>OY728125.1:1656044623-1656644623 GCA_963277665.1 Viscum album
TGGAGCCGCAGATTATGAAAATTGAGGATGACCTGGGTATTCAAAAGTATTCTTTGACCATGGATTATTTCGGTGCCCCGGTGGCTTCGGGATGGATTATGATACACCACTTAGAGGGGTGTGTTCAAAATATCACTTCCCACATTAATAATTGGAAGAACGTGTTTCTTTCCTTTAGGGGTCGAATAATTTTGGCCAACTGCATCCTTTCATTAATCCCCATGCATGTGTTATTGGTGATCAATGTGCCAAAAGCGGTCTTGAAAAGCATTGAAAGGATCCTGACTGACATTATATAGGGCTTCCAGGAAGAAGGAATATACCATTGGGCCTCTTGGGATAGATTGGCTAGACCGGTTGGTGCCAGGGGTATCAATCTCAGGAATATCGGTGAGGTCATGTCGAGCATGCATGCCAAGCTTGCATGGGACTTCATGGAGGAGAAGTCTCCAGGGGAAAGGTTTATTGCTAGAAGATATGGTTCTCAAGGATACCCTTCCCAAAGGGTTTCTCCTGGCATGGGATAGGAATTGCTATCTACCTATCGGTTCTGACGAACCACTCAATGTAGATTGTGGGATGCAGGGAACTCAGTTTTTGTGGGATAATTGGGTGGGTTCATTGATGGGTTTCCTAGGCTGCCCAACATCGGATATTTCCTTCATTCAAGCAAGCAGGTTTGAGAGTTTTATCCAGGACATTCCCAACCACCAACAGTGGGAGATATTCATTGAAATTATCATTACTGAAGAACCAAACAATCTTATTTTTACAGGTTCTTCTTCGGGTACGTTCTCGTCAAAATCTTATCAATCTGTTACTCAAATAGTGGATGGGTAGGATGCATGGAATGAGACCATTTTGTGATGTGAAATTCCTATAAAATTTTACTTTTTTTTGGAGGATTCATAGACAGGATATCCCCACAGATAAGTTGATTCAATCCAAGGGCATTTATATGGCTTCTAAGTGTGTATGTTGTGAGATCCCCATGGAGGAATCAATGGGCCATATTTTTTTTCTAGTCGATGGGAGGATATCGTTTGGGGGATAATTAGGGAGTGTTTCATGCTGACTAATTGGCATCACTCTGAAGAAGCATTCTAGAAGTCTTGGTTTGTAGGTTCAGATGAACGGGTGCACAAGAATTAGGCGAGGGCGCTTCTGGCTGCTGCATGATGTTGGATGATCTAGTGGGCACGTGATCAGGCAGGCCACTTGGGGATCATCTGCTTAATCCTGGGTCTGTCGATCAGAACAAGTATCACTGTTGTGGACTTGGATCCACTATTCAATCACTAGGAAGGGTCATATTCACTGAAGCGATGTCTGGCTGGGAGGTACCCTTCCTGGATTTTCCAGAACCAAACCAAACAAGGCCTTTGGGTTTGGTCGAACCCTCTGATTAGTGGGTTCAAGGTTAATGTAGACAGATCCAATAGCCCAGGGCCCTATGGTGAAATCCAGGTCCTTGTGGTGGGGTCTCAAGCTATATCGACATCATAATATCTCACTGGAGGCGATCGAGACTGATTTGAAGGAGTTGTATGGTGTGATACAGGGGAATACATGGTGTCCATGGTCCATTATTTTTCTAGTTAGGAGATGCAAATCTCTCCTCCTTCCATGGTTTTCCATCTCTCATACCTAGCGTGAGGGGAACAGAGTGGCTGATTTCCTGGCTTCAAGGGTGGCTAATGGGGATCAATGTTCAGTTTTTTCTACCCGGGGTTCTCTTCCCTCTATATGTAACAGTTTTGTGAGGGATGAGGCACTCAGTATCCACTACTTTAGGCATCCATGATCTTGTACACTTTAGGCATTCCCCAATTGGGAATAATTTTTTTTACATTGTAGTTAATAAAAGAAAAAAAGTTAAATTTTTTAAAAGCATACTATGTTTTTGTTGTTAATTTCAATGAAAATTGGTAAAAATTACACAACATCAATTAAATGGAAAAACTGATCTTATTAATCATCAAAGCTAATTTAAAATTTAAATTATACTTATAAATAAATTAGATTAAAAAGTGGTTTGGAATTGAAATTTAATATTTTTTACTATTCATAAATAATGAAACTCCATTGAAAAATACCAAAATATCACCCTGACTTATTTTTTATGTTTTTATTTCAATTATTAAGTTTATTTTGAAATATTAAATTTAAAAAATCAAAAGAAATTGCATTTAAAATAAGTTCGCTATTCATATAATATAAATTAACGGCTAAGTTATATTTTATTATATCATATAACAAGGTCTTAATATTATTTTGTTTTTCGGTAAAACTCGGTAATGCGTGTAATGCAAGTATTTAAAGAATATTGTTGTTGTGTACGACACACAGTAACTCTGTATCACATTCATTGCAAGCTATTTATCATATATCTTAAAATAGTAAATTTAATTTAATCCTCTTTCCTCCATGGTCCCCATTACCTAATCTCTCACTGAACTCTTAGCTTCTCTTTTTTGGTGAGTCTGAGGGTTGTTTAAGGTACAAGTTGTTAATAATATTCAATGAAAACTAATTATGCATGATTGAAAAATATTTTACTCATGTTATCATCCCTATTGACTACTCATCTCCAAATTTTTCTTCACATTCAATATATAATGAGTTCCTTTTGGATCCTACCATTGACTAAAACCTGAAAGAATAGTGTGATAAAAACATTTCATTGTTAAAACCTATATAATCATGAAAAAAATTACTTGTAGGGTGTATAAATCCTTTAAACATAATTAATATATGACACCATAGGTTTATCCTAGGTTATTCATAGAAAAATTATTTTTAAATCCTTCATTATTTTTCGTGAGGATTGTTTAAGTTTTCAAAGAATTTCTCCTAGGAGTTTCAAACCAGGTGTCTAGCAAGGACAATTTTCATATATCAAGTTACATCGAGTTAGGCCTAACACTCCTTATCAGAGTTTCTACTCCTAGTTAGACCTATTCGAAAGCCACATCAAACTGTAGTATCCATAAATGGATTTATTTCTAGGAAAGTACTCGCTTTATCCTTTACCAAAATCCCAAGACATTTTCCTATACTTTTCCACATCTCTAAAATTATCCATAGAGACATTAGTAGACATACCCTTAGAAATATTCCAAGGAATATCACTAAAGTTTCCTCATAGTAGTTTCCAATGGTTGAATAAAAAATTCCATTAATACCAACTATAATTACCCAGGATTAATATACATGGATATTACATCATTTTATATGAATATTCAGCGCATTACAAAAGGACATCCTGAAGAACTGTAATATTTTAGTGTATTTGGAAACATGGAATAAAAATATTCCAACATAGTGAAAAGATATTCCACTATTCCCACAAAATATTCCCCTTTATTACTTATACGTAAAACCTTTCTTCATAACCTGGGGAAAGGAAACATATTAAAGGAAAGAGCTCAGATGCTCGGTATGTGTAAACAAAAGAGATACATAATCATAAAATAACTATAAGGGTGTTAAAACATGTGATTGAAATGTTTATATCATACCCTGTATATCTAAGATCATTTATATATGTCATGGAAGAAATATTGGCAATTTATAAGACATGAATCTTAATGGAATGTAGAGAATTAAACATAAAATCATAACATAGTAATAATACATAAAATTTAAAGTAGACACATAAGCATATAAAATGATTTCCATAGTATTAATGGAGTCACTTACATGGACCTCTAAATATTATGGGTTCACTACCCAAACAATCTTGGTAGTCATGTTTCACATCCATGGCCATATCAGTAGTATGAGTTCACTCCCCTTACAATCATGGTAGTCATTATTCACTCGCAGAGTCATCTAAGTCGTCAAGGATCACTCCCAAGACCATCTCATCACATATCATGAGATATAAATCATTACCCAATCCATTAGAAGTAGATATAGGTCCCACCCACATCATAATGAAACAATAAATATGTGTGAAAAAAGATCATAAACAATCATATCATAATCCCTGAAATGAAATGGGTATGATAAACATGTAATCAAATCATAACCTGTATAGAAGAGAACTGTTTAATAATCATTTAATCAAAGAATACCCCCTGAAAAGAAGTAGGTATCATTAAAATATAGCCTGTGAAAGAGAAATAGGTTTCATGGAAATCATTACATCAAAACACCATCCATTCATATAAATAATATAAATGGAAACATTGGATCTTTTCTCTAGAAGGATATGAGTAACATCAACAAATGTCATATTAGATGGAATATATTTTGGAAAACATTTCTAAAACCTTTTCCAGTAAAACTTATAAATTATGCTTGAAAACATCTTGAAAATAATTTTACTTGTAAACATATAAAATATTCTTGAAAATATTTTGAAAATATTTTTACTTGATAACTTATAAAATAAACATGAAAATGTTTTGAAAACAATTTCTTCGAAAATAATAATAAATCTTATAATAAATTCTAGAAAACATTTTGAAATCAATTTTATTTGAAAAATACTTTGAAAACTTATAATGAAAGTTTAAAAATATTTTGAAAACCATTTTCTTTGTAAATACTTTGTAAAAGTATATATAATTCTGGAATTTTTTTTAAAATGTTTTTCCATGAAAATTATTTGAAAACATATAAATAATGATTGATTTTTTTAGAATTTTTTTAAAGAACAATGACTTTTGATCAAAGAGAGGTAAAGTAAAACATCTATACAAACACATTCTTATTATCCTTATGTATGAAATAGTTTAAAAAATTTACCAATAAATGAATATATCTTGAATAGACATATGATAAAAAAAATTATGGGAGTTATTGAGAGATGGATCAAAATATTTCATAAATTGAATCAAAATCATAAAAAATCTTGATAAACGATGAGATTACGTCAATAAACTCTTACCACTTGGTAAACTTGATTTATATTCCCTGTATAAGAAAATTAAATTAGATGATTCATAAAAAATCATTATAAAAAGGAGTCATATGATATAAAATTTCTAACTATGTATATAAAACTTAGGAAAAAATATGGGTTCATAACATGGCATGTGTCACAATGAAGGTAAGTTGAGACAAAATTACATTATAGATTTGGTAACATTTAAAACACAAACCCCTTGAAAGAAATATCATAACATGGATATTTAAAATATACATAAATTTTGGTATAAGAGTAATAGAATAAATTCGTAGGAATTATATACCAAAAATGAAATTAGTGGTCAATAAGTCATGTATCTCACAAAAATAAAAAATGAGATGAAATTCCCTTACCTTATGTCTGGAATCTTTTCATACTCAAAAAAACCTCCAATATAATAAATATAAGTTTATTTTTCATATTTTAATGAATCATATTCTTATATATAATACCATATATTTTTTGATTTTAAATATATAATACCCTCTTATAAAAAATTCTATGTTAAGGTTTCACTTCGGGTAATATCTACTTTGTATTTTGTACATGTTATTAATTATTACTTTTGATCTTTACACATAGATCATGATTTAATTACATAAAAAATGTAAAAATTTATAAAAATATTCTACATATTCAATATATATGTATTTATAATAATATATAATATATATAAAGATGAAATTCAATACATCGTTCATCGAGATGTTAGGTCATGCGTACACATGAACACTATTACCATTTTTTCATATTGAAAGAAAGAAAGTAAATAAAATATATGTATATTTATATATAATATCATTATAGTATAATTATTATGTTATATATATATCATATATATTCACTCAATCAAGCCACAATAAATTCCATGTAAAGTATGACTTAACCACATCTCTTCGAAGAGACGGTAGTACGCATGTCCTCAAACGACGTTGTCACATTTACACAAGATAGAAAGTACAAAAGAATGTGTTATAAAATAATTATAGAAGAATAAATACATAAAAAATATAATATCTATCAGATATAAATAGTTGGTCCATCATAAAACCCAATCATGAAATTTGGTAATGGAAAAACGAACAACATCATTTTATGAGGTGGTAGTCCGCCGTACACAACAATGGTAAGTTCTTTACCCATTTGATGGAAGTGTGTGAAAGTGTATGTGTAATGGCCCGGACCTCTCCGGCCCATTCCTTCGTCAAAAGAGGGTCTTGAAGTGTTCTGGAGGGTAAAATGGACTTTTCCCACACTTTCCAGAATTTTGAAACTACACGCCATGTAGTTTTAGTACACGCCGTGTACCCCCTTGCCAGGTATACCTTGTGTTGAAGACTGTGTCCTTGCTGTGTGCAATAAATGGGTACACGCCGTGTGTCCAATACTACACGTTGTGTAGTCTCTCTCCGCGTACGCGTTACCGTGTGTTGACCAGTCAACGGCCGTGTGCCGTGTTGGAGCCGTGTCCTTTCCGTGTGCAATAAATGTGTACACGCCGTGTGTCCAAACTACACACCGTGTAGTCCTTTCCCGCGTATGCGTTACCCTCAAACTGTGTGTTGACCCGTCAACGGCCGCAGAGCCATGTTGGAAGCCGCGTGGAGACCGTGTGAAATAAACGAGTACACGCCGTGTTCCATAAAGTACACGCCGTGTACTTTTTATTTTCTTGCCTATAAAAGGAGGGGTCCCCTCCTCCTTTTCAACACACCCATCTCCTCCCCTCTCCTCTGAGCAGAGCTCTCCCAAGAGACTCGAAGGCTCTTTCTTCCATAACATCTTCGTCCGAGCTCCGATTTACGATCCGTCAGCGGCCACAGGATCGTAACGACGAGGCGGAACTTCCGAGCTTGGATCTGTTGTCTTTACTTCGGCCTTTCCTTTTCGAATTCCACCTAAGGAGGTTTTGACAGGACCCGACAGAAGTGATAGACGCCGATAGACGTCTTTTAAGGTTGATCCGGGGGAGAGTTGCGATCAGAACCTGTTGAGGTAGGGATCTTACCTTCATCTCTCTAAATTGTGCACCATGCAGAGTGGGTATCCTCTTGTATTCATGAGAAACAGTTGAACCATTAAATAAAGATAATAAATGGTTAAAGAACGGGATAGGGAAGTTGTTGTGTTTATCTTTGATTATCCTGTGATATTATGTTGTGAATTGAATAGGCTTATGCCTACTGAAAATCACGGTCGTTGGGGGCCTTTGCTTGAGCAATTAAATGTTTCCCTATCTTCTAGACCACTTTTGTGAATGGAACCTTGTGGAATGTGGAATTTGGTTAATCACGTAAAGTTGGCTGACTAAATGAAAATCTGGAACCCTTGTGTGATCACCCCGATTGAAAAAAATGGAATAATGAACATGTGGGTGTTGGCTTGGTTATGTGACATGTGATGGGGGTGTTTTGTGGGTTGTTGTGGATTGGGTGAGCAGCGGGGCTGCGGTTGACTTGGTTGTGGGTTGGTGTGAATGTTGTGATGGTGGTGGGCAGCGGGGCTGCGATAAATGGTATTAAAGGGATAATGATGTATGAGTTCGGTGTGATTGTGGTTATGGTGGTTGGCAGTGGAGCTGTAGGGATGGGTTGTAATTAATAAATAAAAAAAGTGGAAGAGTTAATGAATGGTGGGACATGATTGTGGAACGAAAATAATAATCAATGGGGTTGGATGGTTAATAAGAAGGACTTGGTTGTGTTGCTTGTGTTTTCCTAACTTGATTTGTGGATGACAGGGATATGTTTTACGAATGATCGATGTGGTTGGTTGTGGATAGTTTCCCAGTAGTTAAGGAACTAAATAAACTATTTCTGCTGAAACGTGAAAACCTAAACGGGGTTGGGATTGTTTGTTGTATGCATACTTCATGGTAGCAGTGCCGAGGCATGTGCTCAGTTTCTCTGTTAGAAGCCATAGGTTGGGATGAGTGTTTGGTTTATATATATATATCTGTATCTTTTTTGTTTTATCGCACCCCACCCATGTTGAGCACTTAGTGTCGAACAATCCCATTTCATGGGAGAGGGTATTTTTCCCATAGTTACTAGCTCCTTCCTGCTCCTTCCCTAGGCTGTGATAGCTTGAGGTGACCTTACACCTAAGACTCTTCGGGTAGGTTTCGATTGGGGTGGTTTTAGCCCAAGACTCTTCGGGCAGGTTTTACTGTTTCCCAAGAATCTCTGGGATGAGGCCCAGGTGTGTGCAGGTAGGATATGTGGTTGTGAGGCCTAGGTGTGTGCGGGCGGGATATGTGGTTATGAGGCACAGGTGTGTGCGGGCGGGATACGTGGTTGTGAGACCCAGGTGTGTGTGGGCGGGGAGAGTGTGGCAGCGTTAGGATGTTCGCCATTAGGAAGAGCAGCCAACTAAAGGAAAATGGTGCGGGGTACCCAATACTCTTGTTCTTATATACTACTACTACCTTTTGTGATTTTGTTTTGGTGAGTGTGGCTGGTGAGGTTGGGTGGATATAATTCCTTGTTAGGTTTCTTCTGTTGTTCTCACGGGACATTAGGATGTCTCCCCACTTGTGCACGAGAGATTTAGGTTTCCTTACTGAGTATACTTGTATGCTCACCCTACGTTTACTTTCAGGTTTCCAGGAGGACTACCAGGGCTGTGCGGGAACTTACTAGTCAGACAGTTGGAGTTGTTGCAGTTTTCTGTACTTGTTTCCTTTTTGGTATTGTACTTTGAGCTTTCTTGTACTTGCACCTTGTTATAAAATTGTTTAAACATGCATGTGGGCTTGGTTTGGGTTTATTTCTATACACTTGTTCTTTTCCTTTTTGGTGGTTGACTTGTCCTATTTCCCGATCTTAAATAATAAAAGGGTAATGCCTCCCATATTTGTGAAAACTCATACCCTTGGTGCTAGTCGCCAACCCGGGGCCTACTGGAGGCGGGACTCGGGGGTCATTATCTCCCTTTCACCATTGCCAGCTCAGGAGAGACATCTTTGGTGGGAGGGGGTCGTGACAGAATGGTATCAGAGCTGATGGTTGAGAGATAGGATGGAGTCTGGAGTTAGGCACAGTGAGGATTGCATGGGATGGTAGGGCAACAATGTTAGTTAATCTTGGTGCGTGACATAGGTCAGGGAAGACCGGCTAGGAAACGGGATTTTAGGTCCCCCCGTGATTCGATGCAAGGACTCTGAGCCTACCGAATGACCAAGTGAGACTACATTGATTGTAGGGTAGAGACCCTAGGGAAGGTACATGAATCATCATGATTGTGTTTTACATGATTTGGGTGTTCTGGGAAAGAAATTTAAATAAAATGATAAAATAAAACCTTGAGTTTTTCCTTACTACTTGGGATTAGGTGATCCTTGTTTACCGTACAGCTATGGCACCTGGACGTCGTCCCCGGGTGGCTCAGACGGCCGAGGCCCAGCAGATTCAAGCGGTCGATCAGTTGAGGATTGACCGAGAGGAGGAAGATAGCCAGTGGCAGAAGACTCTCCGTTATTTCCAGTGGCAGAACCTCAAGAAGTATGAGGGTAGTACTTCAGATACGGAGACAAAAGGGTGGCTTGAGGAGCTAGGGATCTCTTTTACCTTGATCCGTGCTCCGAGGGAGTACTGGGTTCCCCTAGCAATCAGTCAACTGAGAGGTGCGTCACGACAGTGGTGGACGCTCTACCTCGGAGAGAGGATAGAGGCAGAGGTTCCATGGGCTGAATTTGAGAAGGAATTTCGAGAGGAATTCCTTTCTTCCATGATCAAGGCGGAGAAGCGACATGAGTTACTCTCCCTCCAGCAGGGGAGTATGACAGTACGAGAGTTGGGGATCAAGTTCAAGGATCTCATGCACTTTGCTCCGGATCTCTTTCCAGATGAGGAGTCTCGAGCGAGACGTTTGGAGGAGGCACTTCGTCCTTCGCTCTAGTATGCTGTCACCCCCTTCACCCTTCCGATGTACTTGGCAGTACAGAAGAAGGCATAGGTTGTAGAGAGGATGCACTTGCTAGGAGGTGCACCATGAGAGGGGATCCAGCCAGGTTCGTCGAAGGGGAAGGCAGTCAGCAGTAGGTCTCTTGCGATGGGACCTTCAAGGTTCAGGCCAGTGGGGAGCAGGCCCCAGCAGTTCCAGTTCAGATATTCGGGTCCTCGTCCCTTTTTCACGAGCCCAATACCGAAGTGTTTTTCTTGTGGAGGTTTCGGGCACGTTCAGAGTCGGTGCCCGACCCAAGCTCAGTACGGTGGAGTTGGCCAGGTTCAACGCCCACCTCAGCAACACCAGTTGCCAACGAGGCCCTTCCAGCAGCAGCAGGACCATGCCCCTCCGAGGGAAGACTTTGCAGGAGGAGGCCGGCCTCAGGGTGCTCTTCAGGGACCTCGACTAGGGCGTGGTCGGGGAAGTGGATGACATCAGAGAGGCAAAGGAGCTGGGCGTGGACAGTTGCACGCAGCAGAGTTGACAGCTCCGGCAGGACCAGAGGTGATGAGAGGTACGATTGTTTGTTCATCACTCTTGTTTCTGCTTTGTTCGATTCGGGAGCTTCACACTCCTTTGTTTCACCTGGTCAATCCCATGATTTGGGACTAGACGTAGAGAGACTTTCCATACCACTGGTGCTGAGTACACCAGTTGGAGTCCATACCAGCGTATCTTGTGTTTTCCGGGGATGTGGGCTGACGTTGGGACGACATCGATCTAGTGGGGACCTTCTTCTGTTACAGATGCAGCCATACGATGTCATCCTAGGCATCGACTGGTTGTTTTCTGTTAGTGCTATTATCGACTGCTTCTGAAGAAGAGTCGTGTTCTCCGATGTGGATGGGCATCACATATCTTTTGTTGGCGAGAGGAGCTATCAGGAGGGAAGCCGGCATGTGAAGCCTCTCCTTTCCTTGTTAGGCGGGTTATCAGTGGTTCCAGCTGATACAGAGATGATGGATGTCCCGGAGGTTGTTGGGGAGTTCCTCGATGTTTTTCCTGAGGAGGTTGTGACTCTACCCCCCCCCCTGACGTGACGTTGAGTTCGGGATAGAATTACAGCCTGGTGCCCATCCGATTTCGATGACCCCTTATCGGATGGCACCTTCAGAGTTGCAGGAGTTGCAGATTCAGATTGACGATATGATGGAGAAGGGTTTTGTTCGACCCAGCGTGTCTCCATGGGGTGCTCCAGTTTTGTTCGTGAAAAAGGGAGATGGTGGTCTCAGGCTACGCATAGACTACCGAAGGTTGAACCAGGTAATGGTCAAGAACCGTTACCCCTCCCAAGGATAGATGATCTCTTCGACCAGCTGAGGGGAGCAGGTTTGTTTTCTAAGATTGATCTGTGATTGGGATATCATCAGCTGAGGGTGAAGGACAGTGACATCTCGAAGATGGATTTCAGGTGAAGGTATGGGAACTTCGAGTTTGTAGTGATGCCATTTGGAGTTACGAATGCACCAGCTGTGTTCATGGGACTTATGAACTTTGTCTTCCGAGAGTTTCTGGACCGGTTCGTCATTGTGTTTATCGATGACATCCTGATCTACTCGAGATCAGAGGAGGAGCAAGTTGAGAATCTCAGGGCAGTCTTGGAAGTCTTTCGACACCACTAGCTTTATGGGAAATTATCGAAGTGTAAGTTCTTGACACAATAAGTACACTTCCTTGGACACGTGGTGTCTCAGCATAGAGTGTCAGTGGACCCGTCGAAGGTGGAGGCGGTTGTTTCTTGGGCGGCACCCAAGAGCATGGAGGAAGTTCGTAGTTTCCTTGGGTTGGTAGGTTACTATCGGAGGTTCGTTTTAGACTTCTCTCGAGTTTCTGCTCCATTGACAGCTTTGACTAGGAAGAACTAGGTCTTCCTATGGAGGGAGCAGTGACAGAAGGCTTTCGACTACCTGACGGAGAAGTTGGTCAGTGCTCCCGTACTCAGGTTTCCAGAGGAAGGGTTGTTTTATGAGGTGTTTTTTGATGCTTCTAGCATTGGTCTGGGGTGCGTACTGATGCAAAAGAAGGGTGTGATTTGTTATGGGTCTAGGCAGTTGCGCCCTCACGAGCATAACTATACCATCCATGACCTGGAGCTTGCAGCAGTAGTGTTCGCATTGAAGTTGTGGTGACATTACCTCTTTGGGGAGCGCTTTGTAGTCTTCTCAGATCACAAGATCATATGTTATATCTTCTCCCAGCATGACCTGAACTTACGATAGCGGAGATGGGTCGAGTTCCTCCAAAACTATGACTTTGAGATCTCTTACACTGAAGGTAAGGGCAATGTTGTGGCTGATTCCCTGAGCAGGAAGTCGCATAAGAAAGTGGTTCGGGAATCCACTGATGCTTGGAAAGCAATGGGAGAGTTGGCTTCCTTGCACTTGGATGCAAGGGAAGAAGGTGTTAGAGGCTATTTTTTTCAGATGACGGTGTAGTCCTCCTTGTTGCAGCAGGTGGAAGAGTCTCAGTGGGGGGACTCCGAGGCAGAAGTGATGCGGGATCGTGTCGATCAAGGGAACTCTCTAGAAGGATGGTTAGAGGATAGCCGACATCAGATGCTTTTCCATGGAATGTTGTTTGTTCCGGAGGTGATGCGTGAGGGAGTTCTCCGTGAGTTCCATAGCTCAGCCTTGGTGGTACATCCAGGAGTTTCAAAAATGTACCGAGGCCTGAGGGAAAAGTTTTGGTGGCCCGGGGTGAAACGGGCAGTGGCAGAGTTTGTGGCTAAATTCCTAGTGTGTCAGCAAGTGAAGGCTGAACACCATGTTCCTAGTGGGTTGTTGAATCCTTTAGTTGTTCCCGAGTGGAAGTGGGATGACATCTCAATGGACTTCGTCACAGGACTACCTAGAGCTCAGGGTGGTTATGATGCTATCTGGGTAGTGGTGGATCGACTGACGAAATCAGCTCACTTCTTAGAAATTAAGGAGTCAGGCCCAGTGATTACCTTAGCACAGAGGTACGTAGACGAGGTGGTGCGTTTTCATGGAGTCCGAAAGACTATCGTCTCAGATCGGGATACTCGGTTTACCTCACGAGTCTGGAGGGGGTTACAGCATGCTTTTGGCACCCAGCTACGCCTTAGCACTGTTTTCCACCCCCAGACCGACGGGCAGACAGAGCAAACTATCCAAACGTTGGAGGACATGCTGCGAGCATGCATTCTGGATTTCAGAGGATCATGGGTACGACACTTTCCTTTAGTAGAGTTTTCCTACAACAACAGCTTCCACTCTACTATTGGCATGGAACAATTTGAGGATTTTTATGGAATACCATTTCGTTCACCCATTTGCTGGGTAGAGGTTGGTGAGATAGGTGTTCTTGGGCCAGAGGTAGTACATAGAACCACAGAGAAAGTCCAGCTTGTACGTGAGAGGATGAAAGCGGCTCAGGACCGACATAAGTCTTATGCTGATCGTCGGAGGAGGCCCTTAGAGTTCGAGGTGGGAGATCATGTGTTCTTGAAGGTTTCCCCTCGACGGGGGTAGAGGAGGTTTGGGAAAGAGAGAAAGCTCCCACCTAGGTTCATCAGACCTTTTGAGGTGCTGAGGCAAGTCAGTGAGGTGGAATATCAGTTGGCCCTACCACCTCAGTTGGAGAAGGTTCATGATGTATTCCACGTCTCCCAGTTCGTCGATACTTACACGATGAATCTCACGTTATCAACTGGGGAGAGTTAGACATGGGAGACGACGTGACCTTCGAGGAACGACAAGTCAGAATCGAGGATCGTAAAGAGAAGGTGCTATATGGATGAACCATTCCCTTGGTTCGCGTGTTGTGGAGGTATGGCGGCCTCGAGGAGAGCACTTGGGAGCAGGAGACCCAGATGCACGCTCAGTACCCGGAGTTGTTTTGACCCGTGTTTTCCCTTTTTCTTCTGAGTTTTGTGTTGATGTTGTACCCTGTACCTTTTATATGTGTAATGCTTGGCTCGTTGGTTGTGAGACCTTTTGTTTCCTTGTTCTCTGGGAGCGTGTAACATGTCCAGGTGTGTGGGGAAGGTAAAAACCTAATCCTTAATCGAGACGCATTAATGAGGATGCGATTGAACCCGTTCGGGTGAGTCAGTGCCGGCTAAAGCGGATAATATCTCGATATAGAAGAAGGAATTTTCCCCAACCCACGTGTTCGGGCAATGTGTGGGTTGTAGGGTGTTGGGGCTAGCGTAAGTTGGAAAATTCTAATATATGGACGTAGGAAGGCCCAATCCTTAATCAAGACGCATTAATGCGGATGCGATTAAACCTGTGAAGGCGAGTCAGTGCCGCCTAAAGCAGATAATATCTTGACATAGGAGAGGGAATTCCTAACACCTGTGATTAGGATTGTTGGTTGAGTTCCTGGTATAACGAGAACCCTAAGAGGTATCTTATTGTGTTCCTCTAATTTTGGTTTTTGAATTCTTGGGGACGAGAATGTTTTAAGAGGTATCTGATGTAATGACCCGGACCTCTCCGGCCCATTCCTTTGTCAAAAGAGGGTCTTGAAGTGTTCTGGAGGGTAAAATGGACTTTCCCCACACTTTCCAGAATTTTGAAACTACACACCGTGTAGTTTTAGTATACGTCGTGTACCCCCTTGCCGGGTATACCCCGTGTTGAAGACCATGTCCTTGCCGTGTGCAATAAATGGGTACACACCGTGTGTCCAATACTACACGCCGTGTAGTCTCTCTCCGCGTACGCGTTACCATGTGTTGACCAGTCAATGTCTGTGTGACATGTTGGAGCTGTGTCCTTGCCGTGTTCAATAAATGTGTACACTCCGTGTGTCTAAACTACATGCCATGTAGTCCTTCCCCGCGTATGCATTACCCTCAAACCATGTGTTGACCCGTCAACGGCCGCGGAGCCGTGTTGGAAGCCGCATGGAGACCGTGTGAAATAACCGAGTACACACCGTGTACCATAAAGTACACACCGTGTACTTTTTATTTTCTTACCTATAAAAGGAGGGGTCCCCTCCTCCTTTTCAACACACCCACCTCCTCCCCTCTCCTCTGAGCAGAGCTCTCCCAAGAGACTCGAAGGCTCTTTCTTCCATAACTTCTTCGTCCGAGCTCTGATTTACGATCCGTCAGCGGCCACGGGATCGTAAAGACGAGGAGGAACTTACGAGCTTGGATATATTGTCTTTCCTTTGGCCTTTCCTTTCTAACTTCCACCCGAGGAGGTTTTTCCGGGACCTGATAGAAGTGACAGACGCCGACGGACGTCTTCTAAGGTTGATCCGAGGGAGAGTTGCGATCGGAACCTGTTAAGGTAGGGATCTTACCTTAGTCTTTCTAAATTTTGCACCATGCGGGGTGGGTATCCTCTTGTTTTCATGAGAAATAGTTGAACCATTAAATAAAGATAATAACTGGTTAAAGAACAGGATGGGGAAGTTGTTGTGTTTATCTTTGATTATCCCGTGATATTATGTTGTGAATTGAATAGGCTTATGCCTACTAAAAATCACGGTCATTGGGGGCCTTTGCTTGTGCAATTAAATGTTTCCCTATCTTCTAGACCATTTTTGTGAATGGAACCTTGTGGAATTTGGAATTTGGTTAATCACGTAAAGTTGACTGACTAAATGAAAATATGGAACCCTTGTGTGATCACCCCGGTTGAACAAAATGGAATAATGAACATGTGGGTGATGGCTTGGTTACGTGACATGTGATGGGGGAGTTTTTTGGGTTTTTGCGGATCGGGTGAGCAGCGGGGCTACGGTTTACTTGGTTGTGGGTTTGTGTGAATTCTATGATGGTGGTGGAAAGCGGGGCTGCGATAAATGGTATTAAAGGGATAATAATATATGGGTTCGGTGTGATTGTGGTTATGGTGGTTGGAAGCGGGGCTGTAGGGATGGGTTGTAATTAATAAATAAATAAAAGTGGAAGAGTTAATGAATGGTGGGACATGAATGTGGAACAGAAATAATAATCAATGGGGTTGGATGGTTAATAAGGACTTGGTTGTGTTGCTTGTGTTTTCCTAACTTGATTTGTGGATGACAGGGATATGTTTTACAAACGATCGATGTGGTTAGTTGTGGATAGTTTCCCAGTAGTTAAGGAACTAAATAAACTATTTCTACTGAAACATGAAAACCTAAATGGGGTTGGGATTGTTTGTTGTATGCATACTTCGTGGTAGCAGTGCCGAGGCACGTGCTCAGTTTCTCTGTTAGAAGCCATAGGTTGGGCTAAGTGTTTGGTTTATATATATATATCTGTATCTTTTGTGTTTTATCGCACCCCACCCATGTTGAGCACTTAATTCCGAACACTCCCATTTCATGGGAGAGGGTGTTTTTCCCTTAGTTACTAGCTCCTTTCTGCTCCTTCTTCTCTAGGCTGTGATGGCTTGAGGCGACCTTACACCTAAGACTCTTCGGGTAGGTTTCGATTGGGGTGGTTTTAGCCCAAGACTCTTCGGGCAGTTTCTACTGTTTCCCAAGAATCTCTGGGATGAGGCCCAGGTGTGTGCAGTTTTCTGTACTTGTTTCCTTTTTGGTATTGTACTTTGAGCTTTCTTGTACTTGCACCTTGTTATAAAATTGTTTAAACATGCATGTGGGCTTGGTTTGGGTTTATTTCTATACACTTTTTCTTTTCCTTTTTGGTGGTTGACTTGTCCTATTTCCCGATCTTAAATAATAAAAGGGTAATGCCTACCATATTTGTGAAAACTCATACCCTTGGTGTTAGTTTCCAACCCGAGGCCTACTGGAGGCGGGACTCGGGGGGTCATTATCTCCCTTTCACCATTGCCAGCTCAGGAGGGACATCTTTGGTGGGAGGGGGTCGTCACAGTATGACTAAAACTTAATAAAAAAACATATTAGTATATTTAGGATACTTTTTTTCTATATATTCACAGTACAATGAGATTTTATGGGTGGATAAATAAAATAAATTAAAGGATATTGAGGAAGGATTTTACCTATTATTTGGGTAACTCCTTTTGGTTTTCACTAAAGATATTCCTTGGATGAAAATATTACAAAAGTGAGGATTTGAGGATGAGTGCAAGGGTTTTTATAATCTATTTGGTAAGTGTGTGGTATATCAAAAGTTTCTTGAGATGTGTGAGGAAGTAGGTGGGTTGAGTGCCTTTTTATAGTGGAGGGGGAGTGGAACTCTTGAATATTTTTGGAAAAGGAATTCCAACCATGTTTTCACAAGCCAATTTGATCCAATAATGTTGAATATTCTATCTAATTAAGTATATGGTTGAAATATGTGTATAAATTATATTTTTTAAAATTTTATAGGTCATTTAGGCACTTAAGTTGATGAATTATTCCCTTTTAAGCTTAATTTCACCTTTATCATTCTAATTAATTTTAATTACATAAACTAATATTTTTGATCAAAATATAATTTTACATTGTTATAAATTATAAATTATTCTTATTCAAAATATTGAATCCATTTTTTCACAATTTCAATCAAATAATTGGCAAAAATTAATTTATATTTAATCCCGTAGACAGGATGGTAATGCAGGTTTTTAAAGTAAAGATGTTCAAAAGTTTTCTGGATTTTATAGTGAATTTCAAACTAAAATTGATAAAAATTAAATAAATTTTATTAATTGGTAAAATTTATTCTAATTAAACTTTAAAAACAATTTGAAATATAATTTATTTATATATACAAAATATATGAGAAAACAGTTTTCAATTAAAATTTAGTATTTCTCACTATTAATCAAAAATGAAACTTCACACAAAAATAAAAAAATCACCTGAAAACAATTTTTAGGTTTCAATTTTCTTTTATGAATATTATTTTAAATTATTAAATTTATAAAAGTTCCAAAAATTTAAATTAAATTGGTTCTCCAATAAAAGGTGGTAAAACTACCTTTTTAAAAATATTGATTTTTATGTGAAATATTTTGTTTGTTTTTATCTTATTCTTATAAAATATAATGGATTAAAATAGAAAATATTTCATTGAGTAGATAATATATATTAAATTAATATAAATTACTAATTCTTATTACATATTTTTATTAGTATAAAACTACTTTTTGAGCATAGAAATAATATTATTTCTTTAATATTTTTTTTACATTTTTGTTTCTAATTAATTGGTAACCAATTAATTAAAATTATATTTTTATAAACCATATATTTTATTTTTTTAGTTAATATTATTCATAACCTCTAATTTAATGGATAATTTATATCATATTATATTAAATAATAATGTTTTAATAATTTTATGTTGTTCGGTAAAACTCGATAAAGTGTGTAATGCTAGTCATCAATGAAACTCATTATTATGGTAAATAAAAAATAACTCGGTATCAAAATCATTATAAGATATATATAATATATTAAATCTAGTTATAATAGTACATTTATTGTAATGTATCAGGATATTATATTCTCTTACACACTTGGTGTTGCGTGTAGCGCTTGCTTTACTTAGTGGTGTAGATAATGCAATCCAAACATAGAGAATTCATGTGATTGAAGCTAGATTTAATGTTGTTTTAAAATAATGTTGAGGATGTGAAATCCACATGAAAAGTCTAGAAATGAGGATTATAAATCATGGTCTTGGAATGTCTATGATAACTGGAGGTGGGAACCTATGGGTATATGCCCACCATTCAAAAAATGGGGGGAGCCTATAGTTTTCTATGCTATCAGGAAAATGACTAATAGATTTAAGGGGACATGTTAATGGATCTAATGGTCTATTTTGATGAACCAATAATTGTTACTAGTTCACAAGTGAAATAGCCAAGATTAAGGATTCCCAATGTCCATGGGGTTCTAATAGAAAAATATAAACTCATGGAACCAGTTGTGTCAGCTCAGAATATAATTATATGATGATGGTCAATGGAAAATGGAATATTCAAGAATGGTTTGAGAACCGTAAAAGTTGGGTAGACACTTAATTAACACCTTATCACTGTGATTAGATATAATAAATCACTAATTTAACATTTTCCTTGACCATGGGGTCCAGTAAGCTTGGCCCAAATTTTCCTTGGGATACTATGTGGGACCTACGATATTTATTCCTTACGTATTTATGCAATAATTCATTTTCAAAAACTATACATTTAATGATTTTAGAATTTAGGGACTCAACTTTTTCTCAGGACTCCCCTTGTGGGTTTTCAACTTGAAAAGTTTTATGTCCACTTCACTAGAGTTTGTAGGGTATTGGAATTTTTACTATCAATGGGTAATGTTTAAGTTCATATATATTTGACAAATTTGCAATCATTTTAAGGTCATAAATCACAATGACCAAGTATGAGGGGAATGTCAGAAAATGGTCTAATTAGGATACCCATGGTTAGGAATAATCCACCATACTTTTGATAATGATATAAAAATGTTGTAAATCATGGATTGAGGTTCTTAGGTCATGTGTAATGATACGTTAAAAATATACAATGGATATCCCATAAAACCCTATGGTGTTGAGTTCCTCGACGGTGGATTTAGGCTCACACGGATTTGAAATCCCTTTTTATCAGGTAAATATGCCTTTAATTTTTGGGATAGATCCCCTCTGAAGATCTATCTCTAGCATGGTAAAATAGAGATATATATTTTACATTCTAGGGGATATGAAAGGTTTCGGGTAACCCAAGGTTCTTGACACATGAAATTATGGGTTGAGGCATTTAAAATATTACAGAAACACCCCATACTCTAGTTGACCCAGGACAAGCTATTGTGATCATTTGATAAGGAATTCTTTTATGTGATGGATTTAACATTTTATAATCTTGTAGTTGGGAAATATTTTTCATGCAATTTTACATCATGTGATAAGGATGTTTCACTTAAAGGTTAACATCATACAATAAGGGGGTTTTCCATGATGATTAATTTCATGAAGCATGGAAATTTTCTTTATAGTTTAACGTCATGAAATAAGGACATTATCCTTTATGTTTAACATCTAAAAGTAAATAAATTTTACTTGTGTTTTAACATCATGTGATAAGGATATGGGAACTAATGTGAAATTGTGCACGATATCCTTAGGGACACCATGCACTATCTAGGGAAATTAGATGAAGGAGGTATATTTTATCCATGAATATGATTATTTATGGGTATCCAAATATGTTATATCTCATTTCATATAGTTTTATCATGTGTAAGAAACCCATACATATATTTGATTTGTGAATAGGAAAATCAAGATTATATGACTCAAACCTCTTAATACAATGTTATACTAAATTTTTATTAATGAGTTTCCTTAGATTTAACAATTCAATTTGTAAGGGTAAGAATCATGACATAATCATCTCTTTTAAATTTTACCCCACTATATAAATCCGAATCATATACAATGTATTGGGGGACTATCTCAGATCAATTAGGTCTTCAAAATTTATATTTACCCAGAAATGGAAGTGTCTAATGATACGTTTTCATAATATTTATTTGAAAATAGATATGATCTATGGATGATTAACATTGAGAGTATCCAAATACTATTGAATAGCGATGTTATAGAATGTTTAATGCATAACCCATGAATATCGTAGTTAATAAGATGTGGGAACTGGTGGGTAGAGGTCAAGTATTATTATTCGTGGGAGCTTATAAATTTCCACATGGTTAGAAAAATAAATCCTAGATTTATGTTGGTCCTTCCTGGGTTTTAGGGGTTAGTTTTTGGGAACTAGTACTTGTTACCACTTTTCTAGATGGGTAATCTAATAGAAAGGAACCCCAAGGTCCATGGGGTTCAATGAATTAGAAATCAACATGAGGAACTGATTTTGTAGAGTCAGATATTAATGTTATGAAATTGGTTCCTGGAAAATGTAAGATTCAAATAGGGTTTGAGATCCATAAAGGATACAATATAATGAATGAAACATATTTTATAGTGATGGAATACAATATCAGATTCATGGATAAAAAAATTAATACCGGGAATAATTTTTTCTATATGAAAACCTTTTTTCATGTAATTAAATATCACACAACAATGTTGTGGATCCTGTTATAAAGAGAATGTTGACCATGTCTGATAAAAAGACTATCCATGTTTCATAATCTCACATTATCCATGCTCACCATAGGAGAAACTGGATGAATGGTTAGTTTACTAAGTCTCTTGAGATATGGTCTCAGATGGATCATTGAATAGGTCTATCCCATATAAATTTATGGGTACATTTTTATCATTTTATATGTTTCGGATGATCTTGTGACAAAATATTCTGGTGTCACTGCATTTCATGATATGGAAGGAATCAAGAAACATGTAGTTATTTCATGAAATATCCCTATGCTGGTTAGAACTATACTCTTGGAGGGGGGAATTTTTAGGTTGTATATGCACCCAAGATCGAGGATCTAGTAATCACTAATTATAATGTTATTAAAGTAATCAATCCATACATACTCCTTGAATGGGAAACACTACATGTAGGTTTGACTCATAAATATAGGGTGGGGTAGAGTTTTTCATGTTCATTGTTGAATCTGGACCAAGGATTTAGGATCCAAGCGTCACTACATATCCAATGATCATAAAAATAATTGCACACATAGTTATTTAATGTAAAACTCTATACATAGGTTTTACCCATAAATAGATGGGGATACTGTTCCTATTTATTATTGTGGTTGATCCCAAAATTAGTGTTATGGGAGTCACTATGTATCCTTTGATGAAAAGAATCAAGTCACATGTATCTCTTTAATGGAAAAATATCCATGTAGGTTTAACCCATATGTAAGGGAGGGAATTATTTCAATTGATTATTTTAGCTGAACCCGTGTCTATAGATCCAAGAATCACTATGTATATTGTGATTGTAGGAATCAGGTTAGACATAGTTCTTGAATAGGAAACTCTCTACACTAGCCTAACCCATACACATAGGGGGAAATTTTCCATGTTGATTATTGTATCTAGGACTAGGATTGGATATTCAGGCATCACTATATATCCGATGATTATATGAATCAAACCACTTGTAGTTCATTAATTTAGGGGTGGTGTAAGGTTAACACTGAGGATGGTTGTCCTCTCGTGTGAGGTCCATATTAATGGGTAGTTTAATCTCACGAAAGAGACATCATCTGTGTAGTTTAACATCATAAAATAAAGATGAGGGGTATTTATTTTTATGTTATTACATATAATACCATTCTGAACCTGACATAAACTAAAATGTCTCTATTATATGGGAATGCACTTAAAAAATTCCTATGCCCACATGATCAATGATCAGTTTGAGAAACAAGGGATAAAAATGTTTCCTCTCACCACACAATAGTGATTAAAATAACAGGAAGGTTTGTTTTTTTATCATGTTGCATATGGTCCAAGATTTAGGATCTAGATATCTATAAGTATCTCATTGTAATAAGAATAAATTCATATAAATGTCTGGGAAATTGTGCATTTGAACACCAAGAGGAGAGTACGTAGGTCACCCAACATGAAATAGATGACATAAAGCCTCTTAAATGCAACCCAAGAGCTCTAGAAATCATATTATGAGTGGAAACCTATGTTTGAGACATGTTTTATCTTGAGATATTTTCCCATGTAATCCTATATATTTAAAAGAAGGTGAAGATTCATTTTAATGTCATTTGTTAAGGACGTCATCACACAATTTAATTTGTAATGGATTAAAAGAATATATTGTGGTCAAACCCTTAATTTGAGGTCTAGGAATCACTACATATCATATGATGATAAGAATCATGCCACACATAGTTATAGAGTTGTTAAATTCCTTATGTGGATATGAATAACACACAAGGATAATTTCACACAATTTTTCTTTCATGAAAATCTTGCTTATGTGTAGGTAATCGTCAGTGAAGTGCATACAATTTAACTTCCTATATTATATACTTATCATGTAGTTTAACATCATCTGAAAATGTTGTCTTTCTTGTAGTGTAATGGAATCTATCTAGGATACATCATCCAGTTTAAAATCACGTGAATGTGATGATATATGCTTAATGGTATTTTGAAAAATATATTTTGAGAAATGTTGCATTGGTGGGGGTTTTAAACCATTCCCATCCATAATTTCCAATGATTAATATCCATTATAAAAGAAATTATATATGAAGTAAGGTAATTCCAATTTTGGTTCCAGTTTTAAGGGTTTAATTCCAGGTATCATTAGTGTTCGGAGGGACAATACTGGTTCCCCTTGAAGTACCTAGTGGAGGAAGACATTTTTATTGAATGCTTGTGTGATCCAATTTTGATGGACTTTGAGATTTTTCAGTGTGTACTACCTTTCCTCAATTTTTTGTTCCAACTCATCAAGTTTCTTTTGTGTTTTCTCATCATCTAAAATACGACCAAAGATAAATATTCAAAGTGAGGTAAACTAGACTTCAATAGGAAATAATACATCATTTCCATAAACCAATGAATAAAGATTGTCTTATGTAAAAGTGCATGTGGTGCTATTGTAGGCCCATTAATCATGAAGGGGGTTATTTGAAAAGGACTTATTATACTTATCTACCATCATCTGGAGTATATTTTATAGTGTTATATTAATGGCCTATGTCTACCCATTTCCACTACATAGTAGTGAGATGAATGTCTAGACAAGATATTGTACTCCTTATACAGTCTCTTTAACTTAGTGGAATAAAGTTGGTTTAATTTCCCATCACAATTTTTTAGGGACTCCAAATCTGGTGTTGACATTGGAATTTACAATGTAAATGGTATTCTTCATATAAAATTGTATTGCATCAGATAATCTTGAAAAGAAGTTAGCAGCATTAAGTATACTCTTAAAATTATTAATTGTAGCTTGGGGATATTTCCCCCAAAACATTCATTACCCATACGGAAAATGACCACAAATATTTTAGTCATATGTATAATTTATGTGGTTTTATGGATGATATTTTCATGAAAATGGATTTCCTGATATTTATTGTTAAATTAAAAAAATCCTTATATCATGGTGTTCTAGTAGTAACCATGCCTTATAATTTAGTGGGAGGTCCTAATCCCATATTGATGATACCTGCAAGATCTTCCGTAGATTTCCTCTATTACAAATGTAATCTCTACTTTTTCTTTGCATTTAAGGACGATTCCATCAAATGCTCATTTTTAGAGGTACATTTTCTTATTTTCCTCATCCCGAAGGGTAATATTTCCTTCTCGGCATTGACTATGTTCTGTTACCATCTTTCCTAATGGGAAGGTCCCATTATATAGATAATAAGTAATGGGATGCATCCATATTGGGGTGGATATTAGTTCATCATGATATGGGGAATTGTTGACCTGATTGATATCCTCCATGTCACAGACAATGAACAATAAAGCCATCCTTTTGTGTGAGATATGGAGAATCATATATTCATGATTAGTGTCAGATAAGATTGTTTCTATATTCACCATTACATCGTCACATATATTTAATGATATAGGTACATGATGCAACATGGTTTCAAAAGGGAAATCTTATGTCAATCCTCTTACATAACTGATGAGGGGATATTTATTCAGTTTTATGGTATAAGAACTGTTGATCTATTTTAACACTTGATATGAATCCCATTTCATGATCAGGTAGGTTATATAAATATTTAGGTATAGTTACAAGTGAAAAATTAGAGCATGATATTATTCTTCATTGTTAGTGAAAAATTTATATTGTGAAAAGGAGTAGGAAAAGTTTTCTTTTCCCATAGAGACAAATACAATCCACCAACCAACCTAGTGGAGCTTCAATATTTACAACCTATTGCTGATAATATTTTAGGAGACACTGTAAAAAAATATCTATCATGTCTATGGAGTTTCATGGTCATGGAAATACTATTCTTATAGAATTTTAGTTTCCACTGCTGTACTTTACAGGGAGAGATGTAAAGTAAGGAAGTCATATAAGGTGTGTCACATCACTGACTTTTGTAAAATGAAATGAATTTCATACTATTGTAGAATACAGGCCCATCTGGCCAAATAGCTAATCACCATGGGGTCACTAAGGATATAATTTATCAGATAAATATGATATACTAGGTAGGGTTCATGGTGCTACATGTAATGTATCAACTTTTTCACTACACAGATGAGTGTAAGGAAGTTCTTCTCAACATTAAAATACTGGAGGTCAGTAACTATCATCAATTTATGATGTAGTAGATATTGTTCTCAATAATTTAATAATTTTTCTATGTTAATATACCACTATGTGATCATTCCATGGTGTCTAAATATAATATTGGTATCTTTCCTTCCACAAAATAAATCAAGGTCAGTGGGTGAAACAAGTACAGATTGAGACTATCAAAGGATTCTTCACAATCCTTATCCCACTGATATCTGACTCTAGTATACATTAAAATGGTAATGTGGAGATAATTTCTATCTAATTTATCTATGATGTTCCAAATGTAAGTGAGGTACCTGATCATGTAGTGATTCACTACTCATTTACAACTAAATATCATTGTGTTAAGACGAATTTCAATTGTAAATTACAAAAAAATTATTAAATTTCCCTTATAATTTGTTTCAAGGATTAATTTTTACCACTATTAAAAAGGTAAATTTTAATTTTTTTAGTGATTACATTGTAGGAGGAGGTGAGTTGGATAGTCCATAATAGTATTCATGCAAAATGGGCCAAAATGCACAAGAGTCCAAGCATACATGTGGAATTAAATATTTACAATGGATAAACCATGCAATAAATTTGGATTATAATTGGTGTAATAATGAAAAATATGTGGGATACATTTATCGATAAAATAAGGGAGTCCAATTCATCCAATTATATGCTTAATAGAGGCCCAAAATGTGAATAAATTATGGACATGATATATTGGACCATCCTTCTATATGTAGAACATAACCGAGGACTTGAACATCCAATTGGGAGGATTATACCTCCATTGGATAGATAACTTAATTTACCACCTCTCCACCTAATTTAAATACAATTCCATTTGTTTTGATAAGTCAACCATCTTGATAAATAAGGGGGGTTCCTCCACGAATAGTCACCCAGTCCCTTAAGATCGTGACTTATTTTGTGAAATTTTTATATTTTTACCAATAAAACCCCATTCAATATCATTATTTATGGATGCTAAAACATACTTTTTGATTTATGTTCTTGGTATTTTCTTCAATATTCATGGACCCCACCCCTTTTATGGAGTTCTAAACTCCATGTGATCACCCAGGGAGGAAAGTGATGCCAACCCAAGCTCCATGTTTGTATTATTTTAAATGATTTCGTCATTTCAATATTTTTATGTTGTTTATTTATCATCACATCTTATTTTTTAATTGATTTATGTACTAGTATGTCATACTCAAACTCATATGATCATGTTTTTGGTTTCCAATTCTTGTGATGTTTTACACAATGTTCACCACTTCTTATCCCCGTATCAATTATGGTGTTTGTTTGGTTCATAATGGTAAATTGAAATCTCATAAACACATTCATGTACATGGAAATTTATTTCAAGATATAACATTTAAATAACATTAAAACAAGAAAAACATATCGATTTCTTCGTTTGTTTCCTTGGTTAGTTTTGGTTATGAAGTCGGGCACAAATCACCTTATCTCCAGTGGCAATTGGTGAATCATTTTGTGTTTCTGAATGAAACCTAGGAGGTATCATAGTCAGTATTTTGTAACATTATGTTTCTCTATGGAAAAAACCATGTATTAATATATATTATCCCTTTCTCTTGAAGTGATGAAAATTGATCATCATGATATTTACCCGAGTTGATAACTCTTAATCACATATGTTAATTTATACTTTCTATTATTACATGATTTATTAATATTTTATATTAAATAAAAAAATCCAAAATTTCCTATAATAACATTCCCATTTTTCTAAATTCAAACATTTTTTTAAATTAATTATCTAATTATCCATTAAGACACAACTTTGGGTTCTTCCTACAGTGTAAAAATACTATTAGAAAACTAAAAATCTCATTTTACACTCTAAAAAAAAGATCACATTTTGGAACCATTGTCAGGGTGTGAAGATCATTTTTATTCACCCTTTTATTTCATTATTTTACTTATTATTTCTTAATCATTTCAATATTCCACCCCAATTTGTTTTTATATTATTGTATTTGTTTTTTTTAATTTTTTATGTGTTTCTTGTTCTTCTTGTTATTCTCTATCTTCTTATCTCTCTATAGTTCTGTAAAGTATGATTATATTTTATTTTATTCATTAATTTTTATTAATGTTTTTATTTTATTTTTAATTTATTAAAAAAAACTAAAATGAAAAATTTATAACTTATTTTCATGACACAATTAAGAAATGAAAAACTATTTGAAATATAAGCTAAAATCGAAAATATTCTTTACTCAAAGATTAGTTCTTCAAGATTTGGAAGGTAATGTTTCATTGAGGAACCTATTATGTAACAGTAATTTTTCCAAAAAAAATATAATTGTGAAAAAAATCAAACCCATGAAAACATGGTTGTAAATAATCAAACATTAAAATAACTGATCACCCCTCATACAGATTACCAAATTCATTACATCCAATATCTTGAGGAAGAATCCAAATTTGAGTTAAGATAAGGAATCAACCACCTCTTTAATAAATTTCATAGTCCTTTTTTGTGAGGTCCCTCAAAAATATCTTATGGGTTTTTCACATATTTTTATCTACTATGAGACCCCAAAATGTGACTGAGGAACTCATTATGTTTAACACATTCGCTTTCCCCCATGATCACATATCCAATTAATTGCTATACTATCTTCCTTACACAATTGGTGGATGAGAGGAACATAGAAAATAATTTCAAGATATGTTCTTACCTTCCTCAAAAAAACATCAATTAGAAAATAACTATATGGAATTAGGAAATTGTAGGGGGATACCCTTCATGGATATTAGAAGATATTCAGAATGGGTTTTCCAAGTTCCCTCCGACATAAAATTGGTGAAAAATTTCTAATTCGATAAATATATGAGAGAATTTTCCCCATGGATTATATCATGATATATGATGTAACTAGTAGTTCACTAGTGTATAGAACTTCTGTAGTTTCTTGATAATTTGTGTCCATCTTGGCTCAAAATGCCCAAAAATGTTGTACAAGTGAAATTGCACCCACTCGAGGAGTTCATGAGGTATTTCATTCATCCTAATAAAAAAAGTTAGATAATGAATTGTATGAAATGAATACCCCATAATAAAATAATCTCAGTCTCAAGGTAACTAAAAATATCTTATTCCATTACGTTGTGGTTGTTTTTTAATAAAACTCATTCCCAGATTAGTGCCCCCAACATTAGGATTCATCTGATTCTTTCATTGTAGTATTTCTTAGGTGTTCATTCAAACAAGAAAATCCCGTCAAGAAATTACGATTTAGGTAAAATCCAAAAAATAGGTGGAGAACCCAACCACATTATCAATTAGGAGGAAACTCGAGCTACACCAAATAGATTTGGTTTCAAGAAACCAAAGTAATGTAAACTTTTTATTCTTCAACTTCTAATAATACCCCTCATCCCCCCAAATCAAAACCTAGACTCATGGAGAAGATAAACAAAATAGCATCCCAGAACCTCTAATTCTATAAAACTATGAAAGTTTCTATTCATGACTTATCAACAAAAGTGGGGAAATTGGAAAAAACTATTGGTGAGATAATGATTCTAGTTTCTTGATAAATACCATCCATACCTATTATTAATCCAAAGAAAAAGGTAATATATATTCAATCACAAATCATAGTGGTAAATAAGTTTCTTCTTCCAATGAATCTACACAGCATGTATGTCCACCTCTTGAGAACCCTCTTTCTCTACCTTTAATATATTCATGTGAATAAAAAAGGGTTAGATAGTAATTATTGAGGATTACCATAAATGATCAACTTATCTTCCTTTCCCCCAAATAATCTAAAAATCTATGAAATTTTATGATATTGATATTGACAAAGAAACCATGGAAACATTTACACAAGTACAAGTTAACATCCATCTATTGGATATAATTAAAAAAGTCCCCCACTATTAAAAACTTCATAAAGAACATATCACCCATATATGATTTTTGTAATGTAATGAGAGAGTGAACCTAAGAAGGAATTTCTCAATCTTGATGCAACCAATGATGAAATAAAAAAGAAAGGATCTAGAAATTTTATGATAAATTTCACCATAGGGTAAACTTTTTTTTAATGAAATAACTATTTCAGGTGATTTGATTAATGTGGTGCCTCTCCCTATGTATAATTATTTACAGGTTGGAGAGATTCAACCAATGAGAATCATTGTTCAACATGCCAATAAGAGCACAAAACATCTAATAGTATTATTCGATGATGTAATCATATGATTGAAACATCTGATATTCCCTATAGAATTTGACATTCATGATATATAAGATAACTAAACCCAAGGACTTTACCCTCTCATACTTTGAATACCAATCTTTAGGACATCAAAGACGATCATCAACATTCATAGCGGTAAACTATCCATTTTTTTAGTAGGTAAAAGGTATGTTTTAATAATATTGACTCCATAAAATCCCCATGGAAGATCACTTTAATGTTCCTATCTATTTTAGGGAAATGAACTCTAACAACACATACACACACAAAAACATCATCCCATTGACCCATACTAATATTAATTTTCTTCTTCTTAACTCTTGGTTTATTATAGTTGTTATTAATGTTTTTATTGTTGTGTGGGTTTGGAAATGTTTAAATTTTGATCATTAATTAATGATTGGGTTCATTCTGAGGCACCAAAGACTATTCATGATTATGAAAATCTCATTTCCATTTATTCTCAGTACATAGAGAATAAAAATGAGAAGATAGATAGAATCATGGAATAACTCCATCCTAAATTCACCAACTCAATCCAAAAAACAATACTATTTGAATTAAAACCACATCGATCTATTTGAAATATTACAATCTCGAGAGTATTGACCAATTGATTGTAATTATTAACAATAAACTCCATCAACTGAAGCAATAAAAACTACTTGACCTTTTGAGTGAGTGTAAAAAGGTGATAAGATGGAAATTAGATAATATTACTAGGATATTAAATATATTTTCATTATTCATATAATCTTACAAGATTAGGATAAACCCCATAATTAATGATCAATTTTATTTAAATCCTAACAACCATGAATTTGTAAAATTTTAATTTAGTAAATTTCTTACTATTGGTACCATCTATCCCATGTCTAAAAGTAAATTTTTTTTCCCAATGAAAATTGTTCCTAAGAACTGTAATAATAGTAGTTTCAAATTAAATAAATTAATTGGTTCAACAATGTGTGAGAAATAGTTGGCAAGTTATAAATGACTACTGTCAACTTAATCAAGCCATGTGAAAGGACCAATTTATTCGACATTTCATTAACCAAATGTTAGAAATATTTTCTTGTAAGTCCCATTATTATTTCTTTGATATCTATTTGGGTTATTTTTAAATCCATTTAGTCCCTCAAGACTATTAAATGGAAACATTTAATTTTCAATTAGGCTAATTTTCATACACAGGGATGAAATTCGGAGTCTATGATTCTCATGGAACATTTCATTATTTTATGTAGAGTGTATTTTATGAGTAAATTATGAATTATATATAATTAATTATGGATTTATTCATAATTTATATCCCTTAAATTGATGAATATGTAGAACACCTAGGTTTTCCCCCACCATTTCATTAAAAAAAGATATCATATTAAGTAAAGAGAAAAGCCATTTCATAGTTGAGTGGTGAATATTTCTTCGGAATTTTATTTTGAATAAGGGTATTCAACTGGATAAATAAAAATTTGAATTAATTTTATCCCTCCCATATAAAAAACATGTGTTCGTGTAGAGTGATATTTTTGGGGTAATTCTAGGTGTTACACCAATTCATTAAATACTTCAGTAATATCACACTTCCCTTATCTCAGTTATTACAAAAAAAATCTGTTTTTATTTTTGATAAATTTTTTGAGGATGCATTCAATTCAATAGAAAGTAGTCTCACATCACCTCCCTTCATCAAACCACTAGGGTGGGATCTCCCCTTCAAAAATATGTGTGATTCCTCTAAATTATCATTTGGGGATGTTTTATCACAATGCGTTGAGAAGGATCCACATGTCATTATGTATTGATCATATAACCTTGACCCCTCAAAAAAAAACATCAAAATAAATGAAAAATAATTCTTTTCAATTGTTTTTTTCATAGTAAAAATTATGATCCTATATTTTTAGGTCAAAATTCATTTTGTTTTTAGATCACACTACCCTTTGATATCTCCATAAGAAACTCAAAGCAAAGCCCCACATCATATAATGAATTCTATTCTTATATGAGTTTGTACTAGATATTATAGATAATATAGGAGTGTAAAATGTGGTAGATGACTACATTAGTAGGATTAACACACCACTACACCCCCATGTTGGATCACACATCCCCACTGTAGAATTCTTCCCTCATGAGAACCTTTGGGTTGACCTGGACCTTACTTCTAGATATGAAAACATTGTGAATTTTCTAGTAGTATATTGGAACCCCACTGATTTTATCACATTAAAATCCCAAGGAATTAAAAATGATTCATTATGGTACATTTGGGATGACCTATAATTTTGGAGATTTTATACTAACCTAGTTTTTCATTAGTGTGTCCCCAACCACGAGTACACCTCTATTTTGAGATTCTACCAAACTTTAGCTTGTGGGGGAAACTTTGGCTCTAAATATACAACTATAAATACCCTTTACTCTAGATTTTATTGGAAAAAGTTTTATTGATATAGATAATGGTTTTTTAATGCATTCACATGATGTAATTTCATAGGGGATGTCTCCAAGATGGATGAAATTCCCAAACAACCCAGGTTAGTTATTCCAAATCATCAATGCATGGAAAATAAACTTCGAGGGTCTTTTCAAAATTCATTATTCATTGTGTGCATATTACTAGCTATTAAATAGGTATCTAAATGTGTGTATGAAAATCTTACTAGGACTGATGACTCTCGGGTGGTTGTCGACATTGTGAGATCTTAGATTTTTAACTATTTTTTTCCAAGATTCATCACTAGTTATTAAGGTAAATATTTTTTCAATCGCAACATGAATAGTATTCCCCATAAGTATGTCGTTGTTAAAAAAGTCTCCACTTCATTTGACCACCAACAAATCAAATAATACAAAATATAAAATCGCTACGTCATGTATATCTTGAATAAAATAGTAAAACCACATTGTAAAGATTAGAGTTTGTTCTTGGATGATACACTTTTTAAATATATTAAAACTTTTAAAACCCCAATTAGAATGTCACCATATAGGATTTTTTTGTAAAGTCTTATCAATTAATGGTGAAGGTAGTGAAGCATGCATATTGGGATGTTAGACAATGTAATATGAAAATTTTAGATGAATGTGACCATAAGAAGTTTCAGATTTAATAGTTGGAAGAAATTTACCGTGATGCATATGAGATCTCGAGAATATATAAATAGAATAGAAAATCAATACATGAGAAGTCGATTTTTTAGAAGAAGTTTCATATTGTATATGAGGTCCTCATTTAAAATTCAAGGCTAAGGCTACACCCATAAAATATTATTTCTTGGTAGATTGGTCCTTACACTGTTACTAATATTTTCCCTTTTAGTGAAATATAGGTTTTCCAAGAGAAGAGTGGATAAAGAATTATATACAATTAGAGAATACATAAACTATTAAATGAGGATTTTCAAAATCATATGTTGGAGGATATACACTAAGAAAAAACATACATATTAATCCTATAATGTTTTATCCTTCCTTCCCTCATTATCATTTATTACAGTAAAGACACTGCACACTCAATGTGGGGGGGGGGGGGGGTACATTAATTGGTCGGTAAGGATTCTCATCATCCTTATTCAATCCTATTTTTTCTCTCTTATAAAGTATTATTTTTTACTTTTCTCACCTTTTGGATTTTGTTAGGATTGTAATTGACTTTATTAATTCTCCACATTTTCTCTTACTACAATGTATTTTTTATTTTCCCCACTTTTTTTTTTGTTTTTTAGGATTTTCATCATCATTCTTATTTTTTCTATTTTTCTCAGGATATATGTTATTTTTTACTTCACCCACTAATATTTATTGTTTTCAATTTGTGTCTAGAATATTGAATTTTGATGCTCACCATTTCATGGGAATTAATAAAAACCCATATCTAAATTCATGATTCCATATAGTTTTAACATTTAATAAAAATATTTCTCAGTTATAGAAAGTGAATTTTGGAATGAATATAACATTAGGGTGTTATGTTTAGTAAATTGTTTTTTTTGATGACATAAATGGTCATATCTCTATTAAACCATTGATATTATTACTTCCCTTTGTGTTAATAGTTTTTTTGGGAAATTGGGTCACTTAATACATCCACACATATTTGCATCCAACCATGAAGTGTGAATATTTCCTACTTAATATATAGTATATATAAGATAATTTTATATTTATGAGAATTAAAAAATGGTTTCCCCATAAAATCGTTACTTATCAGATATGTTTCATTACTATACCATATTTACCTATGCCCATGAACTTTTTATCAAACAGTTGTACGCCCAAGGAATAAAATAATAAAATAAATAAATAAATAAATAATCTTAGTATAAAATAAAAGATAATAAATAAATAAATAATGAGGGGAGTGGTGAAATATACACAATATGGGTATAACTAGGTTTTGAGAATAAGGTTTGACTTTTGGTATTTCATACGTGATAGGGTCTTGAAATTAAATTGTAAATGATGAAAGGTAGGTTTTTTGGAATGAACTAGGTAAACAGAATTTTTTTAAATAACCAATATTTACTTGATAAAAATTTGAAACAATAGCGTGAACTATTTTTCACACACACAAACTTGTGGAGTTTCAGAGGCATGTTTGAATTTATAACTCATTGAGTACATTAGTATAATCTATCCTAATGAATTTTTTTCTGATGAATTTTTTGAGAGATAATTTTCCATGATCAATAGGAATAACTAATTTGTTTTGGTTTTATATTTGACTAAATTTCCTATAATGAATTAAAATTTAAAAAATGTTATATTTTCATGGTGTGTTAAATATATTTAAATATTATACTTTTGAAATGTGACTTTTCCCAGGAGTGAAATTGATTAGTTGTGGGGGTGTGATTGTATAGTGATTTACTATATATTTCCACCAATATACTACTTTGTTGAACTGTGTTTGTAATGTAAATTAAAAAAATAATAAATATTTTAAATTCAAATTTCATTTAAAGGGATTAATTTTTATCTCTCATAAAATAGTATTTTTAGTATTTCTTAGTGATTATATTGTAGGAGGAGGTGATTTAAAGTGCCCACAATGGAATTCAGACAAAATGGGCCAAATTTCACAACAACCCGAGCATTCATGTGGAATTTAATTTTTATTATCGATAATAGGTTAATAATTTTTTTTAAAAATTAGTGGGAGAATGAAATATTATTTGGGATACATTTCTTTATAATATCATAACACCTAATTCAACCAAATAGAGGCTCAAAAGTGGACCCATTGTGAAGAAATCATGGGCGAGGAAGATTGGATAACTCTTCTGTATTTTTTATATAACATGTACCTCAACCATCCAATTGGGATGATTCTACAAAAATTCTACATATAATTATCAGACCCACATCTAAACCTGATTTCATGATAATTTCAAATGTTTTGGTTAGAAAACTAGTTATAAAAATTGGTAGAAAAATTATTCCATGAATAGTCAACTAGTCCCTTAGGCACTTAACTTATTTTGTCGAAATATTAATTTATTTTCCCATAAAACACCCCAAACTATATTTATATGTTGGAAATCAACCATATGGTGGGATTGGATTTCATGGGAATATATTATTCAAAATTTATAGCTTTTCCCCTTCCATGGAGTTCTAAACCCCTAATGATCACACAGGTAAAAACATGATACAAATCCAAGCTTCATGTTTATATTATTTTGAATGATCTTTTAAATACCATGTTATTATGTTGTTTTTCATCATTATATATTCTTGGTTAATTAATTTTTGTTTTGTACTTTCAAATTCCAAAACATATGATCATGTTAGGGGTTACCTTTTCATTTGATATTTCATGCACCGTTCACCACATCTTATTCTCCCATTCAATTGTGGTGTTTGTGTGGTTAATATTACTCAATTTAACTCTCACAAAAAATTTCGTGGAAGTATAAATTTATTTCATTGTATAAAATTAAAATAACATAAAAACCAAGACATAATACCTTGTTCTTCATGTGTTTCCCAGATGAGTTTCGATAATGAAGTTGAATATAAATCACTCTATCATCAGTGGTTGCTGGTGAATAATTTTTTTTGAATGAATTCTAGGAGGTATACAAGTATAAAATATTTAAAATTATGGTTATACATGTAAAAAAACATGTTTTAAAATTTAGAAACCATTTATATTGAAGTGATTAAGGATGAACATCATGAGATTTACCCTGATTGATTACTCATAATAACATCTGTTAATTTCTACTTTGTATTATCTCCTAGTTTATTATTATTTCATATTAAATAAAAAATTACAAATTTATTATAATGCCAATGCACATTTTAATAATATATTTTTTAATTAATTAACTATGGATCAATAAAGAGATGGCATATGGTTCCTGATACACTACAGAAATTATTGAAAAAAAAACATCTAATATGATGCACTCGAAAATGTGGTCAGTGCCAATGGAATACCCTTGGTTATTTTAGGTTCTAATGGGGTGAAATTTCTAGACTTTTACTAGACTTTTATGGGTAGACCACTATGAAATGTTTTCAAATGACACAGGTAATGGATTTTAATCATGTTACCACATAAATCATATTTTATTGGATTCATATTCAAACTATGCTGAGTTTGTAATGCATAAACATCTATTTGACAGCATGATACCCCCTTAGATGGAGCTAGAATTTCAGTCCTATGTTTTTATGGATCGTGAAACTCTGATATGGAAGCATAATAGGAATGACCAATTTATTAGTAGGGATCACTATCAGTTGGCTTGTGGGGGTTCTTGTAGCTCACCTGCATGGCTAAAGAAATACAGGTCCTTGTTCATTCGACCCTCTCGTTATTATTTGATATGGAGACTTTGGAAGAACCAAGTTCCCACCCATGATCAGCTCAAGAAGATTGGTTTTATGTTTGCATCAACTTGTCATCTTTGTATGCGAGCTGAGAAGGATATCCAACATCTGTTTGTGGAGTGCGCATATGCCATGCAACTGTGGGTATATGTTGGTGATCTATTCGGTCTACAGGTGAACTGGTTCCCGATTATGGATCTCCTTGCATGGATGTCCAGGTGCTGCTACAGCGAACAGTTGTAGAACTTCCTCCTGGTGGCTACTGCGGCGGTGATTGCAGCCATCTGGACTGCTCGAAATACTGCAGCATTTGAGGTCAGGAAGGTTCCCATTCGGGCGGGAATACTGGAAATTCACTAGGAGATTTACGCTGCTTCCAAGGTACAATGCGGTTTGATGAATAACAGTGTTTCAAACTTTCATATTCTACGGGTACTTGGTGTTTCTGGGCAGCCCCAGAAGCCAAAGATGACCGGGTACATTCGCTGGATTTCCCCGACCAGTCCATGGATTAAAGTCAATGTGGATGGAGCTGCTTTTGGTGCTCCTGGACCATCGGGGTGCGGTGGTGTTTTTCATACATATCGTGGATTTGTGAAAGGATGTTTTTATAAATTCATTGGTGTTGGTGTTGCATTTGAAGCAGAGTTCTGGGCGATGATTCACGCAATCAAGTATGCTATTTTGTATAATTGGAACATGCTATGGATTGAATCAGATTCTCAACTTGCGGTGCAAGACTTACAAACAATAATGTAGAATGTGCCGTGGAGGATACTTTCAAAGTGGGTTGAATGTCTCAATCAGGTTCATCACTTAAATGTGATTGTCTCGCATGTTTTTTGAGAGGGCAATCAGGTGGTAGATGCTTTGTCCAAGAAGGCAATTTTGGCGATGGATATGGCATGGTCGTTTATGGTCCCTGATTACTGCTCTTCACTGGTGGAGGCAGATATGCGTGGGGTTTTGTACTCTCGGTTTTGTAATAATCCTTTTGGTTCTTGACTCTGACTTTCTTTTCTTTTGCTTAATAAATTTTTCTTGGGATCGGTTTTCACCGGATCCTAGACTTTCTGGTCTATCACCTGATAGAAAAAGATCCCATGAGGTAATCTGAAGGCGGTGTATTCCTCATCTTTTGAGGCCATCTATATTTGATTATTCCCCGAATAACCATCTATAATGGAAAAAATTAGAAGATAGTTTTTATAATGATTATGATTTAAGTGATCTGAAATGGGATATCATCCATCAGTAATTATCGATTAAGGTCTTTAAAATTTATCCGTACTCTAATATACCCATTCATTTTCTTTAAAAGGATGATGTTTGAATGAAATATTTGGTATTTCACTTCACAAAAAAAGATTATTTTGACCAATTTTTTTAATTATGATTTAAAATTAGTAGCATGGGAGGGGTGTATCCACCTAGATACCAAATATAATCCTAAACGGTCATCTATTATTCCGAGATGGTGTGTATCCATGTCAGGTTTTAGTGTGGGAATTTCTATAGAATTTCAAGTGAACACAAATTAGTGTTGCTTCAGAAATATAATATACATTTCATTGTCTTCAAGTGGCAGGTAAGAACTAATCAAATTTGGCCATGGTACTTATTCTATTCCAAGAATTAATTTCTTGGGTTCATCTATGGTGGTGGATATGCCTTAATCAAAATTTGTAGGGTCATTCCTGAGGTCATCGTATTATAATTCTATATACATGTCCATGGAGAGAGTTTTTTACATGGTGGATAGTATGATGAAATATCTATCATTATTGATGTAAGAGAGACCTTATGTGGATAAATCATCATCTCAAACTTTTAGAGTCACCCTAGAGAGATTATAATAAAGGGTATTTTCTTTCATGCTTCCATTTGTGGGAGGGAGAGAATGGACATCCATGATTTTCTCTACTTCCTCAACTAGGTTTATGTGTATCACATAATCAACATCAAACATACTCCAAGGGTTCACAGTGGTGTTCCCTAGACATTAGGTGTTGCGAATTTTATATTTCCAACGACCATTGGTTTTTTTACTTCACTTTTGTAGAATCATTTCTCATCATATTAGGCTTTAAAATACTCAAAGGGGGAACTAAAACCATGTAGTTTTCCGACCATCTGATCGATTGGTTATTTTAAAGACTGATGAAGTTTCTATGGTAATATTATGTTTATATAAATTCATAGTCTTCCAAGAAGGAAAATATATGTTTTATATTGTTGGATAACCATGAACTCAACATTAGACCTGAGTTCCCAAATAGTTCCTTGAGTTTGAATATCTAGATAGGTCATTTCACTCTCTTGTAGTACCATAGAATGGTTAGCTTTATAGGAGATAAGTTCCCTTCAATATATCATAAATTTATTAGGGTATGGATATGGATGATTCTAATCCCATAAATATTATTGATAATATCCCTTTGGATTTCAACATTATCTATATTTATAGAAACATATGGGGTTTATATATGTCCCTAGATAACTTCTTCCTAATCCTGCTCTATGAACGAGATGCCAAAATGGAATTGTAATGGAATATTCTCCTCTCGATATAACTTAGATGAAGTGAAATCTACCTCAAACTCAATTGGGATATTAAGGAGATTTATGAGTTCCTTTTAGAGATATATATAATGATTGAGGGAATCAAATATAGGTAGTTTGGATGTAACAACTGCTTACTATTTAAGAATTTCATACTTTTTCCAATGGTATATGCTTCCCAAGGAGTGTTTTATACTTATTATGTGGATCAGAGGATGAGGTTTTAGTGTTAAATGGTCCAAGTTCTTGAGAAGAGGTTGATTTAACAACTTTTTCAAGTGGTTCAGGTCACACATACCCCCTTTTTCTAGGATGATCATGAAAACTCACCCTTGTAAGACGGTCGTTTATGATGACTAGTCTTAGATGACAGTTTATGGGATTTGAGACACCTGCATGATTCTTTTGGTCTTGTTGGAGTGAATTCCCATGAGTCTTAGAGGGATATATGTCCTCATCTGGGATGTGACTGAGGTATTGGGTCCTACCAAAACCACACTATCCCATATATGATCATCTCCTACACCTTGTCCTATAAATCCCCATTTATGTATGGGGGACTCATAATCATAGGTATATTAATCATCTTGGAAGGGTTATATTATGGTCCCTATATTAATAGAAACAAATATTTTCTCTTCATCCAATGAGGGTTCTATTTGGTTGAGTGGTTCCCCTTCTCCTGATGTTGGAGGAAAGAAATCTGTATTAGTTATATTTTGTGTAGGAGATGAACATGATCCATTATATTATCTATCTTATCTATCTTACTATGTATTATGGTTACAAAAACCTCCCATAGGTTTATTTTAAATCATTATATATGATATGAGATCTTTATTATTTTACAAAGATGTTCTTTCTGGGTGGGATGGGATTAGTCAACTATCTTTCGATTCTTTCAGTTTCTGATCTTCTATCTATACCTATCCATAAATTCTTTCATATAACCCTTTATTCTAATTGTGAAATGATTTAATAGGTCACCTATGTTTGTGAATCCTCTAAAATCACGTTTCTAGTATCAACCGTGCATTAGAGAACATCCTCCAAGATAAAGAAATCATGGAGGGTGGGAACTAGCCTCGTATGAAAAAATAATTAGCTAGGATAATTAGTATGTTAACCACATTAGGGTTCCTTGTATTTAGAATCTTGAGTAGGATTTTTCCATGGATATAAGTAAATAACTATATAGATACTCATTTCATAAGGAGTACACATTATTAATCTATTCCTAAAATCTCAGGAGACCTTGATCACCCTTTTCATCTGATTGAGATAGATTTTGTATTTGTTGCTTCTTGAGAGGAGGTTACATATTATTTTGGGTGTCATGGGTGCTTGGATTGGAATTTATACAGACTTAAATGTAATAGCAAGAGAATTTCCCCTAACATGAATTTTCCCCATTGTTGAGGGAATGGGTATAGATTTATCTCAGATCCTCTAAATGGAGTATTTTTGGAATTGAACTATTTTGAAAAACACTCAGAATCCTCCTTAATAATTCATCAGGATCATAGATATTTTCAAGTGTTCCATAATATTTTTAGTATACAGTTCCATAAATTTCTCTTACAATAGATGGATATTGAGTGAATTTTTTAAACACTTCCCTTTGTTGATGAATTCATAAACCCAATAATTTTCACATTGTTTTCAGTTCACAAGGATGAAAATTTTCATTTTCCTTTGATTAGTGATGAACATATAAAGAAAATTATGATTATGTTCATCCTATAACATGATAAATACTATTGCAATTCTACTGTACAAAACAATGTAATTCCCTATCAGAGTCTATTCAAGGAATCACATCTTGGTCACCTAATGTTGATCTCGAGGGCCCATCATTAGGCCAAAAAGTGACATGAAGTCCTTGAGATTCTATTCTAGATCTCCCATTCCATCAAAGGTTGAGAAGGTTGTATTTCCAAAATTTGTGGAGGTAAAGTGCCACCCCCATTCCGTATATGTCTACATCTCATGATATGAAAATTCATGCCTCAATTACCTAGATTTCATTTGAGTATCTAGGGATTTAATTGAATCGAGAACTTCTAGAGTTACCACTATTTGGGATGACTCCAGGTTATAGGGATCTGGTAGGGATTGATGAGGTTGTCCAATTTTCATATTCCACTAATTTATTATTAATTATAATATTTAATGATATCCATATTAGGGGAGATTCTATCACCATAACAGAGGAAATTCATAATCATATTCAACATCCTCATTTATATAGATCCGCTGCTAAGGTCTGGAGTCGGTCTAACACATAGATGATGATATTGTAGGTATATCGGTTCATTGATAATGTAATGGAGGGGGTATTAATCTCCATGTAATGAAGATACCCAGTTGGATTGTTTCCCCTCATTATATACTTGTTGAGTTGTCTAATATTTTTTTATCACATTCTCATATTATGCCAGCCATTTCTCTTTGGAGGTAATTCATGTTCCTCTAAGTGATGAGTGGGATATATACACACCTTTCTCTTTATCCTTGTTAGTGTTATTACATAGAGGTGGGAAATCATTGTTCAGGGTGGGAAATTATATATCCTCTACCGATTCAATGTACATGAAAACTGAGTTAGTGCAACCAAGTGACCCTCATCGTATGGTATTATTTATGTATTGTGTCCCTCAACATTTTTTATCTTGGTCAATATCATATTCTAGGAAGATGGTGATAAAATTAATTGGGGTACATCATTGAAATGGTATTCTAACCATTCCTCTCAATGTTATAGTGTGATTTTTTACTAGTTTCACCAGCTTCATTTCTATGACCCTTGTCCATATTGGACCATTTTGGATCACAGCCCCTATGGGGTTGGATTGACTTTCTTGTACATTATTCATGTCTCGAACAATGAATATTGGACTTTTGGGAGTTTCCAATCATGTTTTCTAAATGGGTGGTGAACATAAAAGGTTTTAAGTGGGAGTAATAGAAGAGATCCCTACCACTGATATTAACCTCCCATCCTAGAAAAGACAGATTCATTAAGAGGTGTTGATAATGATGAAAATTATCCCATCCCATTAGGCAATGAGTGATTCAGGGACACAATTGGGACCTGTTGATTTTTTCATTGAGGATTTTATGATTTTTTGAATAATAATACAGGAATTGCGATATTAATGCCCACATAACAATAGACTAGGGTTGATCTGAAACTGTGGTTGATTTCTATAGGAACCTCTCGAGAGGTGATGAACCTGAAGATGGTGACTGGGTGAACAATGACCCATTCCCTATGGGATATGGTTGTTTAGTAGCATCCATTGATATTTAATGGATATTCATAGGGATTTAAGAACCAAGTGGGTGGGGTGGTAGAAAATAGTTCCCTATCCTAGTGGATTGGTTTTTATCATGGATGACTATTATAGAAGCTTCTCTTCTGAACTATTTTGATTTGGAATAATTATAATCGTGTATGAGCTAGGTGTAATGGAATCTCATGGCGGGAGTCATTTTTTATGGGATGTTGTTGTCTTATTCACAACTTCATCTTCAATGTCTTAAATGAATTATCATTATTTCTAGGGTCTAAGATAAAAAAACATGATGGTATTCCTCTCCCTCCATTTGCGACTTATTTTAATCTTTAAAATTGGTGAATTACAGTGTATTGACCTACTAGATCATGTGTTACCTAGTCTCTTTATTTTTTAAATTGGAAATTAAATTATGGGATTTCATATCTGGGGAGTTATATTGTTCTCCAGATGGAGTGAAGTGAAAGACTGTAATTTCCCCATCCTCAGATATGGATACCTAAAGAGGATTTAATGATCAATTTTTGATGAGTTATAGTGAAACAAAAACAAGAATTTAGTATATTTTCACTGTGATTTTCCAGTATTAGGTCCCAATACATGGAGATAGTAGCCAGGTATATTTGAAAAAAGATTATATTTATGTTATGAAGGTTACCCTCATATCCGTGATTGGGCGGGGGTGTCTAGACTTTATCAACTAATGAGGTTCCCACATAATTTGGAATATATAAGGCCTTAACTCCGTCTCTATCCAATTTGGAATCTCATAGTTAGAAGTGGTGAGGATCCAAAACATGGTTGGGATGTTATTTTGGGCTAACCTTATTCTTATTTACTTATCATATTTTTCTTCATAAGAATTATACACATCCACGAGGTAGGACACAGAGGTTGACTCTTTGGGTCTCCTTCTGAATATGGGGAAGTACTACTTATAAGTTATGGGGAAATATATATGTTTTGTCCTAGTGTTTTGAGAACCTATATATAGAGAGTTGCTTTATTTTTTAGAACCTCTATATATAATGGTGTACAAGAAAGATTAGTATTTCCTTATCATATGGAGATATAATTGTGGGGAGGTTGAAAATGGTGGATGTTGGTAGAAGATTCCTCATGATCCATCTTCACACTACCATAAAAAAGAATATCAAGGTAATGATTTAACATTTCTTTAGATGAATAGTCATAAGATACTTGAGGTTTTTTGAATATGCATAGAATAGCCTCAAATACATTAGCATTGACCGGGTGACAAATATGATATTCGTTTAACATCCTGGATATAATATTCAATCCCAGATATTGGGGGTGAGTAGGGATATGTGCCTTCTCCATGAAAACATTCCAAATATCTTTATAACCAACACATAGGTTAGGAATATTATCTCACTATATAAAATATACTAGGGTATGCTGGTGAGATTCCTTTTTTATCGAGAGGGATATGAGAATGCATGAGGGTGGTTTCTATAATATACCGTTCAATCATGGACGAAGCGGGGATATGAGCCAAGTAAAAATATTTATTACCCATGGGAATACTTCAATGAACATAAAAAATGGATGAATGGATACAAACCTCCTCCATTATATCCTCATAAATATTTAGGTGTTGTCTTTCATCGACAAAATTAGGGATATGAGCCAAGATTCCACGTTCTAGTAGAATATTTTGAGTAGCTACAATGACAAAAATATGAGCGTTTCTCAAGGAAAGTGCACCTATCATAAGGAATTTGACTCTCTAAGTTGGTGACTAACTATTGGAGTTGGAGATTGATACAGGTCATGTTCCTCATACTTCACTAGAATATATCAATAATCCTCCTTGGTGGAAGAAATATACTTCACTTGGTCTGGAATAACCACCTTTTCATGCTGACTTAGCCAGTGTGCTACTATATCTATTGGTATAGGAATATATACATTTCCTTGAATATATATTAGTATTGGAATATTAAAACAGAGTTTTTTATCTATTGAAATAATGTAGTGGAAATTTTTAAAATTATACACTGGAATGTAGGCCTACACAATTTTAGTCTCCCATATGTAATGGAATATATATTTTATTGATGTGGGGATATAATCCCACTTATACCCTCATTGTTATATTGGAACATGATGAAGGGAATCTTGTGTATGGGTAGGGATATGTTTCACCCTCATTATTATTACAAGGATACATGTGAAAACTCGATATAAGGGGGAATGGATATAAGCCTTCCCACTAGCTACCATCAGAGTATTTCGATAGGCTTCATTAGTGTAAGCGGGGATATATGACCAATACTATTTATCCATAGCTTATTATTTTAGACTAGACTTTACTAGTACATCTTAATGGGTATCCAAGAAGGAAATGTTTTGGACGGTTGCCTTAGTAGACAATGGAGGGGAACCGGCGGGATGGTTCTTGTGATATCGGTTGAGAGGAATCGTCATCAAAAAATTATGATATGAAATAAATACATAGTCAAAACCTTTTTTTACCATCCTCAGATACAAAAGTTTATAGTTTTCATGTTTTTGGGATAACCATCCATAGATATTTGATGTGAAAACAAGTGTCGATGTTTTAAATACACCATTATTTGGGTGAGGCATACACATTTACTTCATCTTTTGGAGACCCTTGAATAAATCCTCATGGGTTGAGATCATAACATGTTGATGGTATTCCAAAACTATTGTGTTGTACACCTGAACATGAAGGTGTTTGGCAGATTAGGACATTCTTTGACTCGTAGGGATTGCATCCAAAACTAATATTCGAGAACTTCCTCTCAATTAAGACAAGTTCATGGGTCCGGGTGTTATTTGTGAGGGATGTATTGGCTGTCACAAAGACAAAAAGGAACAAGTTCACCAATTATTGAATCTTTGTATGTGTGAAACCTTCTCAATGATCTTTTCATATGTAACATAAATGATGTTCCTTTTCATGGATTTATCAATTTCTCTCTTGTGGAATTTTCATAGTGAGAATATATTTAGTTCGTGGGAACCCTAATTAAATATGATTTTATGTGGATCATAACATGTTAATTTATGTAGGAGAAAAAAATGGCCTAATGCATGGTCAAATAATTATTTTATTTTTTAATATTTCACATAGTGTCCATGATTTTTGTTTCACTGAAAATCTATTAGTGACTTGGTTTTATGAGTAAAGGTACCTGATGCCTATAATGATTCACTTATTCGATCATTACATTCCATCATACTAGGTTTATCAGTATTTCCATTTTGAGGGTGATTGTGGGGGTTCAATTATAGTTTCACAATCATTATCTTCTAGTTTACAATCTTCGACTCTTAGAAACTGCTAATGCCCCCACTTCTATAACAAGGTATAGACATTCTTTGTAAATGTATGAGTTAATTTGGGGTTTTATACCCAATGTAACTTTTGAAGTCACATTAGTCCAGAGTATGAGAGGTTTGGATCACCAAAACCTTTATTTGAATGTATTTCCTACTATGATACTCTTTTATTGATTTGATACATATTTGATAATATCTTCCAAAATCCGATATAGGACCTGTTTCTCTAATAAAATTATTGGGTTTTAGATCTATCTATGTTTAAAATGGGGGGAGGTCTATCAATGAGGCTTTTTATTTGTATCTTAGGTTCGTCATCTTTTTAACATTATTACAAATAAATGGGTAAATAATCATATTTATAATCCATATAACCAGACACTTTAGAGTTTACATCCATCAAGGTAGGTGAATGGTGTCCCAAGGATGGGATTGAACCTTTAAGAGGCATCCAATTTATTTGGTATAAAAATAAGAATCAAAACTACCAAAGTTTATTTAAACTATATTGATTAACATAATAAGTAAATGAAATGTATGGGGGAGCTTAGGGTCCATATATCAAGCTCATGCAATGGGAATAAATCCTATGTATCCTATTTATAACAGGAATCAGATACATCATAGTTAGTCTTCCCTTATCTTTTTGAAGGAAGATGATAAATAATTAATTCCTATGAGGGTTATATCGCCAAGGGTTCACTAATATGTGAATTCTTTCTAGAATTATAATGGGTTAGATTCCCTAGTATGACAAAAATATTATCATGAAACTGGATAGTGCTAACATAACATGGATTCCCAAGATGGGGTAGATTCATGATGTGAGTGATATGATCATTTTAAATTTGTAAGCCCACATGTTCCATGTTTGGGTTTAGTAACAAGAGATAATAAGTGCTTGCCCCACTTTATATATATACAAGACTTATGCACTAGGTAAACCATAATTAGTTTTTTGATTTAGAGATTGGGCCTTAAGATGAAGTCCTATGTGTCCTGATTATAGAAGGAATTCGAGTTCTCATAGTTCTGTTGTCTTCTCAACCTGCTGATCAATGAGGAAAAATGATGGACCATTTGGATAGTTTGGGTCATATGGGTTATAATGTATTGGACATATAGGTATATAAAATAAGGTGGGAAGAGGGCCAATTTTTATTCTAAGGGGGAGGAATGTATAGGTATCTCCACCCAAGTTGTAAACCACCTTACATGGTTCATACATTGCAGATGTTATTTGGAGTCAATTGAGGGATTTTTTCCTTGCACGCTTCACATGATCTATTCGCAGGACATCCATGGTGTTGCATGAAAAAAATACCACAAGAATACTTTTTCACTTACATATTTATTGGAACCATTTCATTTGAGATCATAAATGATTTTCATATGCCATTAAAATATCATGATAGCTTATTAGGGTCCTCTTGTGAGATAAAGATGGATTTTTGAAGGCTCTTCATAGAATCAATGGTGATAACCTGATACACCTAACACCTACGCATGAAAATCACCATATCCTACCATATCTATTGGTTTCCTACTCTTTCAACCTTTTATCTTCTATTTTACAATACCTCTATAAGTTTTAAATATTTTCTTTTAGGGAATCACAAGATCAATTGAGTATTCCATGATTGTGTTTGATCATTTCCATGAACATTCATTCTGCTTGTGTTGGATGCATCTTGTGATAAATTATGGATATTGTGACTGTGTGCAAGCATTTCCATAGAAAATTTCCCCACTTTTATGTGAAGCCTAGGGGAATAAAATTATCAAATAGGCATGTCCATGTGTCTTTATATGATGAAGGTGACATGGAAACATTCTATCATGTGACAAGGTTGACATGTTTCCATAGAGCTATGAGAGTTCTTACAAATCACCCATGTACGTCACAAGAAGATCAGTATAAATGTCTATGAAATGATAATTCCAATATTCTGTACCTTTATTTTATAAATTTCATTGGGTTATTTTATGTCAACTATTGATTGAAAGGCCATATGTTCTGAGGAATTCATTTAGAAACCTTCAAAAAATCATCAAAACCTCTCTAAGAACATGAGGGTTCTTGTAAAGGTCCATTTGTGATCAGATAAACTCTCCAAAGGGGATTTATATTACTATCCATAGATAATGAAAAAAATGCATGAACCAGATGCATACACCTTCCAAAGGCTAGGCAATTGTATGTCCTTCAAGAGGTTACATGATCCACATGATTCCACCACATGGACTTCATGTAGTAATGCTACACCTTCCTTTGTTTTCTAGAGAATATAATACCCATGATTTGTGTACTTAATAAATTATGTAATTTTAGATGCTCATTTGGTGGGAGTGAACAACATCACCCACTATAGAAAATCTATACCCCTAGAACATCGCCTTCCTCCCTCACCCTTATGTGACACCTTTACACATCCTTATACCACCCTTATGGGACCCCGTTTATGGTATATCCCAAGTCTTACATCATGGAGAACCGTTGAATGGTATACCCTAGAGATTAAATGCCACTAACCATGGAATGGACTCCCAATTATGTGTTGTGTCCTACTATATTCTCGAACTGTAACTCCCTTGTGATGTTAGGACCTATTAAATAACATTGAAAATAAAAAAAACCAAAATCCTCAAAATAACAAAAAATAAATAATTCATCAAAATATTAATAAAAAATCACTATTATGCTCCATACAATGGTATTTCTTATTATAAAAAATATCTTATAGAAAGTAGAATTAACAAAAAATAGAAACCACAATAGCATCCCATGTTAAATGGTGGGTGGGTCGGGAAACAACTAGAGTCATAAGAAATGAGGGAAACAAGCACAAACACTCTTCTAAGATGAATAAACATTTCCATAAATATCGTGAATGTCTCAAAGAACAATGAAACCAAAATCACCACACATTAGATCAAATAAATTTATCACCAAATGATAAACACTATAAAAAAATTCCCAATGGACCGATATGTCTCCACTAACCACCAATAATAATAAAAAACTATGACTTCTAAATCCCAAATAAAAACATAAAAATGAATTAAAAGGATGATACCTAAGGAACTAGAGACTTAGTATAGGTATCTCCACCATTTATAATTACCATAAAATAGAGGAACATAAGAGAGAGATAATACTCAATGGAAAACACAATTAAGAAGAAAAATTTCCACTAAAACCATGTAAAAAACAAATCAACAAAGAAACTAACTCTGAAAAACCTCAAATAAAACATGTCCCCTAACAATTACACATATATTAGATGAGATACAACACTAATATCCATAATAATTATAAAAAACAAGACATTCCATAATATGAAACAATATGTGTCTTCACCTAAGTTTCCTATATCTAACTAGTAAACTATGACCACTAACAAAAAAAAAATATCCCATGGTGAACCAAAAAATGAAAACAAACACTAAAAAATTATTAACATATGTACGGATACTAAGGTCCTAGTTTAATTATAATAGGAACAATTCTATCCCATATTTTTTCATCAAGAAAACTATCTCAACAACTACATTATCACCACACAATCGAGATACTAAAACCTAAACAATGAGCCACACATAAAACCATTATTCATCACCATCCACAAAATCCAGATCTGGTACCTCTATACACACCATATATGAGTTCAAAATAAAAAATATTATTCCCAATACAAAATTACAACTTTGATTTACATTTTCAATCTTTTTACAAAACCACTGAGGATGGACTTGGCTACCACACTAATGAAATACCCTTGATGATTTAAAATAAATACTGAGAATACATAAGTGATCCATAGTGGAAGCACAATAGATGCCTATTATTAGTATATTATTATTATTATTATATTATTATTATTATTATTATCATTATGCTTTTTCTATATATAATATTCCAAATTATCCTATACTTTTATTTTGGGATTAACTATCAACACTTTTCTATCCAATGGAGTACCCCCCACTAGCATCAATCGAAAAACCATGACTCGCCTCCATTGATATAGTTCTAAAAACTAACTCCTCATAAGATGACATACCAAATACATCCACAGTAGCTCTAATATCAAAATTAAGAAGTCTATGATTTGAAAATATTTTTATAGATCCCATGGAATAATAAGAATTTGGATTTTCCACTTGGAAGTGATTCTGGTAAAAGTTGAAAATTGATAAAACACAACAAAATGATGCGACAGACCTTAATAATGGATGTACCAACAAATAAACTTTCCAATTTTCTTAAAATACTATATGAGAGTCATATTATAAATTATAAAAAACATAAACTCCAATAGTCCATGATTTGCAAATCCAATCGCACAATTCCATCATAACAAAATCAAATCCCAAAACTCAACTCACTGAAGAAAATTTATATAAAATTTCAATCTCAAACTATACTTCTATAATTTTTTTTGAAAAACAACTTTTAAAGAAATAAACATTACTCAATAAAAAAGCCTCATGAAAATTTTCAACTCATTTCAAATCATTGAAAGGACCCCATTTACAAAACAGAAGATTCCTATATATTTTCCCAATAAAATCAAAACTTTTCAATAAAATTCTCACAAATTCAAAGTCAATTATGAATATCATAAAAAATAATTTACCTTTAAATCATTTCATATAAATAAAAATCCCTTAATAATATTATTTTTTTAACTATCAAAATAACCCCTGAAAACCCTTCTTCCTTTTCAATAAAACTATTCATGAAAATAATCTTTTTTCCCAAAAAATTAAAAAATTACATTTTGAAATTTATTATCATAAATTTTAAACTCCATATTAACAATTTAAAACATAATAGGAATGTGGAAAACATTTCCAAAATATTATAAATTCCCCCTTTTCATATGAAAGTCAATTTTTTAAAAACACAGAAAATTCCTCTCTATAATGAAATACTAAAGAAAACAAAAACTGAAACAATAATAATATCATAAAAAACATTTTATTTAACATGCTATAATTAGAATGAACCGTTAAGATAATTTTGTAATGAAATGGAAGAAAAACAATAATCTTAGAATAGAAACAAAAATATGAATGATTTGGTTGCATAGGCTGGTAAAATGTATGCCAATCATGATATGAACTATATAATGGTTCCATGAACATCAACATGGGTTCTTCATAATTTCTTAGACCATGAAATTTGACATTTTAGATTTTTTTGTTTCCCAACTTTCACCTATAAAAATTATTGAGGCCCCTGAAATAATTGATATACTTATCAACGATCAAAATAAAATCACCACATATTAAAATTTATCAAAGATAATAAAAAATCAATTTAAAAAAACTCACAACCCAAAAACCCAAAGAATAGAAATTTTCAGTATGAATAAGAGTAATCCATGAACCTCCCCACACCCTCCACCTGAGTCCCCATGATGATCCTAGTCTCCCTACTATCCAGATACACCTTAAATATAAATATAGATATATAATTCCACATTATCAGGAATCTGTTCAGGTTTCCCTTGAACTGGGAAACTGATCTAATCTTCTATATATCCTAAGTTGAATTCTCGATAGATCTATGCTAAAATCTAGTTCCATGGTTTCAAAGACAAACTATAGGGAATGTTTTCAATATAAAAAAAATGAAGTAATCACACAATGGATTCCACCGAGAACTATGAGATGACCCAACCAAATGTTGGACATCAATAAAAAAATTTCTATAAACAAAGTAAATAATAAAAACAATAATAAAGAATCCAAATAGAGTATGTTGTATAAATAAATAAAAAAAATCTACTGAACCAATTAAAAAATAATAACATAAAAAACTGAAAGTTAATTTTGTTGTCTAGGTTAATACACAAGAATCCCAAATAAAACCAACCCAAACCACCACTATTAACCTTATGACTCATGGATACACATTACAAGACATACCGAACATTACAAATAAGAACCCAACCAAAAGAATATTAGATGTAGGCATCTAAAAGAAAACTAGAAGAGATGCATAAAGTGCATAGATTATACGTTGTGTGATAAAAACCTATCCTAGTAAGATCTCAACAACGATTTTGTGAAAATACCTTAAATTTTAATTTCATTTTATGATAATTTTAGGTAAAGTTAGAACATATATTTTTTCATAAATTAGTTAATTTGGGGAAACAAACATCAAATTCATGAATATCTAAATTTTTAAACACTTTAATTTAAATTAAAATAGCCACTTTAAAAACATTTCCCCTGTTGGAGCCTCCTCAATCCAAGAACACATAATACATCAAATTTCAAAACCACTTTCTATGTATACACCGATATAATTCCCATTAATAATTATTTAATAAAACATTATAACTTTTAAAATTAAGATATTAAACACTAAAGATCAACATCAATAATATAACAAGGAATTACGAAGAAATCATGGTGTTTTTGATTTTTGTCAAGCTACAAAATCAGAAAATGTCCCCCATCATGTTTTATAGTATCTTTGTAAAAAAATTGGTCTAAAGGAAATACTTTTCATAGAATTCACCAAATATATAGGACCAACTACTTGTACACTTGAATCGAAACCTTTAAAATCCATATAATTTTAATGTCACCAATTTCGTTGGGGGAACACTCACATTATGCACATTTTCATTTTAGGGGTTTCTAGATAATGCATGGATTTACTGTTAGAATCATAAATATTGACCACTTACTTAGTGACTAGTGATATAAAGAAATTATTAATAGAAGTGGGGAAAATAAAATCATTCATAAAATCTAAACGATAATAAAATATAAATCTCACATAACCTCCAATTACATAATATGTAATAGTGCCAACAATAACACTAATAATATTTGTAAACAATTTCCCCCACATGGGTCAAAATACATGTCAAAAAATGGATCAAGAGAGTCTCACCGAAAAATAATAAGAAACCATTTCAAAGTACCAAATATGCCTTCATGAAAACCAAAATCAAAATGTAAATTCATTTATATCCAGGTAAATCTATTTGAATCACCACTTTAAAACAAACCATTTTTAAAATAATAAACCCATCCATTAAATAAAATTAAATGGAAAAAAACTCCTTCAATTTTAAAAACATCTATATAAAACATTCTTCACCCAAGGAGTAACCCAAAAGAGGTCAATATCTTTCCAAAACAATGATTTTATTTCAAATAAATCATTGAAATATATTTACAAGAACTAGGAAATAATAAATCAATTTAAAAATAAAAACACCTCTAAATTCCCATTATACCAAGTGATAATCCAAACTAATCCATTATAAAATCCAATATAACTAACACATATGGAGTTAAATAAATAAATAAATAATTTTAAAAAATCAATCACTAGAATATATGATGAATATAGAAAAAGAACATGAAAACATATATAAAATCAAGTACAAATTTCTTACAATGAGTTGATAAATATATATTCCTTTAGAGAATGATCAAATAGGTAAGGAAAATCCCAATATGAGCCTAAAAATAAAAAATAAAAAATAAAAAATATCCATAACCATAGTAAAAAAATCCCAAACTTGTTAGGGTTTTAAGAGGAAGAGGAAATATAGGGGGAAATAGAGACAGAGATAGAGAGTGGGGGAAAATAAAGAAACCCATGAAGGAATATAGATTTACCTATAGAAATAACATTGAATTGATGAAAGAGAAGTAAAAAAAGAATGAGAAGTGAGGAAAAGAACTCTCCTTGCATGATCCTTGGCTCGATCAAACATGAGATGAGAAAAGTAGGCCAAAATAAAAGGGATTATTGGTGGAAAATGGTAAATTACACCCTTTAAAAGAAACTGGGATATTTGGGGTTGTGATAAGGTCTTATATACTATGGTTCAATAATTATCAAAGAGAAATTACTACCATGTGGTCTAGGAACCCTGATGTGGCTATACTAAAAAGGTAATGGGTCCTTGACCAATTACTCTAGTATTTTATGGATTATAACTCCCAAATAAAATGTTGAGACACTCAGTAAATACTCTATATGGAATAATATTCTTATTTATGTCATCGTTTAATCACCATACCCTTATAAAACTCCCTCCATATTTACACATCACCCTTATGCCTAATCTTGCGTTTCCCTTCCACAACATCAAAAAATAACCCTTTGCATCACCCACCACTATATACCCTAACCATCATGGTATGGATTTATTCCCTCTCTCTTACAATACACCTATATGAAAATCCAATCCAACTTTATGAAACTCCACCTACCTTTTAACACAAGGCTTATGTCATGGATCAACTTTATCTAAAAGACCCATGGGATTTGATTCCAATTATTATAGCATAGCTTCACTTGGATGTGGTTTATCCTACTAAAGTATTGTATATAAAATCCAGTGTTACATTAACACCTCTTAAAATTCCTAAAAAACATCCATAACACCTACAAAGCTAAAAATAATTCATAAATTTTGTAATTTACCACAACAATAACAGAAGGATTTTTATTACAAATAATAAATTATTCATTTATACTGGTCATTAATTTTATGTCATACTTTTATAAATATAAAAAAATAATTAAATATTAATATTATATTTATTCATTAAATTCATTTTTTAAGTAGCAATGTATGGAAGTTATGAAAAATGAAATATGTCATTTATGGAGGTGGTAGTTTTCACATAACATGGGAATGTTTTCATTTTTCAAAAAGAATATAGAAATGTAGAAATTCCCAATACCATTAATATAGTAAAATCTAAGTATAATAGTTATAATACTATAGTTATGTTTGTGTGTGTTGAATATATTTAGTGGAGGTAGAAGAAGAATGAAACTCGGAAGAACGTGATTAAAAAATTACAAATTCTCAGAATATCTTCCAGTAGTCAACTATTTAATCCTATTTAAAATGGTCCTTGGTGATACCAAAAAATTATTGATATTTCAAGGAATATTGGGGATTAATTTGGGTAGATGTTGGATGAACAAATATGCATAATGTGTGGTGATAAGTGTGGTGGCGGTGGGTTCCATTTACAAGTGAAAGGGGTGACACTTTTTGTACGTACAGATTAGATTATATTTAATAGAATTAATATTAATAAAATATAACTTCAAAATAGTAAAATTTAGAGAGGATGATAAATGGTTGATGAAAATATTATCCACACAAATAAGGGATTGGGTTTTGAGGTATTCTAGGCATTTTCCCCTTAATTTAACTCATTAACTTGATTTAATTTTTCCATGATAACTTATTTTTAATATTGTTGATTTATTTTTATGCCTAAATTTTTTTTATGTTTTAGAATAATTATAAAATAATTATATACAAAAATTAAAACCATTTTTTCAACATTTTACTCGAAGAGGTGCTAATGTTTTTTTAAAGAATTATTAATAATTTATTAAAATAATTATTAGAAAAATAACCATTCTAAACATAAAAATTAATTTACACCAAAATAAAAAATATTATTGATTTATAAGAAATTTATTGGTTTATTATTTAAATGGTATGAATATTTGGACTTTAAAAAAAATTAAATACTTAATTGATCATTACAATTAATTAATTAAATAAAATGGACCAGCTTATTTTTTCATTAAAATAAAACATAACTTAGGTTCCAAAAATAAAATCATAGATATCTAAGATCCATATATTATCTTTAAATATAAAATTTTACATTTAAAATTAATCATTTTATGTGAAAAAGGCTTCATATATTTTTATTTAAATCTTATAATATTATGATTTCATAAAAGTTACGGTATTTGAAAAAAATATATTTTCACTATTAACTTAATTTTTTTTATAAAATATAAAAAATTAAACTAAAGTTAATTTTGACTTCTTGAAACCATAAATTAATTTTAAATTATCAAATTGAAATTTTAAAATTAATATATTCATTTTTCAAATGAAAATAAAAATATAATGTAAAAAATATTTAGAATAAAAAATATTTATTGAAATTAAGTATTATTAATATTACATAAAATTAAATTATAACTATTTTAGTTTTAATATATTAGTTTATAAATTTAAGCATTATATATTATCAAGTTAGTCTTATAATTGGGGTCAATTTAATTTATTTAAAAAATAAACAACTCATAATAAATATTTCGTTTAAATATATATTTTTAAATAATAAACAGATTTCATCACATCCCATATATTATTTATCTTTTAACCATTAAATTTTTATCAATTAATTTTTATCATTGAAAATAAAATAATAATACGTAATGTATTAAAATATATGATTTTATATTAAACAATTTTATTATTTTTTTACTTAAGTGTTTTCACTTATTGTAAATATCTTTAATGAGGTTTCATATTTATTATCATAATTAATTAATTAATTTCTTACTTTGTAATATTTTTTTCCTCGATTCATTCCATATCTGTGTTTTTAGAATCAAAGGCTATTGAAAAAATTGAATTTATTACAAAGGGAAATAGTTTTTGTACCTCTCTATGTCTCTCATGATATTTTCAGGATCATAAACACACTTAATTATATGAAATGATTTAATTTATGTGTTTCACAATTTTTAAAATTAAATACCATGTTATGTTTTTGTAGAAAAAATGATATAATTCAGAGACATTTATGGATAATACTTAAATACAATGAAGAAGAATTAATGATATTGTGGAAGTCATATTACTTGTGATGAATTCATGGAAGGATATAGTTGATGGAGTCAAAGACTTTTGATGCGTTTTCAATGGGAAAAAGTAGATTTGGTGAAAAGTAGGCTACACCAGTATTCCAATGAAGATAAACCAGATAGGTGATGATAAAGGATAGAAGGCCCAATATGAAGGAAGTTTATAGCCCAACTTCTAGTTGAGTATTATACGTATGGTTGAGGTAGTAAAATCTAGGAGGCACCTATTTAGCATACCGGTTTGCTGGTGGAAATGGGTATATTTCTAGTAGAGTAATATTTTAATGTCGAATTTAATAATTCACACAGACACCACCACTATTTAATGGAATTTCATCATGATTAATGACTCTGAGGAATTCCAGAACAATACTAGTATTATTGGGGGATATAAATAGTAGAATATGGAGACTTGGAGATGTGTGGTTGAATAACTAGTGGATTTTAAACCCTTCAATGGTTCATCTCTATAGGAATATCTCTGATCTAAAAAACATATATAGATCCAATTTTAATTATCAATTCTCAAATTCCTTTTCCTAAATAACTTTTCTATATTTCTTATCGAATTATATCTATCCATATTGAGAGATAAGGGAGCGGTGTTGCAATATATTTACACTATTAAATTATATCTTCCTCTTACCTAACATCTACAATTTTTCTCTTGATCCAACTGGTGAAAGGAAAGGGAGATGGGTTCTCTCTACAATTGAACTAGGGGAGTTAAGTTTCTATATACAATCACTAGTAATAAATTGAGGATATGATTCTTGATCACTATTAAAATCAAGGGAGAAATATATAAACCTATCATCCTAAAGAGTGGACACATATGGTCACACACCAATATATTACTAAACTCTTTGATCAAATTGTGTTTACTCTATCTTTTTAGTTACATTATGCATCATTCATATCATATAGATTCACATAGTCACCTAATTTTGATACTTCTTAAATGAACCATTCTTACTCTCTTAATTTACTTTGATATTATATTTTATAAATCATATCAAAATTAATATAATACTATTTATCATTCATAATTACATGAATGTATAATCATTCTCTCAGTCTTATCATATCACAATTTCATAATTGAGAAAATCAATCAATTAAATTATATTATCAATTATTTTTGGTATTTTTTTGTTTCCAGTTTTTGGATTTTTTTAATTTTTAATGGAAATTCACCCCTTCTATTTCCATCATACTCTATTAAAAATTTGGAATCATAGAGAATCATAGTCATTTTTCACATAAAAAAGGTATTTATATTTTTCTTAAAATTTTCTTTAAAATAAATTTTTTAAATATTAATGGGTTTCAATGTATGTTTATTGGAAGACTACTACCACATATACTCATTCTCATTTTCTTGATAGAATAAATTTGACATATTAGAAAACTAGATTGTAAATTTTACCTATATTCATTGGATTTCATGTTTGGAAAATTGTTATAAACATTTATACCCCTACAATATAACAATAAGATAAATTGAATCCTTAATATATTTTTTATTTTGAATTAGATGTTAAAATCATGAATTCATTGCCTTTATGTATTATCAAAAATTAATTCAATTGAATATATAGTTGGAAAAACACTCATGAAATTTTAAACTTATTAGAAATTACACTTGAAGGCATGATAAATGTCAAAGTTACATAGCTTTATTTTTATAAGAAATAATTTTAATATTTTAATAAGCATGAAAATGAATCTATTTATTATATTTTTACTCTTTTTACTAACATTTTATATTGATAAAAGTATCTTGGGGATTATTTTCTAATAAAAACAGTAGTAAATAAAATTCTCTAGGTTTTCTATGATCTTTCTTATAAATTATATTAGATATACATGGATGAAAAAATGTCAAGAATATATTGCCCAAGGAATTTATTCCCTCATGAAATATTAATTTAGAAAAAATCATCTATCTTATAATGAATCTAAAGAGGCTATGTATGAATTATAAATGAAAATAAATACTTCATTAAAATCCATGTATGATTATAACTCATTAAAAAGTGAGGGAGAAGTTGATCATCTAGAAAATAATTTAACAAAACTCATAAAAAGATGAAGTCATCTCACAATAGAAAAACAAAAAAATAAAATTCATGTTCCCAAAGATACATGTTATAAATGAAATAAAAAATGTCACATAAAGCTAGATTAACCATATTATAAAATAAAGAAGAAAGAAAAATAAAAAGTATATAAATAAATAAATTTATTAAAAAATATTATTAGATATTAATCTAGGAATTCAAAATCCACCAACTTGTCATATGATTCAAATATTAAATTCCATATGTCATATCTTGAGATAGGTGATGCAGTTATTTTTCCTTTGTATTTTTCTTCCTCCTCTACCCATAATTCATAAAATTACTCCTTCTCTTATAATTTAAAAAATGAATATAATAATTTATATTAAGAAATTATTTTTAAATAAACATAACTTAAAAATAAATACAATCATGTTATTAATGAAGAAGTTAAACTAGTTAATGTCATGCTTTATAAAGAAAAAGTATATTGGGTTTTTAAATTTTGACTATAGCCAAAGATTTATAATTTAAAACCATTAATCAAAGAGATTAAAAATACTCAAGATCAATGTACCCAAGGTGAACATAATCTATATATGATTTTGGGTTATCAATGTTATTAAAAATGTATTTCCAATATTTTTTAAAATTAAAATACTCTATCTAAAAGACCAATATTGTAAAGAAATTTTCACAAAACAAATTTTTTAATTACTATTAAAATTTTGTGTATCTCATTAATGAATATGATTTCTAAAATGAATGATATTTAAAACTAAATCAATACTTTTATCAATAAAATTTTATAATATAAAATCTTAATTGAAAAATGTTTGGGTTCCGAAATAATTATTACCTACCATTGATGAACCCAAGATCACATGGGTACTAAATAGTTCATGAAATTAATATTTTCTGGGAATACCCTACTACAATTCATTTTAAAATCAGAAGGTGTATTCTCTATAAAGATTGAATATTAGTTTCTTGTAATAATTGATCTTTTATTACCTAATTCTCACTTTGATAAATTTCTTAATTGAGGTGGAGATTAGATTTTACCATTCTGGTGACATTTGGACATCGACATCCATCTCATTGGGGAATGATTTTTTATTTAAATTTTATTTCCCTTATGGAAATCATTTATTTATCTCATTTAATTTACTCTCACTCATCTACGTTTTATTATTATATAATGGGGGAAAATGTTTTCTTTTTTTCTTCAAATTTGTTAATTGTTATTTTTTTTATATTTTTTTAATTTCAAAATCTTCTAAATTCAATATTTTTTAACTATATTTATACTTATTTTAAAATATTATTTGTGAAATTTTTTAAGATACTGACAATAAAACTTATCATTTTCTTTTGAATTTTTTGAAATTAATTTTAAAAAATTTTCTTTTAAAATACTCATAATTTGAGATTGTGAGTATTTTTAAACATTAATTTTGTACACATAGTCCTTCTCATAGATTTTAAATATTTCTAACTTATGGGAAGTCTATGATATAAATTCCTTATTCCCAAATTTTTTAATTTTAATATTACGATTATATTTATGTGGGATATATTATTACATGTCTCTATGCTATTATCTTATGTGAAAATATCTATGTGTCATAATTTTTTTTCTACTTGTTTTCATTTCGATAATCATAAAGGGAGAAATTTTTTTGAGTCTCTTTTTATAAAAATGAGGAGAGATATTTTTGAATTTCAAAGGGGGAGAAAAAATTTAAATAAATAAGAAGATAATATCATATTGTTTTTAAATGGGGATAGTTCTTATATCATTCTTCTTGATCATATAGAATATCTTATTTAAAATATATTGATATTTTATATCTTGAGTACTTATATCACTATAAATTTACTATGTCTATATTTTTAAATTAATTTATTTTGATCATTAAATAGGAGGGTATTATTGAATATCTCTATTTTTCGTGATGTCTTAATGATCAAAAACACTTATCATTGTATCTAATGGCTTTCATAGTTTTGAAAACTGAATACCAATTCATTTTTTTAATGGAAAAATTTATGGAATTCAATGAACTTTAAGGATCCTTATTAAAGAATATGTATTGGAATTGAAGATGTATTTTAAGACATATTACTTGTGATGAATTCATGTTAGGAATTACTTGATGTAATCAAAGACTTTCAAAGAATTCTAAAGGGATACAAGGGGTGTTTGTTCATATAAATATACGCCAAAACAATGGTGTAGATCCATCAGCTAGTAAGTGATGATAGACAGAAGGACCAACATACAAGGGGTACATCACCCAGATGTTGGATGAGAACTATCCAACCAGTTGAAATAAATATTGTAATGAGGACCCAAACAAGCATACATTCAAGTCATTGGTACCATATATGCAAGTTATAATTCACAATTAAAGAAAATCCTATTGAATATTAATGGAATTTGAAATGTATTAATGGATATAAAGAATTATAGAACCTTACTAGTCTAATTGGGGGCCATAAATAGAGATCCATATGGTATTTTAGATTTTTGGTGGAATAACAAGTGGATTTGAACTGCTTCAATGACGAATATCTATCCAATTCACTCCAACCTCAAAATCCTCATTAAAGATAATTTCAATTCTAAATTATCAAATGATTTCTTCTACATTACCTTTATATCCCTATTACTAACTTTTATCATTCCATATTGTGAGATAATTTATTGTTTTTTTAATGAATTTGTGCCAAGTAAATATTTATTATTCTCACCTATATTCTATAATGGGTTCTTTCTTTAACTATTGAAAAAAAAGATATAGGTTTCTACTGCCCTTGAAGTATGGGAGGTGAGCTTATTTCTTCAACCACAAAAAATCAGGGGAGGTTTTTTTTCTTGATCATCGTTAAAATGGAGAGAGAAATTTATAGTCCTCTCAACCTAAGGGTAAGAGATTTTGGGGATAATTCCAAGATATTGATAAACTCATTTATCAAACTATGTTTTCTGTCACAAATAATTTATTGTTTATGTCATTAATATCATATTTATTTTCATAATAATATAATTTTAATATCCCTTTAATGATATTATTCTTAATGGTTGAAATAAATTTGATATTGTCGATTATAATTTGAATAAAAATTATTACAATACAATTTTTCATTCAAAATTATGTAAATTTAATTTCACATATTTAATATGATTATATCTCAATTTAATCATTTATAACATTCATCAATAAATATATTTCATTAATTTAATTTTATATTATGGTTTCTATAAATTTTTCTATTTTATGTTTTAATTAAATTCACCCACTATTAGAGTCTTACTCCAAACAAAAATACATACTAGAATCATAGGGTGATACTTTATACCTCAATACAAATTTTTATTTAAAATTACACAAATTTTATTAAAAAAATAGGAATACCTCTATTTCATTACGTCCTTATGTTCCCACAATGATTCTACAAAATTATGATTCCTCTAGAGAAGTTTAACTGGGTGAGTGATATTATTTTTTGTACATTATCTACATGATCCAAAATTTCTACTAGTTATTCCATGTAAGACAAATAATTTTTTTTCAATATAATTTCTCAATTTATTATATGTGATTTTTCAGGTATCTAAATCATAAAATATGATAAATATAATATATCATAAACTTGATAGTGTTTTATGGAAGTAAAACATGATAAAATACCATGCCTACACACATAGGATTTACGAAGGACCAATATACATTAGGATCATCTTTTCATTTTTTTAATATCTTATAACCTTATTCCATGAATATATTAGAAGTAATATATATTATCTAATTTAAAAGTCTAAATTAATCCACCTATTATAGATATAGTGATTTTTCAATTTTTCATAGTTTTAAAATTCAGTTGAATAGTTTTAATCTTATCTTTCATTTCATGAGTAAGGGCTAGTCCCTACTTCTTACAGACTCTAAATACATAAAAAATGTTGGATTTTTTCACATCATCCAATGCTAAGCCTCATATTCTGGAATTAAAATTATACAATAGAAGTAATTATTATAAGAGAACACAACATGGGGAAGTAGTTGATCCCAACCACAATTAAAATACATTGACCATGATCTCAACATATCATCCAGGGTTTCAATAGTTCACTTAGACTTATGATATTACAAAGATTTATTTTGAATTTTAATACTCATCTATATATTTACTTATTACTAAATATATCACTAGAACATCATGGAAATCCTTATATTCTGATTTGATAAAATTTAATGTGGTACTCAACATAACATTACAAAATTCTTCCTGAAAATATTAGAATGTTGGTCAAGAGATAAATATAATTTTATATCAACAAAATGTGATAATTTTATACAGTTATTGACTATAAAACTAATGTAATTTTTAAATTTATAAGTACTATATAGTTCTATGATGAAATACATGGTGAGGTTGCCCTATTTCCATATTGGTATGTGTTTTGGTTACATTATCAACTTATACTTATGATGTTCATCCTTAACATATTGTCATACCAAGAATCGTGATACATGATATGAAATATCCCTCTTTATATCACACCACATGAAATGAATCTTGAGATATAAATAAATACAATTTTCTATGTTTGATAGAGAATGATTATTTATATGGTTTATCCAAAATCTTATTCTTTAATTCTGATATTGATGGAACACATATTTTGGTCTCAAAACTTATCATTTCGTCATGGTTTAGGTTAAGATCCTTGACATTTCTCAACTTTTTTAATGTTTTATATCATTATTTTCCATTTTCTATCTTTGTATGTATGGATGGTTTAGTGTGTATTTGGGATAGAGAGGATTTATCACATTTTTTAAGATCTAAATTTTTTTCCTCTAGAAATCCATGATAATTGGATATTTTTTAACATGCATCATAGATATAGTAGCATGATCATTTTTCCTCAGAGCATAAACCATATTGTTTTCCATCCTAAGGTGGCAGTGTATCAAGTAGTCATAATCCTTGATCAACTCTACCCTTCTGATTTAGAACATTTTATATTACTTTAGTAAAAATATACACTACCAAGTAATCTGATAAATATATATTTACCACTTTTCACCATACTGATAATTCCTCTATCTATTCAACATAAATATTTCCACAATAAAATCTAAATCATCCATCAGGTAATTTGACAGAAGAATATTTTATTCACTTGAGGAATATTAAACCACCATGTCATTATTCTTGTGGAATGATGATACCAGAAATTTAACAATTTATTTCTTTAATTTAATGTTAGAATCCCATCAAACCATACTAAAAATAGGGTAATTTAGTGATTTTTATTATATTGTTAAAAATAGATCTTAGCTTTCTAATTGTAAAAACATGGTTTTAAATTGAAATACTAATTTTTTGATATAAAGGGTAATCCCTACATTGATATTGAGTTTTTGAATTTCATTATTTATATAAATTTATTATTTTAATTTTATATTCATAATCACATCATGATTTAAATTTTATAAGGCCTTTATTGAAACAATTATTTCTCCACGTTTGATTTTACCCTCAATAGAGGGGTGTCCTTTTCAGGTAGGTGAAAAAAAATTCATAAGGGTAAATGTCAGTTGGTTCATTCTATATGGTTTATCAAGATATTTTACATAAGTGTCCCGAACCTATTGCATGTACCTACCATAAGAAATCCATTCATAGTAAGTCGATGATTGACCATAGGTCATAGAATTTCCATAGGTAAAAATATGAAGGTAAATCCAAAATGAAAAACCCTATATTATGAGTGAATACCTACTTCATCTAAAAATTGATCTACCACACTCAACTCAACAAATAGTATATAGACATAAACCTACCATAAGTGATCAAATACATGATGAATAAGTGACTCTATGATTCAAGCTACCATAGGTGAGTGCTACTTAAGGGTTTACCATGTGTTGTGTCTAGTTTAATTCCTACTATAATCAGGTAGATCATGAGGTATAATGTCTATTTAATGGTATATCCATTGTTCCTTGATATGAAATAGGGTATAGTGTTGGATACATCATGGTTAATCCTACATTCCAAAGTCTACAAATTGGTAAACTATGAAATGTTGATGTAACTTATAAGCAACATAAAGGTAATATAAAAACCCCAAGTGTTGAATAATAGACATATGTATTTTAAAAAAAATATATAAATGTAAATGTATATTCAGAGAAGCTACCTAAGGGTAAACCCTTTTTTAACAAGGAACAATATCCAATGTTGAAAAATGAGAATGAAAAATAATTTTTTTTGGTTCATACAAATCATGGATAGATTAAGAAAAAATCCACATGAGGATCACTCAACAGATGTAGAATAACATTGAACTGAATTTATATAATAATATTTGAGAAATTTTTTCCTTATATAGACCATCAAGCATAATATGTTATAGCATTGAATAATAATAATATTGGAATAAAAGTATAGGAATATTTATTTGAGATACAATAATTGTGATGAAGAAATAGAAGCATATGATGCACACATAGAGGGGTAAGATACTAGGTTAGGAATAATCCCTAATCATTCTTTTATAAAAGGAATAGATTCATATTCAAGATAGAAGAGGAATACAAATATTTGAATAGGAGATGATACATTTTCTTGTTCTCATTTATATTATTTTAATTCTTTGGGGATGGAACCTTAAAAAAGTAGAGTTTGATCCATGGATATTCCCATTACTCCATTTTTAATAATTTGTAATTTTAATTTCTTAAATATCATATTTATCACTATATAACTAGATGAACTATTTATAAATTATAATATATCCTTATTTATAATCCTCTTGAATTATTATTCAATTATCCACTAGTTTTCACACATAAGACACTTAGGTTCTCTCTAATTCCTAAGAACATGGACAATGGGTTGATATGAGGGTGATTAGAGATATCCATACATTAGGAAATAATATATTAGAAATTATAGTGATTATTGAATATATGTAATTAAGAAAATAAATCAATGTGAAGGTGATTAATGATATTTCGTCTGATTTGAGTGAGGATAGTAGAGTTAAAATATAATAATGATTTAACCCAAATTGTGAGGGGATATCAAGGGTTAGAAAAATATTTCAAAAACTAAATTTAAAACCAATACAATTTAGTCATTTTCAGACATTAAACTCATTAAATATGAGAATAACACTTCTAAAATTATCTACCCTCTAGAGGAAACTTAATCCCCTTAAAATTACATTAGTTTGGGTTTAAAAAATATGTGTTGATGGCCCTATAACATTCCTATCAACAACAATGATTGATTTCTAGAGAATCGAGTGTTATGATTTATATTTTATTAAATTTATTTCAATAATTTAACATATCTAGTTCATTTCACCTCACTTTTTTTTATTGAGAGTGCGACTGAACAGGGTTAGAATGAATTTGGAACATAATAATCACCAAATAGGTGGAGAGATATTTTTTTACAATTACATTGAGGAAATATACCTACTCACCTAATTATTCCACTATAGTCCCCATGAGTATTGTAAATATAGAAGAAAAATTTTCTACACAAAATAAGACCAAGAGATAATTAAATACACCCATATAAATATTCATTATCTTCATTAACAACCCAATAACTAATAATAATAAATTATTAAAATTGGAAGAATACAATTCCCTTAAACAATTCATAGATTAATAGGAGATGATTGTAAGTGTAACATATACTAATATGGTGATATTTTATATAAATCTAAAGAAATAAGATTTTTATAAGAAGAGTCTCATCTAGAAGGCATTTCCATTCTCCCTTGAAGGGCCTTCTAAGTAGAGGATAAAAAAAACCTACATAGAGAGATCCCCACATGGGAAAAATATTATAAGGACTTCCTCTATAAATAATTCCCTACACCAAGGACTACCTAATTGAGGATGGAGATATAAGAAAATTTTTTTAGAGAAACTCTTTATGAATTTTTTAAGATATTGAAGATATTAAAAACATATTTCCCACAACAACCCTATATAGATTTCTATTTAGGGGTATTATTTTACCAATGATATATCGATATAGACCAGGACCTTCTATAGGATTCTTATAGAGGATAATTAATTGAAAAATACCCTAATGAAGTTAGAGAACAAAACAATAGTATCTCATAAAATTATCACCAATTCAGTAGATGAACTACTCAAAGGGGAGTGTATGTGGTAAAAATATTCATTATATATTATATAAAAAAATATTGAAGATCTAACCTCATTTTCTAGGTAGGTATTTTCGTAAAAATAATTTCCGAACATAACTGCTACACCCCCTTGGGTATGCTAACTATGTCACTCGAAATAGTATTACACTGATGGTTTCTAACATGGGTAAAAATGTTATGAAGATATGTACCAAATAGAGTACTCGTCACAACAAAAAAGAAATGAAGGAATATGTGAAAATTCTAATACTAAATTTTTGGCTGAAATGTAATTGATGAAAATACCATGCTTACAATATATTTTTCAACCATCTATCTTGCCACCACCAATTCAGAGAGAGATATCTCAACTATATATAAGGTATCAAAAAATGAAATCTCATGAAGTCTAAGTATATGACCATGAGAAATCTCTTATGAAGTCTATTAAATATCATAATTCAGTATATAAGGATATATAATGGTGGAATGACTAGATCATCACTTTTATTGATGAGTTAATATATAATAGTTTGGGTAATTAATTTTCTCAATCAATTCTTAAACTGAAATGTAATTTCTAATCTATTTCATTATGGAGTGTCAAATAGGAATTTCATAATGAAGAGTCACCATATGAAGTTAATGCATTAAGTCGATGACCTAATGAACCCGAAGAAACTATCACCATTAGGGAACTAAAAGAAGAAGTAGTTGTGGAATCACCCTATGTGAAGAAGGATTAAGGAAAATACAAGATTGACTAAAAATATCTTACCCAACCTCCCTTAGAAGTATGTATATACCAAACAAAGAAAACTAACAAGGAAACATTACAATTAAAATCACTGTGATATTCAAAATAGTGCAGATCAACATCCCTTTGCATGAATCCATCCACGAAATTCAAAAGTATGAAAATATTATCATGTTTTTATACTTGGAAATTAGTAAATTTTAAGGTCATAAAAAGGAAATTTTTAGAATAAATTTATCTACCCTTGATACCTAAGAAATACCTAAGCAATTTTATGATCCAGGAAATTCCACTATCATTTACACTAAATGAGAACATATTTTTAAATGAAATGTGTTATTTGGGAGCATTGATTAGTGAAATATCTTACCCTATTTATTATTCCCTATAAATAGAAGCGATAATACAATCCTCTACATTTTTACGAACTGATAATTTAAAAACTCCCTACAGAGTGGTACATCTAGAGGATGTTGAAGTAAGAATGAATGGATTTATCTTCCCTAATTAATTCTATATTATGAACATGGAAAACGATATAGATTAAGAAAATTAACTATTAAAGGGTTTCCATTAATTAAAAGAACCATCACATTGATAAATAAAATGAAGTAACACTTTTAATGAATTTTATTGAACATGTGGTGAGCTTCTATATTAATAATTCGATGAAGTACACTTTTTATGAGAAATTTGTGTTTACATATATTTATTTTTAATTTTTTTTGATTTTATAATGCTGAAATCAAAATATTTTATGATATAATTACATTAGGAGAATCCTTGTAAATACCAAAATTGGCAGACGGATGTATTTTTGAAAATGAGTTAAATTTTTAAAATTTTGTGTATGATGATGAAATTTATTTTAATGAATGTTATTTTTTTGATTTACTCAAATTTTTCAATGAAAATATCACACAATTGAGAAATATAGAATCATGGGTACCATTGATTTGAAAACATTATTAATAATACCTCTTACTTGGAATTAGTGTTTCTCCCCTGAAAATTTAAATATTCTTTCCTTATTGAAGGTGAACAAATTCAAAAAATAATTTCAACCAAATTTAAAGGCCAATAAAGAGTACCAAATGTTGTAATCTTTGAAATAGAATGAAAGGGGGATAGGATGGTCAACATGATGCATCCCAAGGATTATACCTACCACTTTTATAGACCATATTCAATAATATTATGAATCTAAACTAGTGAGACAATCCCAAATAAGGATAAACTCAACCCTCATGGATGTTGTAAAAAAGGGAGTACATATAATTTATGGATCTCTAATATTATACCCTATCTCAAACATATAATGGGTAATAAAAATTCAATTATTCACAAATTATTATCGATGCATAATTATAAAATTGAAATTAATGAGTTAGCTCCCACAAGTATTCAAAATAACTATAGGTTTTTAATTAATTACCATAAATTCAATCATGTGATAAAATTACAATTCCCCAGCACTTTTATATTTGAACTTTTGTTGAATATTTTTGGAAAGGGTCACTACTTGTTAATTTTTGGATTTTAGAGGTATTTACATATTCTAATTAATCTCAAATACCAAAAAACCCACATTAATATGTTGCTTTGATATTTTTTCATACCTAATGATGCCCGTAATTATTTCTAATACCATAATAAACATCCACTATAGAGAAAAATGAATGTTTTTATAACTTGTTGATAGATTCTTTGAATTATTCCTTAAAATTTTTAAAAAATTTGGAACCTTTCTTGAAACCTTTCTTGAATTTTTGGAAAATGTTTTAAAAATATGCATTCAGAAAAAAATTGTTTTAAATTTTGAAAACTGTAAATTCATTAGGGTGAGTGGAAATTTTTTTTGACACATAATTTTTAAAGATTAAATTTAAGTGGATGAATACAAAATTGAAATTATTTCTAACCTGACTTATCCCACAATAGTGATACATATTCAACATTTTTAGGAAATGAATAATTTTATAGATGGTTTATTAGGGACTTTAGAAAGATTGTATTTCCATTAACTATCCTACTCAGGATAGAGATTAAAATTTTATTTGATGATTCATACATAATGTGTTTTAATAAGATCCAAGAGAGTATAAAAACATCCCACATCATCTTCCAACCTATCTAGAATGAACCCTTTGAGATACTATGTGGTTATTCAATAAAATATACAGGAGTTATGTTATCCCGTAATGCTTATTGGAACCCATAGGTGATATACCACACTTATCAAAACCTGTAAATATCCAAAAAAATTAAACAAAAATATAGAATGTGTTTATTTCAATTTTTGGAGATTTATAAAAATTTTAGTCTTACCTATTAGGTTGTAAACTAACAGTTTATTCTAGTCCTACAACACTTACATATTTGATCATGAAAGATGTATAAAAGTTATGGTTTGTGGTCTGGATAATATTTTTTCAATAGTTTAACTAAGAGATTATGGAAAATAACGGAAATTATAAACTAGTGTAAAACCATGTATGTAGGATACATCCAACTACTGAGGTAGAACCAACAGTTAAAAAATGGATGAAACTTTTCCTAAATACAAAATGTGAAAATTCACCCAAATTCAATGGTGTGCTTCTTTGGTCCATTTTCAAGTCCGATCAATTCCACCCCTTTCTTTACCAGAAATTAAACGTTTAAATTGAAATAAAATTAAAATTTTTATGTCCATGAGTATTTGTATATATGGAATGTTTTTAATGAACATGTAATTAATGGATTCATCCATGAGGAAGTGTTTAACTCTGTTATTAAAGTTTTTTGATATGCATGCATATAGAGACCATTTTAGATCATATATAACTTTTAGAAAGGTGTTAAAAGATGATTTATTTTTTCCTTCAATTTTTGAAGACTCGGATAAAATCTTTATATCATTTATAAAATTTCATGTTAATTATGGAATTTCTAAAGGAAAATAAATTACACTACAACCTTTGATTTTATATAAAATATTGGATTTCTAGGGAATATATTTTGTGTGTACATTCATTTCATAATTTCATTTTTATAATGACATATTAAAATTGGTCTAAGTTTTTAAGTGAATTAAATAAAAATATTCCATAACTAATTATTCTTTAGTTTTTATTGAGTTTTTAAAATCTAACAATTTATTGATGATTTAGAGAAACATGTGTCCTAATTAGTGACCAAGGAACACACCTATTCAATAATAACATAGAATCACTTATGAAGAAAATTAGAGTTCCCTATAGGACCTTAATTGACTATTATCCCTTACAAATGGGTGGTAGAGTTTCTATTAGAGATATATAAATTATTATAGAGAGGATATTGAAACCCGAACAAAAGGACTAAAATAAGAATATCAAATATACACTATTCACATATACAACTGAATCTAAAACCCCTTTAAGAATGTCACATTTTAGATTTTTTTGGAAAACATTGTAACTTTCCATTTATGATATAACATAAATACTATTTTTATGAAGATAGTGAAAATAGAGTTTGGTAAAGCTAGAAAGTAAAGGAATTTGTAGATGATGGAATATAAAGATCTGTGAAGGGAGGAATACGAGAACACCATGTTTTAAAAAGAAAATTATTGATCATTCCATGATAGATTCACATAAATAATTAAATTTTAAATTATATATAATTTTCTATTATTCTATTAAAAAATGATGATAATAGATAGTATGATTCATTCCTTGTATTATATTCTATATAGATTAACTAGAAATTTTTAATTTAGGATAGTTGAGATTAATGGAGAAGTTTCAATGCATCCTTTCAAGGAGAATGGATAATAACTGAACCATTATTCTATAATTTTAGAAAAACCAATAATCCATTACAAACTCCACCATAAATACATTGAATAAAGAAATTACATGATGTCTTATTCCCTCATATTGGTATAGATACTCACTCTTCAAAACTAATTTTCCTTGATAAATGCATACTGTCATAAATTGAATTTTTTTTCTAAGATATGTATGGGTGTGAGGGAAAATTATCAGGAATGTATATTATATTTACACTTCTATTTTTTCATTTTTATTATTCTTTCATTAAAATTTAAATAACTAAAATAACATACAAATATTTTTTGTGGATATGTATTTAAATTCAACATGATTTTTTTATAGATTTTTATATTTTCATTAGATATGATAACTTAAGATGAATTTTCTTTTTCCTAGGAAAAATACCAATCTACAATAGAGTAAGTTCATTGGTTTTGAAATTGTATAATTAAATAGTATGTTAGTAAATTTGGTTACTGTTATCATGAATATTTATTCCATGTACTATGAAAACTATTCCGAGTCAGAATATCTTTATGGAATTAAAATTATAACATTAGAACACCAAAATTTTTAACATAATTCAATATAACAAATCCTTTTTCAAAAATAACACTATAGGGATCCAAATGAAAAAAAGTATATATTTATTTTGAAACTTTAGTAAAATGGTAAATTGGGATCCCATAATGAAGATTTGGGAAATGAGGAAATTGGTCTGTGAGTAAATAAAATACCTTTATAAATTGAGTATGTTCTTTACATAAGTATGGATGAGAAAAATTCAATAAGTTGCCTCTTTTTTAAAAATGTATTAATTTTTTTGAGGGGAATATTGAACCCACTTGAATAAGGTGTAAATTTACTAATAAAAATATGATTTGAGTTGAATCAATCAAGTAAAAATGAGAACTATTATTTTGAGGATATTAGGAAAGATGGATAAAAGGATATTCCACATGTCAAAATTTAGAATCCATGTAAATCCATCTATTCCACTCTAGTATATAGAACTTTTTCTCAAATTATAATGAGTCAGTGAGGTCAATTAAAATATAAGGCAAGATAATTCAAAAAGTGTATAGATTTGTGATTTTCATTTTTTTGGGAATGAATATTTGAACCAAAGAATGAAATATCTTTTTTAATGCATTTAATTATTTTTTAGTTCCTATGAGTTAAATGTATTAAGGGTAGGGTAGTGATGTCGTGTGACATTTCACAAATGCTTAAATGTAATCATGTGTTAGAATCCCCTAAAACAATTCTAAAACCTAGGTAATTAAGTGATTTTTGTTTCTCTTTGAGAACTAGAACTTAATTTCGTAAATGATAAAAATCATGGTTTTAAATGGACTTATTTATAATGTATATTTAAATGAAAACCCATATAATGATATTGATTTTTTTAATTTCATTATATAAAATATTTAAAATTTTAATTTATTTTTTTAAATATTTTCAATGATAATCTATATAAGAATTAATTGAAAGTAACCTTTTCAGGTTGGATGTTACCCTTAAATGAGGGGTGTTTGTTGTTTATAGGTGAAATATGTTCAATAAGGGTAATGTTGATCTACTATATGCCTCATGTTCAATCAAGAAACAACATGTTATGTTCCTAATACTTTTGTGTGAACCTACCATAAGTAACCATTCAACCATAGGGGGATGATTGACATAAATCCATAGATAGACTGTAAAAATGTATATAATGCTATCCTAATAAGTGAGAACCACTAATCCTGAGTGAATATATATCATAAGTAAAAATTGAATGACCTTGATCAACTCAACTAACTTCATGAAAAATTTAACCTACTGTAAGTGATCAACTATAATAAGAAGAATTTAACATAATATTTAATATACCATAAGTTATTTTTATATAATTTTAAAAAATGTGTTGTATAATGGTTTTCTACTACTCACATAAGTCTAAATCATATTAGATGAAGGGTGCATAAGGTTATTTACATGGTTCACATAGTTCCATCAGGGTGAAGTGTAGGCTATGTAAAGTTGAAAGACACATTATAAAGACTGTATATATGTATATTGAGTCATGTTAAGGAAATTATGCACTATGTAATGTTTATAAAATCACTCTAGTTGTTTCATATCGGTCATCCACTTTTCATGAAGGTTTATTAAGAACAAACAACTATTCATAGTAGCTATATAATGGTAATCATTATTTCTATGTGGACGAAATAATATCCAAATTCGAACAATGAAAATAAAAAAATTGTTTTTAATTGTTTGCCTAAATTTGGGATTACTTGACAAAGTTATCCTCATAGAGATTTTATATTATAATTATAATTGAATCGAGCCTATTTTAGTTGAAAAAATTCAAAAGGATGATACATTAAGGGATCTAGGACATTGATCTTCACATTTGGAAACAAAAAATTAGAAGGGTATAGGAATATAATTGGAAGATTTTTTTTGAGATAATAGAATATAGAAGGAGAAATATAAGATTTTAGAGTTCACATAGAGGGGGGTATGCTGATGAGAGAATAGTCCTTGATCATCTTACTATAAAATGATAAACTATTCACTCAAAATAAATTAGGAAAAATTATTGATCAATTGGTGATGATCGATTTTTTATTCTCATTTAAATTTTAATTATTGTCTTTTGATGGAACACTAATCCATTGATAACTGAGCTAGGAATATTCCCATTACTCCAATTACTAAATTTTTAGTTTTCATTGTGAGTATCTTCTATTCATTGATCTATTTTTTAAAAATATTTAAACAATAAGAGATTTTCATATCCTATACACCTTGAATTCTTATTCTCTTATTTATTTGTTTTCACACATTGGACACATAGTTTCCCTCCACTAATTTTGGTCATCTATAGTAGTTTTGAGTGAGGATAATTAGAGATATAAAGAAACATGGATAGGTTATATTAGAGATTGTAGTGATTATTTTATACCTATGATAATGGTAATACAACCATGTTAGTTTGATCAGTGATATTTCATTTGATTTGAGTGAAAAAACAAAATTAGAATTAAAATAATTATTTAACTGACAAGGTGGGGGTATATCAAAGGATAAGGGAAAATTTCATAAATTTGATTTAAAAAAACAAATTCAATCATTTTTTTCATACACATGACCCATTAAACAAGACAAAAACAGACCCAAAACACTATACGCTTTAGAGAAAACCTAAGTCTCACAACTAATACATCATTTTAAGTCTAAAATATTTTTTATGAGGGGTCATTGACAATAATATCATCAAATAAACATCCCAATCCATACATTGAAGCATCACTATATATCATAAACTATTTTTATGGGGATTTAATGTGGTTATATGTTTAGCGTCTAACCATCTCTTGATCACTATGAAAATTTCATTATAAAAAATAAATTTTCTTCATCTAAATATTTGAAATATATCTAGTGATATTTTCTAAATCAGGTGTTGAGATGATGTGTGATTCTACGTCTAGGTGGGATTCGTATTGATATATTAAAACTATTAAATATATTAATATCACACATGTGAAGTTTTCTTTAAATTGTTGAATAAATCCAAAATATAGTCTTATATTATAAAATGGGACCTCCATTGATTCCAAATTTTTTTATTTCCCTAGGTATGACATAATATATATTGGTATTAGACATTTGTTAAAAAGTTAGAGTGGGTGATAATAATAAAATAAATAATTAAATATTATTACCTTAATATTTTTTGATATAGAGGCTTAGATAACATTAATATATAATCTATTATGGGAAATTCACATGTTTATACTCATAACCATATGAATTGAGAGGGATCATTGTAGGAGTTCTTGGAGAACAATGAAAAAAGTTTGATATCATGATCAAGAATCATTTCACTAATAGAGGTCATGGATCTCATCAATGATGACGATGTGTAACTTTTATTCATAAGAAATTCATACAAATTGAGGTAGGGTGTTGGTTTATGTGGATTATATTCCACGTTGATTATCCCATGATGAATGGGAATCATGTCCACCACCAGAGTGATTCATGGGCTGATCATTCTTGTGGGTTCTTGATTATTCTTCATGGGATTTAGGGATTTTTTTATTGATTATTTATTAGTTTTTCACAGATAGTTATAAAAAAATAAATTCTAACGTAAACATGTAGGATGTTCTTCCCATCTTTTTTGTTTTGTGTTTTTCAAAAATATTTCTTCTAACGTCCATCAAAAGAAATTTCATTATCCTATGGTTTGATGAATACCTTGATTTCGATCATTGAAACCCCTTTTTTCATTGAAAAATATCAATGTCATGGGTGTAGTTCATGATCGAGAGTGTGATCTTGTTACAATAAAAATAGTGTGTGGTCAAATGAGGAATAAGAAAATATTAGAGATGTCTATTTCCTTGATTTCTTGAGCAGTTTCTTTTGACACTAAAATACACATTTCATGGGAGAGGATGAGGAAAACACAATTGATTTAGAGATATTATCAGCTAAAAGATCTTAAAAACAAATCTAAGTAATTGAATTAATGAATTCCACCACATTCTTGAATGTAAATAGATTAAAAACTTATGACCATATGATGTTTTGATGGTAAAATTCATGCAATCTACATTTGGGTTTTTGGGTCTCTCTTCACACGCACATAGAGGTTTAATGTTAATCTCCATGAAGTGTTAATCCAACCTGTGGAGAGCCTTTTTGTGACCACATGAAGGGTTGATGATCAACTTCACGCAGTTTATGTATATATTCATGGGGATCACCTAATTCACATGATATGGTTTGATGGTAACCTCTTCAAAATGTTATTTTGGCTCGCAGATCCCCCTTTTCATGACATTGATAAGGGTTAACAATAAAATTCATGATTCATAACATTGGTTCACGAAGCCCCTTCCATTCACTAAGATCACATTATTTCATGAAATCCTCTATCCTATTCGAAACCAATTTTAACCTACATTATTTTCATATAAATACCCCTATGTCTGACTCTAAATGGGACATGACCTTTAAACATTTGTGAAATTATCTGAACACTCGATACTCAAGATGTATCTGAATGAAAGAATAGAAAGTCCTCTAAAGGTAGATATATTTTATGAAACCTCTTCTTATTGGTTTTTGAGAACCTCAATCCATGTAATAGATTTCTATACATGACGATCCATGGACATCAACTAAACATAATTCCCCTTAAATCTCTTAGGGGTTCATGAGACACTTACCCTTCAGGAAACCAAACCGATGGGAACCAATACAATACCTTGAGGTAGGGTCACCTTGTTTCACCTACCATACTTTGTTTTAAGACCCCTAACCTCCATGAGGCCCCATCCACCATCATTCTCCGAACCTTTGTGAAGCCCATGCTTTCAGGAATCCCTATATCTAGGCCTCTCCATGTTGATCCTTTTACATCACACCCATTCATGAAAATTCTCTATCAAGGTCCCCTATATGAATCTATGACTGGTTAATCTACACAAAAAATTGATGTGCAACTAGTACCATCCACTCATGTATCCTCCCACTTCACTAAAATTGTGGCTTGGACCTATATTTTAACTACTAATCCTAATAATAAGTAACCTAATGACTATAAATCATAATCATATGTACCTTAATGTTAGGACCCATGATTTCCACCCCTCCGTGGAAGTTCTAGCACTATCTCCCAACAAGAATAACATGATCTGTGATCATATAATCCATAGAGTTGGCATCATCATGGGAAAATATATACTAATCTTGGTAGAGGATCCTTATTCCTAATCATCCTCTTTCCTTGAAATGGTCCCACATGAGGTTTAAAACCTTCCATGTCTAAGATTCATGATGTAAAATTGCCTAGATTAGTGACCTAGTCATATGATGTTAAAAATCCATAAAACTTCATCAGATCATGAAATAAAACTATACCCTTTACATATGAAATGATCAAAGGATCCCCCATGTATGACTCAAATGGTATGGTTCCACACCACTTTCCCTCTGTGAAAAGCTGACGTTACCAAATGTCTTATCATAATGAGATTCCAAAATTTCCCACACCAAGGAATGAAGCCCCTACCCTAAAAGATACCACGCATAATCCCTGTACTGTCTCCTACGGATAGATTCATTTACATTTCAAAAAATTCACACATATACCCCAATCACATCATCGATGCTCCTTACAGCGCATCACCATCTTACTTGTGTAATCCCAACACCATCTCCCACAATGCGATCCTATTGCATCGGGACTCATAAGCACTTAACCCCCACACTGTACCTCATCAACAATACTTCTTTGACACAATCATCCTGACCATATAGTATAAAAAAACATGGACCAGTCCCATCATATGACCTTATACTGTGGAATCTAACTATGTGGGTTTTGATCCCTGCTTCTAAAATAGGGTACGTAGGACACAAACCTAAGGTTCAATCTTGACATCAACCAGTGTGAAATTTTCTGACTTGGGGGACACACTCTAGTGTGAAATTTTTCCTCCTTGGGACACACTCCAAAACTCATCTCTTCCTTATCTTAAACCTCTAAAAATCTAGTTCCCACAAGATGTTAACATTGTTCTCATCTCCACATGATGTTGAAATCGTTACCTTGTCAATGATACCTATCCCATGTAATAATTGTGAGTTCCTAAGATAATAATACTCACAATACATATTCCCCTAAAATTACCTACATCGTGACCTATATAGGATGACATGGTTTTCAAACCTAATATGTATAACAAATATTACACCCTCCAAAAAAGAATACTTTTCTGGTGCCCAATATAAAAAATCTCTAGACATTCTTTAAAAGATCCAATTTTGATACTCTTATCAAAATATATTTCTTCCATGTCAATACCAAATAATCATAATTAACTAGTTTCTACCACAAGATAACACAGGGAATGAGTTTCACAAAGTATAAAAAATCAATGATAGAGACACGAAATCGAAAACAATCACCAATGAGAAATCCCAATAAGAAGGATCCAACATAACATCATATCGTTTCGATCAATGGGAATAAATCAATGATGAAAGTGATGGAATACAAATACCTTTGGAAATTGGGAATGTGGGGAAAGATACAGTGCATGAAATGCTATGCCCTAGAGAAAGAATCATAAAATAATGATGCAACCAATATGAAACTATTATCCCCAAAAAAATGGGAACAAGTAGTGTTTGGGGATCCAATATATTTTCATTTCACCAAATCAAGATATTCAACTGCAGGTCTGACCAAGAAAATGGTGGGCCCAACATGAAACTCAACTATGGATTGGGGTAAATAATATTAGGTATCCTTGTTTGGAGATATTTTCAGTGTCAGATCCTTCTCTTCTTCAAGAATCATGTAATAACTTGGGGAATTTTGTATCAACATTACCATACATGTATTGATAGTTGAGTACATATACCTTATAGGACTCATTCCACCATGGATTGGTGGCCTTATGCCAATATGACCAAGGGAAGGGGGAACGTTAATGTGGTAGTCTCATATAACTAAACACTCAATGCGACTTCCTCCTTGTCTACTGGGTTTCGACATCCCATATTACCATCGTTCCCTAGTAAAATCCCGAAGGGGATGTTACCACAATGGATATCGCCTTCTAGGACCTTCATAAATTGATGTCTCACCAAAAATGTCACCCATGTGGGAAACACAAGAAGAAACCATCCTTTTTTATTGATAATCACTTCTAGAGCCCCTCTTTAGAGCATTATGAAAGCTCACTACATTATAATAAGGAGGCATGGATGATTGATCCATGCCTACAGTGAAGAATTATTAGGATATGACTAAGAGGGATCCCACTAGTCATCAATATCACCAGAACCGACCATTCCCATATGCCAACGAATGGGTTAATTTCATCCCTCCTCCATCATTCCTTTCCAAAAATGCTCAACACTGACATTTGGGGAAAAACATGATAGTTCCTAACATGGGGAATCTTCTATGGATCCTATGATCCCTTCCACTAATAGATCATATGACCATATCCTTATAATAGGTGTACATGGGTCGGTATTTTCCCACCTAGGATCAATACCGTAGCAGCCTCATAGGCATACTAGTTTGACACTCTTAGATGTCCGCACAACTAAAAGAAAATGTTGGTCATCGAGTAATGAGGAAAATTAGTGATGATGTCATCCGTATACCCAAATCATTGGGAATGAATGTCCTCCCATGCTCCCACCAACCACCACACAGGTCACCCTCATCCTCCCATCATCCAGTATGGAGGTCCTCCTTGTGCTGCCATTTGTCAACACATAGGTCCTTCTCGTACTCCCATAAATCAATATTAAGGTCATCCTTTTGTTCTAAAAAATAAAAGTAGAGGTTCTCCCAACTTCATAGACAAATAGTAAAAGGTTCCTCTTCATGATTCCACCACTATTGAACACATAGGTCTTCCCCATGTAAACATCAACCAAAGAGGAGGTTCTCCATGCTCCATCGAAAACCAAAGAGAAGGTCCTCCCTAGAACACCCCAACTAGCATGGAGGTACTCCCCATGATTAAGGCATAATGTACACTAATGATCCATCATGGGGTAGGAGGGAAAACACCCATCATCAGATGTAGAACCTTGGGAAGCATCTTGTCAGCATTGACCTATCATGGTATGAGGGGACAAATGACTCAATGAAGGATGATTCACCCCAAATTCTAGATTCATTGGAATAAGACCAATAATTAAGGTTTACAATTCAAGATACTATGGTTCATAGGATCCCCATAACCCTCCATAGATACATATTGGTGTAGGATGTTTTAGACCCCTTATAGTGGCTTGTAGTGAAAGAGTCTCCATCACATCAAATCCCTCTCATCTCTACATACACCATAGAAGCCAAAGGTATTTTAGGGTCTTGGTTAAAACCCTCAGGTGATGGTGAGAACCACGTAGAGACACATAGGGATGCTTCTACCATATCACATGACACAGTGGGGAAAATCCCATCCTATATGGTTAAAATCATAAACCTAGGTCTTACTCAAAGAGATATCCTAGAGTTTAATTAATATCTCACTATTCAGACACTCCCTGTTCAATTTGAGTAGTTTTAAATATAGTCTATGTTAGTACCACAACCCATATCTTATACCACACCAATTAGGGCATGGGATGACCATATGAAATCCCCATCCTCTGAACAAGAGGGGCTATGGGAGGTTCTAGCCACCGACCAACTATCAGTGGTGTTTTGGAATCCATAACCCCATATGTTTCCATCCAGTGTCCCTTATAGAGGGCCAATAAGTATTTCTCCACCGGACCATCTTGACAATGTATCACCACCTCTGCAATTGGCAGCTAACCTATCTACAGATGCATGAACACCTCGATTTCATTGATCAGAAGTACAAAAATTTTTGATAAAAAAATTTCATTGAGGCTCAACCCTCAGATTTGTATTGATACATAAAAAATATCTAGTATAATTTCATAAAGGGACTCACTGATATCTTTTGGGTAAAATAAGTTTTGTTTTTACATGTACAGTTCATAGGCTAGGGATTGTATGTTTATCCCCATTTCATTTGCATCCTACGATTGCAATGATACCTTCAATCCTTCTTTTTTTATGATGATGAAGACTACCTAATGAATACCTACATGATAAATATTGATTTCAATGACCCCCATAGGATCAGAGAAAAATTACTATTGATACATTGAAAGATATGGATGTTTACCTCAAGAGATGATAAAATAATTGGGAAAACCCCCTATCCAGTGTCCTTAATCATCAGTAGAGGTGACACCCGACCTCTGGATTTTCCTAAATGAAATTATACTACATAACCATTGATACATCATTAATGAGAAAGGATAGGTCAAACCCTCTGACCAATCGAGGTAGTTCCAAAAGAGGATCTAGAACCCACTGTAATGTCCAAGCTTTAGGATCGTAATGAATAAAAAAGGATATTTGATGATCTGATTTATGAATGGTTCTTGGACCATATCAATTATTTTGGTAACCCCATATCTCCTATTATGGATCACCTGATAGTCCTCAACTAGATTCCGAAATTTGATCTTGGTGGACCTTCATATCCAGTCAGTATAGAAGATGGGGGATATGTTATGTTTCCAAGGTATGAGTCACTAAACCCTCCCTAGTAGCATGTCTATCTGCACCAGAATGATGGTCATGACACTCCCTAAGTTGATGAGCCTATCATGTCATTTATGACCCAATACCCTCTCTCGGATAACATGTTGTATTATATCACTCCTCTCCTTGAGGATATTGAAATGTGAAAGGTGGAAATACCCCTATAAAAATGTCATACCCAGAATGTGGGGATAATGTTTTAGTATCCCTAGAGTTTCATAACCCTATATTCACCCCATTTAATAGAATTGGTTCCCTTCTACAGCATCTAGAAATTTTTTTCTCATGGTGTGGCCACATTTTTTGGATTATAAAATGAAAGGGGGATTATAAGATCTAATGTTTCATTCAGACTCTGGATGGTCCTGCATTCATATGGATTTTCTAGTAGCCTATAGTGTCCATTTCTAGTTGGGAGGATCATTGACCATAGTTCCTTTATTAATTAAACATCAATATAAGAAAAAATGATAATCATTAGCCACATTAAATTCAAGAAGAGTCCTGATGAGTGAGTCATCAAAATTTTCAACTGATGTAAGGGAATCATGTACTCAATTTACATGTCGCTATCATATGATCAAATTATCACAATATGCATAAGGAATTTTAGGAATGAGTTGGTACCAGCCCTCATATCTGTGAACTTCCCTAGTGGATTCTAAGAATTCTCTAAGATGGATCATCATCAAGAAAATACCTTATAGTAGAATAGACAACAATCACATCCATTGATCAATATAGAACATGAAATATGGAATGTGAAATTAGAGATGCTCATCGCTATGAATAAAGAGGTTCTTGATCTGGTGCACCAATTTTACCTCTAGATAACAGATCCTCAATGAGTTTACCCCTATCAGGTGAAACCTCACATAGCATAGTGTCTCCCAACACAACCTCACCAAGCGCTACTGACTTGAAGAGAAAATTTCTCTCTATCCCCCCAATAAAGACCATCCATTAGGGAACATTTCCTATATATAAGAAACAAGGACTAATCCTTTAAGTATTCATAGGTCTCAGGGTACTTTATTTTTTCCCTAGATAATGGAATTATAAAATTTCTAAAATGTAAGATACCCCAAAAGTTTGGATTAATTGGCCACGACAACCATTTACCTTATGAGAGGATCCACATACACATAATCAAAGAATTATTTATATTCAATGATTGGATCATGGACCAAGTGGAAAATGTATCAATCAAGTTGAGAGATGTTCCAACATAGGTGACACATATCTCCACTGAACCCGATAATTATAGTGAGGGATCTGTAGAATAACATAAGGTTCGCATCCACAGAATGATGAAGTATGATGATTGGTTGGATAAAAAGGCACTCACGCATTCTCACGATATTATATATTCCTACTTGAGAAAGATGAAACCACCTATGGTTATTGTTTCTCCTATGACCACTTCTTACACATCTACATTGCAACCTTCCAAGTCTCTGAATAATAGATGCCAGTATTGCATTAGAAATTAGAGTCCCTCACCATTTCCAAAGAAATATCACAATATTGGTGACTTCATACCTACCATGTTATGAGATTCACCCAGGATACTTACAACACCTAATGTTCCATTGATAATGAGTAGACGTATAGATATGTTAATTTTTTCAATATAGTAGACCAATTAATGATGCCTGATGGTGAGGAATGCTAGGGAAACCCATTTGTACCTCTATCCAACACTATTTAATGAAAGGTAGCAGATACACAAACTAGAAGAATTATCATAACAATGATTAAAAATACCCCTTTCATGCCACTGATACGTGATAATAATTTTTTATAGAGTTCAGCAAGCATATTCTACATAGTCCATGTCGTTAGGTATACCTCCTCAACTGAAAATATTAGTTGACCATGAAACTCATCCACGATAACACCATGATTAGCCACATACCTCAAGAGACTAAACTCATCTAAACAATAGTGAAGAAGAAGTTTATTAAATAATCCTACATTTTTTTCTGTAGAATATTTCTAGTACTATATCGGCCCTATCTATTCATCCCGGAACATCTTCTACACCACTTACCAAAGAGAGACCCTCTATAGAAAAAAGAAACATTCCCATAACACAGATGTGTGATGTAATAAAGAAATTCACCAAATTATCCATGAGAATTTCTGTCCTAGAATATCTCTTATTATCAAAGGAAATATGTGAGGAAATTTATGAAGCTTTGAAAAAACATTTTTAGTTAGAAGATGAATAAACTACCATTGAGTCCTATGACATAGTGGAAGTTGATAAAGTGATGTTCCAAGACATAATCTCATTTTATAAGGAAGGTGATTTTGTTATCATGTGGGGGAATATATGAACACTATACTTCATAGGAAATGGTGTTGATATTTTCGCTGCCTAATTGATACAAGATCCGGGATAAATCTCAACCCGACCTAGATTATCTATAAGTAGGGACTCATAGAGGTAGATCTTACTCCCTAAAACTTGATGATTCAGGGGTAAGACAAGAGGGAGAGAAAATAATATAGTTATTTGGGTAAGGAATCATTTTGGTAGTATTATATGAAAATAATAAATCATGGTACTCTCAAAAGACAATTATTATAATGGGTTGCAGTGAATAGCCTAGATTCATTTGTAAGCAGTAGTCCCCTATTCATACCACCAGTGACTTATATACACCCTCAATGGTTGATTATGGGTATTCCAAGGTGATTAATCACCCTTTGAATTCATTAAGGAATGTTATCTGCATTCTATAAATAATAAAAGGGAAGGTAAGAAGGTTTAAACTGATGAAGAGGAGCACATAAATGCTTAAAATGAATTTTCATCCACTGCATTTAATACTTTAGTAAACATGAATAACAAATTCAATATCTAGATTCATTGGTTAGATCCCACAACATCATACCTTGGTGGTTGTTTCTATTTTTACAAGAAGAACGGTTCTAGGGTCTTCAAGAAAAAGGAGCTCCCATAGATTACCTTATACTCCAACATCATAATACATGACTCATACATAAGTACCATCCTCATATGATGTTCTATGATATTATCCTCATATACATCAATAAATGTATTTATCAAATGTTCCAAATATCATGAATGATGTGATAAAGGTATACTACTCTCCCTTTCTTCGGTATCTAGCGAGGACCTCACAGTTTAAAGCCATATGGAATTGGATCGATAACTTATATCACTGCTATCTCCAGAGAATAGAATCTACTCGTGTGGGTTATGTATCCTACCTAGAGGATACAAATATTTCCCTTAGGTTGTATGGATTGGAAGAACCCCTTCATGATTTTGATTAAGGTGTTTTAACAATCATTTATGAGTAATCCTTGGTGACCGTTGGTATTAAGGAAGATCTGAGGCCTACATTGATTTGTGAATCTCGAAATCTATAAGAGAACCAGTATTATGTGGCCTTCTTGAAACAATACTATGACATATTCATCTAAAACTACGATGAGATGTCAAGGCTATACCATCTGGTAACTATTCAATGTATTGGCCTCCCAAAAGTTCATCAAAGAGTCAAATAACCTCCTAGAAAAATGCACCCATCTCATGGTTTTTTTGTCAAGGTAGAAGATAAAAATATTATCAAATACAACCTCATTAGGGAAGTCTAATACCATTGATGACTAGAAAAAATTATCCTAGTCATGAAAAATAATGTGAATATTAGAGTATGAATCATCTTCTGGGACCTTGTCCACTTATTATATGAAGGGTGATATTCTCTTCCATGTGAAAGGGATATGATCGATGCTAGAGAAGTGTTTAAAGATCTCCCCTTCTTATATGTTCGCTCTAGATATATTTAGATAAATATGGACCTTAAGGATGAGGAGTTCACCACATTCAGAGAAAACCAAGGTACATTATTCTATCAGGTTATTCCATTCAGCTTGAAGAATAAAGGAACCAATTATCAACAAGCCATTAAAAACATCATCAAGACGATTATAAAGAAACTAGTTGAATTCTATAGTGAAGATTTGTGGTCAAATCCCACGAGTGTCAGGACCATGTCAAGTATTGTGATAAAGTGTTTGGCTTCCCTTACTCAAAAAACATGAAGTTGAAGACCATTAAGTGGGAATTCATGGTTTCCATAGTGAAATTCCTTATCATCATTGAAGGATGCAGAGGAATTGAGACTGATCCATAGATGACCAAGTCCACCAATCAGATGCCTCTATTGGGGAACCTTCAAGAATTCTATGGAATCTAAGAAAACATAGCCAATATACAATGATTTATTGAAAATATAAAAGGAATGTGTAATACTATTTATAAAATTATAAATAAATGAAATTATCACCAGTGGGAAGTGGAGTTTCATACCACCTTCGAGGATATTGAGAAGTACCTATAATAGCCTCTGGTTCTAATGACACACATTTCAAGAAACTATACGGTTGTTTATGTGATCACTATGGAATAGTTCATTGGTGATCTCTTGGACCAAAAAAAAAATTAGGGTAGGGATAATAAATTATGCTATCTTAGTCAACTGCTCCTTGACACAAAGTCTAGGAACTCCCCCCATCGAGAAGAGTTTCATCAATCTTGTTTTTGTAGAGATTAAGTTGGGACATTATTAATATCATCATGAGATATAAATGGTGTTATGATTTGAACCGATGATGTATATATTTATCACCTCATATTTATAGTTTTTTTTTCATGTTGGGAAGTGATCATTTTATAGTTCAACAATATATTTTTATCATTGAAGGATGTTAGTGGCCAATTATTGGAATACTTTCAGGCCACACATGCATCTCTTGAAGAGATACCCATATATGTTGTGTTCCAGAATGAGGCTAGTCTCTTCAATGATTATACTTTTCTATTTTGGAAGATTTATTTTTATGGTTCTCCCTAGATTCTAAATCGTAAAATTATTAAATAACCAAATATCAATGGAATATGCATTGGGATCATCTTCATCACTCCAAAATAAGATGTCTTAACATAACCATTCTTATTTTTAGAAGGCTTGACCACCATTTTTGTTGTGTATCCGACCCACATTATATGTTTAGAGATGGATCTTGATATTTAGTTCACCTATCTTCATGTGAAGGGAGACATCGAGCTAGTGATCAAGTAGATTAAGTGTGATTACATTATTAGAAAGAAAGACCTTTTCCCCCTAAAAAAGTGCACTCATCAGTTGATGGACATGTTTGATTCCCAACTAGAAGTGACTCATTTTCCTTAGTCATAGAATGGATGTGCCGATGCATTGGAAATATTGTCCACATCTCAAGAAGAACTCACTTTGGATTTATTGTTCATTATTGTGGAACATCAGAGGGTTGCACCTCTACCTATTAAGATGATGCTAACCAACATATGAATCAACTGGATACCATTACTTATGTTCCAGGGATCTCAAGTCTATCCACTATAGAGGAAGAACCCAATTGTATGATACCCTTAATTGAGTATCTCTAGTGTGAGAATATTGCATTGTACTGAGAAGAGGGATAGATAATCATCCAGAATGAATAGCTATTCACACTCAAAAGTAGGAAAGTCTGGAATAAAATACTCTACAAATGTGGGTTTGATGAGATTATCCATTATTTCTTCCAATGAGATGTTATACCTGAGGTTATTAAAGAGTTCCATGTTATACCCTTTGGTAACTATCAACAAGGATTAAATCTCTCCCACAAAATTCACTGATTGAGTTACTCCTATACCACCATGATCCATGAATGTATTGAGTTTTCAAAAACAATGTCACTTGTGTCGGATCCATGCCAAATTTTTGTATTGACTGCCAGAAAATCTCTACAAAACAAGGTAATCATGGTCCTTCACAACATGTTGAATCAACATTGTGGGGCCTTACCTTACAATGACAGCTTGACAGTGTAGGTTCATCTTGACCATGACTAACTTTTTATATGGCTTTGTTATAATTGGTTGACATCATGGAATTAAAACCCTAATCCTTGATTGGGTTTAGGAAATCCGACATCATCCATATATTTTGAGTTACTTATGAAATTATCATGGATAACAACACCAATTTATGGGCTTCCAAGTTGAAGAATTTGTATTCCAAGTACAACATCTAGTCCAAACATAAACAATGCTATCATTCATAGGATAATGGGTTGATTGATTTATTAAATAAGAACCACTCCAACAAACTATAGAAAATAATATTATATAAAAAAATATTTTGATGGATAAACTCCCAAATCCCTCTAGTTATATCCAATGATTACTCAGAATTCCACCAAGGAGGCACCATACTCACTAGTATATGAAACATAGGAAGTCTATCCCATAGAGGTTCGATTAGCATCACTCTAAACAACTGTTTGTGACTAGAAGACACCATAAATAGTAGAATAATTCCATTTATATGAGCTATAATATATTTATTAATACCTTCTTCATTCCCTATATAACATATAGAAGAACCATAATAGGGTTGCATGAGTTTTCAATGAGAATGTTTTCCTTTTCTCTATTATAAAGGGTGACATGGAACTAGATCTTATAATATTGATGATTTTCAGAAAAAAAATCCACCAATGGTAGATCCCAAGAGGAAGGACCTAATATAATACATAAGGAAAATTTCATTGGAACATATTTTTTTATCTACATGGATATAGAGTGTATCACACATCCCACCAACATGAATTATCCCAAGTAATACATCATCTGTGGAGCCCCAATAGTTTGAGCATCATGACATTAAACTGTTTTCCAAGGTAAGGAATTATGACCTTAAAATATTTTCATCTATATATTTAACACTAAAACCTCAAAATAGGAGTTATGTACCCATAATTATTACATTAAAGCAATTTTATACCAATTGGTTTTTGTTGCATGACCATAAACTAATAGAAAAAATAATATGAATTATAAGAATGGAAAATTAGAAATCCCAAAATCGACAATGCAAGATGTTAAAATATGATCTTATGATGTATGAAATAAAGATTCCTCAGATGATAAGTCTGGTATGAATATAAATTACCACCTAAAAAATATGTGTTCCTTATATAATGAGTATTATATGATCAGAAACTAATGTCCTCATAGCATGATGCTAAAATGAAGCCTTACCCAATGCAACAAAATCATAATTTGTCTTCTAATAAATATGAGATGACAAAAAAGAAAAAGTAATTAAATCATGATGCTAAATTGTTTCATTAACTCATTTCATAAGAATGAGATTCCCAATAAAAACTATGGGATTACTCAAGGCCCTTTCTAGAGATGGTTTCCACTATTTCCAATCTATGCCTCCTATTTTACAGCATTCTAGAACTACATTTGGATTGTTTTACTCATCTATGCCATATAGTGATTCCTAGAACATCTGTTTCTAGTTATAATCACATATTTACCACCCCTTATACACTTGACCCCATATACATTCCATACATTATGAGATTATAGTATGTGTCATTTATATGAGTTGATTTATGTGGTATGTTGGTCTACATTCCATCCATTCACATTGGGGTTTACCTATTCTGTTCTGCATAAATACCCTTGAGAAAAAAAAACTTTCATGTCAAAAAATAATGACTTTAATCTTACTTCCACCAAAATTACAACCATTATAACCTTAAATTATATTAAATTCTTCTCAAAGTATTCTTGTGGTAAATGTGTATGTTGTCCCTCCATTCATTTTGGGTTTTACCTCTTCGGTTCCAAGAGAATAATGTCATGTGACTATCATGTGAAGTGTAAAAAAAAATTTATATGTTTTCCCACTATAGTACATAGGCTGACCAAGGTTGTATCACATGAAGATCTTTCCCAATTGTTCATCGATAGAATCTAATTATCCTAAACTAATTATTTTTATTGCTTATAGTTTTTTTAAACAATTATATTTTAATTACGTTCTAAAATAATGAAATCAACTGAAATATGGAAATCATAACTAGAAAGGAAGGCTAAAAAAATTTATTAAGAAGAAACATCTGAGAATTTATGGGTTTGATTATGGGTTCCATCAATCTCCTTATTAGTGATTTAATTTAGTTTTCCAGTTTAATCATGAGATGCCACTTATATATCACCATTATTTTATCTAGTAGTGTGAAATATCGAATGTATTTATCAATATCATTTAACCTCCCCAATAATCATTGTTAACGGAACACCTCAATCAAGAGTGGAACACTTTTCTAAACCTAAATCCATTATATGACTTTTCTTCCACAAAAGGCTCAACATCATCACATAATGATATTATGTTTTGTGGAATGGATGGAAATTTTTTTTAAAAATAATATAAATGAGTTCATGTTCAATGTTATAGTGGGAAATCCCCAAACTCACACAATTCAGTCTTATAGATCTCCAACATAAATAAAACATATGAATTTATGCATAGAATGATATGGAAACACCACTTACCTACATTAGGACAATCCTTCGGTTATTCCCTATATTTTTAGTGTAAGTGGTCACGATTTAATGACAAGGAAATATAGTAAAATGGGAAAATAAGATACAAAAGAAGAGTGAGAGAGATATATAGAAAATGAATACAAATAAATAAAAGAAGAAAAAGAGAGGATAAATAATTTAAACACAAAAAATAATAAAATAAAATTTAAATAATAATAAGAATAAATAAAATAAAATAGAAAAGATGAAGAAGAAGAAGAAGAAGAGAAAAACTGAAAATAGAAGAAGATATGGAGTTTGGTTGGAATCACAAGAAAAATGCATGAATTATCTTATATAGTATTTAAAACAATGATAAATAATAGAAAGAATAAAATCAAAAAGAAGAATAAAAATAAGAACTCTAGGAAGGATGTGGATTCGTCCCTAAGGGAGTCAAATCTCATTTCAACATGATCGAGGAATCCTTTTATAGTTAGCGAAGGACTATCCTCAGTCTCACAATTCTACATTGCTCTACCAAAAAACAAATGATATTGATATATTATTTTTTAAAATACCCTTGAGACCCATTATATGAGATTTGAAAGACCTGATAAACATTAGTTTTTAAATAGTGGAATAATCAAAGAAAAAAATATGGATAACATTTATATTTCATGAATTAAGCATGGAAGAAGATTGATTTGGTAGAGGTTTTCATGTGTGGTAAGTTGGGAGGGCTTCGAGGAAACAACTTCATCACAACACAGAACACCATTAACACCCATCTAACCTTTAAAGAGACCAGATAGGTCGAAATATCATTCACAGTGGTGGCTCGAGGCTTGGTAGGAGGTTCATGGTGATGTGGAGCCATGAAAGTGGGAGTGGATGTGAAAATAAAGTTAACTAGTGGTTGGTCAAAGAATTTCTGGTTGAGGAGTAGCGATTTCCAGGAAGTACAGATGGTGGGGAGTAGTATAACATTACAGAGTGGGGACATGAGATTTATCCAAGGGTAGGAGAGTGAGATCCAGTGTAGAGAGAAAGCATTTTTGTTAAAAAATTGAACAGTAAAGTGAAAACCTCATCACAAAAAAAATGTTGGACAGTTTATTGAGCACTTAAATATGATACCACAACACTCATGTAACAATGAAGCCACATGGAAGGATGAAGGACCCCAGACCTCCGCTATTCACCACCCCAGGTCCGGAAATCATTCCTACCACAACTAAAGGAAAATTATCCATCCATAGGCAGTCCAAGGTGACCCCCAAATGAACCCATGGGATTAGACCACCCACAACCATTGTGTATATATTGATGCCCCGTGTTCATCGTACCTCCTAGGCTGGATCTCTCAGGGGCCTACATGGACGGGTGACCCCATAAGGGACACATATGTGGTGTGTGGTACATGTTTGATAGCTATCCCAGGATGTCCAATTTTTGATATCTCTCTTGAAAATAGTTAAGTAAATTTCAAATCACAATAAAAGAGTAATAAGAATTATCAAAAAAATCAAATAAAAATTCAAATGTCTTATATTATTCTAAATAATGTTCATTATATACAGTACAAATTCCCACTTTAAATTAAAAATTTGCAATCATAGGTATTAACTTTCAAAACCATCAATAAATAATTAGAATTTTTATAAAATTATGCACCAAATTTGAGTCTACAAATACCCCCAAACATAGTGTATCCTTATCCTCATGAATTAAATCACAACATGGAATTCCATAGGGAATAAATGTTATCAATATTAAAATTTAAAAGTATTAAAATCAAATAATTTTCAATTTGAAATAAAAATTTCAAAAGTCCACATAAAATAACAATTTAATTTCTCAATTCTCAAAGAAACAATAAAATATATCATTTTAATTTTCCAATTTTGAAAATGATGGAAATTATCTTATCAGTAATTAGAGTCTGTTAATTAATTATTTTAAAATATTAAAAATCATGATCTACCAAAATTTTCAATCTCTTCTATAATCTGTCATGATATAATTATTTTATAGTTATGATAATATCATGAGAAAATTTTATACATGCAAAGGATTGAATTGGAAAAAATTTATATACTATGTAATGTTAAAATAAAAAAAATGAATACTTTTAAAATAAGGATAAAATTTATCTAAGGACTAATCATGGTATGAATTTTTATTTGAAAAAATTAATTCTCAAAGAGAAGTTTTATATATTAAGTAAAAAAGAATGATATAAGAAGTGAAAGTTTAATGAAATTATCCCCATAAAATTTTATCAACTCTCACTTTACTTAATATCAAAGTAATGTTATGATCAATGTAAAGTATAATGAATGATTTCTTCACCTTATTGAATGTTTTTTCTTCTTTTATTTAATTTCTATTCCTTTTCAAGGGACAATTTCATTTCCTTATTTTTCAAAATTTATTATTAAAATAAGCCTCATATTAACCATCAAACCAAAATTGATAAAATCATCAGTCCAGTAATTGTGGTTCATTATTCATCTATGTGAGAACCCATTATTTCCATTATTTTGGTTTTTTTTCATCTTCTCTTTTTTTTCTAGAGGGGAAAAAATAAATAGTAGAATGAAGGTAAACCATTCTAAATTCCTATATGTATAAACCACACACTTATTACTTACAATGCATTTCATTTATTCCTTCATGAATCCCTTCACCCCCAAAATTCATCTCTAAAATAACATTGAACCACTAAGAGGATGGTAGGGATGGATAAAAATTGATTAAAACATGGATCATAAATTATAAGGTCATTCATGGTTTCTTTGGGCTAATTAAAGATTGATGTAAATGTGGCCTTTTAAAAATAATGGATTTTCAAAAGATTCCACAATCATTTTGAATGTGTTTTTGACCAATAATATCTATGATAAGTTCAAATGAAAGTTATATGTGGTGGAATAACCCAATATCACTCATGAAATATGGTCAAGAAAAAATAGTTTGTACTTGGCCCATATATATTCTATGGAATGTGACATTTGATATTTGAAATAACTCAGGGCATGATTAATAATTAAAAATCAATTCAAATATATTTCATATATTCAAACCCTGAAATACGTTTGGGAAATTTACTTTACAATAATCAAATAATTCCATCAAATTACGAGTCATAAATTTCATATAATGATTCAATTAAATCATAAAATTCTCCAATTTACTTAATCAATTTCATTAACATAAAAATATATATCATGGAATCACATGATTACTTAAGAAACTCATTTCTCTTTGATAAGTCATGTAAATCATAAATTCCAATGTGAGTATGAAATTTTATAGTTTAAATCTCAAATCATGATATTCAAAAAAATATAGATCATTTAACAAATAAGAATTAAAAGTGAAATTTATTTTATAATAAATATTTGTTACATTATCTTTACTATTTTTGGATGAATGATTCAATAATGAACCTTAAAAAAAATTCGTAATTTAGTACATGGATCATGTCATTTAGTCACAAAATGATAGGAGGTAGTGGGTTGCATGATGGACTAATCCTAAAACTGAATTGAAAACTAAATCCATTGAAACAGTTTAAGGATAGATCTTGTATGACCCCCCATGTGGGCCCATTTGTTTTACTACATGTAGAGGGAATTACAACTATTATCTATAATCAGTTGTAGGGTGGAGCTTTTGGGATTTTAACAACCACATGTTGATTTTACAAAATTGGTATCCTTTTTTGTTATTGAGGAATGGCTCATAGAAAGAGTATACCAAATCCTTCCCCAAAAAAATTAGCTACAACATGTATGGTGAGGGTAGGATGATGTATAGACCATTATACTTCAAGAATTATACTTGTGAAACATACTTCTTATTGTAAAGTGCTCTCTCAATGTTGGATTGATGAGTAAAATGATCAAATGGAAAGTAAGCATGTATTTTAAATTGAATTAAATTTACATTATAAAAAACAAAAAATATTATCCCTTTCAATTTCAAAATCCCATATCTTGATTTTATAAGGCTTAAATACTTGGATTTACTCATGGGATTCCTCAAATGTATGTTCATCACAATCAATGATCTCCATGTGTTCTTAAATTGGTGAAGGTGTTATTGAATAATATTTCAACAATTAATAAGAAAGTTATTTTGAATTGGTATATTCAATTTAATGTGAAATAATTCTCAATTCATATTGAATAAAACCACATAAAAGAAATTTTGAGATAAGATCAAATCTATAAATAGGTTTAGCTTTAATATCTTATTTAGTGGTGAGTTCCTCTTGTAGTTAACTCTTAGTGGATGTATGTATATAGTTAAGATCCTACACAGTTTCTTGAAATTTTACCAAATGGTGGTTTCATTCAATATGGATAAAAATAGGTTGTCAGGTGTCAGATCTTTAATCTTGCAGATGGATAGATCTCATTCACTTTCATCTTCTTCCTAGTCACTCCAAAATTTATCTGAATCATTTTTCATATTCATATCAACACACGAGTCTTCATCTTCAATGTACTCCAGAATATTTTTCCTCAAATGGTTGGGCTATTGATACTCTTCAATTTTTGACACAAATTCCTAAACGTATTGAGTGAAATCTGGGAAAAAATGTGTCACTTACTTCTTTTGTGTTGGATATTCATCTATGGGGAGATCATTTGGTGGCTAACACTCATATCATAATTCATTAAAATATTTTTGATATGCCAAATATTTATTAGGTTATGGGTCCCCTATCAATTCAGGAACATAATAATATTCCCTCCTTATTTTACCTATGGGTTTTCAATGTCCTTTTGAAGTTATTGCACCTAATATTTATTATATTCAGTATCTTCCTCTTGTTTCTCCTACACTTGTGAGTAATTGTTCCATGCACAAAGATATGCTATATTGTTATTCATAATGGGAATTTTTTATGGGTTTCTTATTTAGAAAACAATGAAACCTATCAATTGTTTAAAAATAGAAAAATAAGAAAATAACTAATTTGATCCTCAAAAATGATGCCAGTTTTGATGAATTCATGTTTTTGGGTATGGAAAAAAAGAAAATTCTTATGTTTTCTTTGTGTAGAGTTGAGGCTGTAAAGATTGATTTCACTTGAGGATAATTATTAGTTATTCACCTACTTAATAAAATTTATGTAAACTATTTTTTTTGTTTTTATATCATTATAAAAACAATGACGATTTTATATTTTTTCTAAAATATTTAAATTACCTAAAATATGAAAATCTAAAATAGAATTCATGGACAAACAAAATGTGATCCTGAAGAAATATACCTACTTTTTTGGGTTGTTTTATGGATTATAAAACTCTCCTTTCAAGTCATTATATTTGATTTGATAGTTTAATCTTGAGATCTCACTTTTAAACTACTATTTTATTATTTATTCATGTGAAATATTGAATGAATTTAAAATTAACAATAAAAAATCCTCCTATAATAAATGTTGATAGAACACCTCAACTGAGAGTGTGTCACATTCTATAAACCAACTCCATCGTATGTCGTTTCATCCACTAAACCACTCAAATTCATTAAAGGAAGAGATTATGTTTAATGTAAGGAAATGAAATGTATTAATAAAAGAAAATAAATTATTTCGAGTTCAGTGTTGTGGTGAGAAATTTTCACACTCACACACATCACTCTTTTCGTCTAAAAAATAAATAAAAATTATTAATTTATTTGAAGAGTGAAATGGAAAAACCACTTACCTCCCCAAAGGAAATCCTTGGTCCAACCTTTCATTTTTAGGAAAAGAAGAAATAATGTAATGAGAATGAAAGGGAAGGAAATAGGAAAATAAAATTGAATATATAAGAGAGATAAAGAGAAAGAATAAAATAAAATATAAGAAGAAAATAAAAGAATAAGGATTTTTAACACATAAAATAATAAAATAAAAATAAAAGAATATGAAAAAGAAATAAAATAAAATAAAAAATTAGAAGAAGAAGAAGATAAAAAAGAAAATAAAAGAATGGAAGGGGATAGGGTTGAATCACTAGAAAAATGAATGTATTATCTTGTATAATATTTAAAATTAATTTAAAAATAAAATAGAGTAAAATAAAAAAATAGAAGGTGAAATATAGGAAGCATGTGGCATCATCCCCCATGTGTAAAAATCTCATTTCACATGGCTAATGATTCATTTTATAAGAATTGAAGGACCAGCCTTGGACTTCTTAATATTTAATGATCTCTCTAAGACACATGGATAATCATATCTCATTTTTAAATTCTCCCTAAGACCCGCTGTATGAGATTTGAAAAACCTGATAATGTTAGGTGTTTAAGTTCTACTCAAATGGAACAAAAAAACTTGACAGACATAGGGTTTCATGGCTTCATCGTGGTGAAAGATTGATGCGGAAATGATTTTCATGCATGGTGGGTGGAGATGACTTTTCTAAAGAACCTTAATCATAGAAAAAAACACCATCAACATTGATACAGACTTCACAGTTGCTGGATGGTTCTACCAATACTCATATTGTTAACATAAGGATTTAGAGGTGTTCCATGGTGATTTTGTGTCCTTAAGGTTAGATTGGAGACCAGTATCAAGATTCCCAATGGCTGGCCATGGAATTTTTAGGAAAGTATTAGTGGTGGAAGGCAAGTTCATATGGTGGCAATTGGTGAAGCCTGAAATTGGATTCAAGTAAGATCTAAATGATGTGAGACAAGAATGATTTGTTGTGGAGTGGTGTCTCTTTTGTTAAAAAATTGAAAAATAATGTGAAAACACTTCCCACACCAATATACTAGAGATATTTTTGAGTACATAAATATGATTCAACAATAATACCACAACAATGAAGTTTCATTGTGTATTGGGGAAACTCGCATGCCACTTTTTACTTCCCTATTAAATTTATGACTTCCTCCCAATAGTTTAGGGAAAGTCCTTCTACACCGGTGCTCCAGGGCTATGGCCAAATGAACCCACATGACATGATCACTCGTGAGCCATGTGAATGGATTCATTCCTCATGTTCGGTCTACCTATTGAGATGGAACTCCCCTGAGTACTCATAGCTAGGTGTCCCTTTTTGGGCCACCTATTTGGACTATGGTTCTAGTTTTGGGGAAGCCCAAATATGTACATTTTTTTTAAAACTATCATGAAAAGAGATATGAAATTATAAAATCCTAAAATCAAAATAATAAAAAATTATTAAAAAATTAAATAAATAATGAAAATTCATTTATTATTATAAAACCATTTTCATTACATCCCTTAAAAATTACAACTTTTAATTAATAAAAAATGAAATTATATGAATTAATATGGAAACCCTTCAAAAAAATACTTAGAATTTGTTTAAAATTATCCACCATATATGTGTCTATCAAATACCCTTGAATCAAACACTGCCATATTCCTAGAATCATGAATTTAAACTATTTTCCTTATTCACAATGGATGTCCAAGACATATAACCATAATATTTAAAGATATAGATTTAGAATCACTTCATGTGGAAGATAGATTTCATGAACCCTTTCACACAAGGTTTAACATTTTGATTCACCCAGACATCCTTGAGGTGCATTCCCATGGTCTGGAATCTATGATCTTAAACTATGAGATAATTGTCAAAGCTCTATAACCATAAAACATGATCCCATATCCAACAATTATGACCTTAAACTATGTGAATCCAGCATACCTGTCCCCTCATTCACATGGTTTGCTTCATCCATGGTGTTTCAAAAAGAATATTCCCCCACCTATTTAAAATACAATGTGTGGATTGATTCACATTTCCATGGGATATGAAGTGATTCCTATAACTTATGTCCCTAGGATTAGCCCTAAAATCACCTCAAAACCACCCATTACCCATGGAATTATCACCCCATGGGCCTCCTCTATAGGTATAACCCCCATTCATACTCATCAACCCATATATGAACTAAGATTCCCTTATGACCTAACATGAGGAATAAAATAACAAGAATATCAACAAATAAGCCTGAAATACATCCTCAACACCTGAAATAAAACTATTTCCTTACCCCAAATAAATTCAAGATTCCTCATGTCTGAACATGAGATGATTTAGTATCCCCATTCATGAGAAATTACATACCTGTGTTGTTCTCCTTTCTATAAAAATGGGTGGATTGACTCACATCCTCATGGGATATATATTTACACCCAAATTTTTATTCTCTGGTCCAACCATCTTCATCGTCTCATTGATGGTCCCTTCTCATCCCTAAAATAATACTGAATCCTGATATGGTTATTCATTTTTTCCTTTTAACTCTTTGTCCCTCCTTTATAATCATGTTATCCTACTTTCATTAAACTAAAGTCCTTGTAGGATACCTATACCCCCTAGTAAAATCTATATAACCTTAAACTAGTAAATACCCCTATAGTCTAAGAATTAAGACTTTAAATTATATATATTCACATTTTGACTTGTATGACTTAGCTGAAAGTACCAATGTTAACAACACAAAATGTTAAACTACGATCTTACCCCATATCAAACTGAGATACCTTATATGATAAGTAAGGGATGACCATAAAAAATTATCCCATATAAAATTGGGATGAAACAAGTGATAATTAAGAGATGATCTCAAATAGATGTCCTCAACACATGACGTTAAACTATATCCCTACCTCATTTAAAATAGGTATGCTTCATAATATGAGATGATTTGGCATTATCTCCAAAGATGAGGTCAGTATTATACCACTAGTCTTCTACCACACCACATTCTAGAACTACAAATTTTATTATTCACATCCCCTTAGGATATGTAGTGATTCCGAGATATTTCATCCTAGGCCCATACCTACTATCGACCCAATTCAAGATCATTATACTTTGGCAAAGGATTGATTATCGCCTACCTATAAGTCTATCTAGCGTATTCGACTACATGTAGAAATGTCTCTTTAGGAACCATATATTCCCTCTATAAAATTCCTTATTTACAATTTCATTTTTTTTCTATTTCTATGATTTGGATAATCATCATATTTCTAGTCTAAACACGATACCTAAATGAAATGGTATGATGCCACAATGCCTTACCTACATTATGAGATAATGACTTGGAAGGTCTTTAATAAAAAAAATCAGATCCCGAGTTCGATCTCATTCGGTGATCGATTCAATATTTATTCTACCCAATAAAAAATGAAATGGAAATGGAACATGTGTTTCGAACACAATCAATAGTTATTATCTATTTTTGGTCATTCTACTTTTACAATCCATATTTCAATAGTCAAGATTACCCTATTTCACTTTGTTGGTTAGTTTCACCCATTGTTCTATTGTCACTTGAAAACAATGGGAACCCCAAACCACTCATTATTTCTCACATTGAGAATAACTCACAGAAGAATAGAAGTTGGGAGGGAGTTTACCAAAAGTAGGGTTGAGAAACATGAGTGTTTTTTTGTTTGAACTCTATGACCTTAACTAATGATCCTAGGTCCAAGTATCATGATCTTAAACTATGTGAAAACTTTCTCATAGATGTTTTGTGAGGAATTGGGTCACCTCATATTCATTCCTTCTATATTAAGTAAACTTACATCGATACCATGAACATTATTCCATGAAACACAACTCTATCATCCATGATATTTTGAATAGTTCCACACTCGGGAACCTTAATCTAGGAGCTTATGGTCTAGGAATAATGAACTTACACTATGAGAAAGTAATCTTGGGAATGTTTTATGTGGAACTAGGCCTCTCATGCCCTTCCTTTCACATAAAAACGTCTTCTTTTTGTTCCAAACCCACTCCATTTATAAATGTTCATATTTTGTATAAAAAATATTAAATTCAAATATTTTATCATGGTATGAACTCTATAACCTTAAAAATGTATATTATGTCTAAGAATATTGACTTTAATCTTTGTGAAAGTCATCCCCAAGAATGTGTTGTGTGGTGTTAGGCCTTCCTTTCACCACAATTCACATCTTGTTGTAATTATTCCATAAAATACATATCCTATTAGGATTATCAATACTTTTCTATGAATTATGACCTTAAACTCTGTTTTTTTTCCTCATGGACATTTTTGGCCACATCTGATGGCCTCCTAGGCCTATTTGTAAACACATCGTTAACTATCCCTTACACCATACACACCCCCTAAGACACGAAACCCTATAGTAAAATCACCATGATGTCTAAAAATTTAAGGCAATCCCCATATCAATTGTTTTGTGCGGGATCTCCTGGGTATAGAAATTCCATTGGTCCGGGGCCCAAGTATATATTAAGAACCTTTTCTAAGAGAATCATCCTCACGTCAAAGAATTAAAAACATAAACTATTTTCAACCATACTGTCTAAAATTTATGAAAAAAAAATTGAGTCATGGTATAATAATTATATCTCTAAACTATTTTTATCATTTTGGTTCAATTGGTATGACTTAAATTTGAAACACCTTTTTGATGTTTTTTTATAACACAGTTTATTTTTTATTTTTTGACAACTAACAATTTTTTATCAGAATGTTTTATTTTCTAGGTATCAAATATATATGCATTGTCTTCAGTTAAATGAATACAACAGAATTAGATAGAGGATATATTATTTTATAGGAGTCCATATTATTTGTAATCAGAGAAATTATCTTGTTGCTAAATATTTTTGAGAGAAGAAAGTGAAGTCAGGAGTTAGAATGTTTTCATACTTTCTAAAACAATCAGGTGATTATTTTCTGATTTATAAGTTCTCATAATTCATGAAAACGTTTATGATAAAATATTTTGAAGAAATTTTGAGGTGGTTTGAATAATTTAAAAGTTGAATTTTTTTTTCGTAATCAAATTTTCATAATTAGATATTCGTAATCAGATTTTCGTAATCAGATTTTCGTAATCAGATTTTTGTATTAATTTTTTCATAATGAGATAATCATAACCTACATTATAAGATAATCATAACCATATTTCTAAGATAATCACTAATATATTTCTGAGAGAATCATAACCAGAATTTTGTGAAAATCAGAACCAGATGGAAAGAGAAGGTGATACTGAAAATTGTATCAAGGATAATCAAAAGACCATAATGGGATGAAAGAGAAACCTATTATAAGATGTTAAAAAATAATTCATAATGAGACGATTATGAAGAATAATTAATTTGGATATACCTGACATTAAATATTTCATAAATCTCAGTGAAATATAAGGAGGACCGGAAAATTCAAAGATTAAATTTAACTGTGAGAGATTTTCTGAGTTTTGATATTTGAGGAAGAAGGAGAGATTTAAAGTTTCTCACCATTGTTTCATGAGTTTCCAATAAACACTTAATCATATCATTATTTAATTATTAAATTTTATATACATGAATGAAAGGAAGTCCAGTAGAGAAATTGAAGTGGATGTTCTCATCTGATTGAAGGCGAATTGTTTTGAGCATTCCAGAAGAGTTTGAGTTTTTTTACAGATTGGGTTTCAGTTCATTGTATTGAAAGAAATAAGATCCAAAATACATACTAATTGCATTGAAATAAATAAGATCCAGATTATAGAAGCATTGTATTGAATGAAATTAGATCGAGATTATATCAGAATTGTATTGAATGAAATTAGTTCCAGATTACCGCATCATTTTATTGAAAGAAATCAGATTTAAATTACAGTGGAATTGTGTTAAAAGAAATCAAATCCATATTAAATCATAATTGTATTAAAAGAAATCAGATCCATATTTAAAAATAATTGTATTGAAATAAATTGGATCCAAAATTCAACATCACTGTGTTGAGAAAATCAGGATCCAACATCATCAAATTGATAGAATATGATCCACCCAAACCGGACTGAGGATTTGGATAGAGCATTTGTGGTGCAATTTCAACAATGGATAAATTCTTTTTATTAGGCCAATTTTTGTAATAGAAAAAAATTGTAAATTGATAAAATTACTTTGAATCACTCCTATTAGGATATATAATTTTTCTAATAGGATTTGGCACAATTTTCATTCAATTATTCATAATAGTGGATTTTTATAGACCCTTGGGAGAAGCTATGGAATGGAAATAGGTTCTCACATTGAGGATGAATCTTATATATATTGTGTTCTTTTCTTTCGTTTCCCTTTTTAATGAATGAGTAATTACATAAATTTGATAAGGATATAAATCTTAATAGGTTGTAGGAGTTATGTTTCTTAATTTTTAGAAACATATAGAAAGTGAACAACTAATTGAACCCCCACCCCCTTCTTAGTTGTTATTTGTTCCATGGAACTTCAATTGGTATTAAAGGGTCAGTTTCCCTTGTTAAATCTTTATCATGGATAATATCAATTCTGTCAACAGCAGAGGAATTCCAATATTCGATGGCATGAATTATTATGTATGAAAAAATAGAATGATTTTTTATCTCCTATATATTATATTGAATGTTTTATATTCATCTACTATTGGTTTTCCACTGATTTAGATAGATTATGCCTTGAAATTTTCTAACAAGAGAAATATAAAAGTTGATGGAAAGGATAGAAATGGAATCCTCATGTCCTTATCATAGAATTTTTATCAGAAGTTGATGGGTCTCAAGACATCAAAAATTATCTGGGACAATCTGGAATGTGTCTTCGAAGGGAATACAAAATTCAAGGAAGAAAAAGATAAAAATATGGTGTAGTAGGTCCGAAGATATCATAATGAGAGATGATGTATCAATTGATGAATACCTCACCATAATAAATGAAAATTTTCTATAATATCAGAGGATTCAGAGATGTCCTGGAAGATTCTACAATTGTGAAGAAACTCATGAAAAACATTCCAATCGGGTTTGATTATAAAATTTCTAGTTTAGAAGATAAGGATGATTTATCTCTTGATGAATTGCAGAACTTTTTTTTTCTTATGAAATGAGTAATTCTCTGATCCATAAAATGAATATGAAATATGTAATTCATTTTGAATCTATGAGAAATATGAAAATCCAAGATGTTGATGAAGCTGATCCTTGGGAGTTTGATGATAAGGAATATGATGAGTAGAATGGTAAAATATTGTCTCTCATATCCATGAACAATCAAAGAAAAATAGGAAAGTATGGAGGAAATATTTCTCTCATATGCTTTGACTATGTTGAAATTAGACACTTTTCTATGAATTTACCCAAGAATACTGTTGAATAATATCGATATGATTCCAATGAAAAACATCGATAGAAGAATTGTAAAAGATGATAAAGAGGTCATGTCCTCCAACATATTCAAGAATATTTTTTCTAGAATGAAAAAATTATGTTGAGTAAGAATATTGAATCAGACTCACATAAAAATGATTCTTCTGAAGATAAAAGTTCAGAAAAATTTATAACCTTCATTGAAAAAGATGAGAAAAAAAAGATTCCTCAGAGAGTAAAGAATGTGGTGAATAATCTTATAGAGAGTATTATCTCAGAACCGATCTTGTTGCATGCCTAGAAAAAAAAACTCTTAATAAACAAATTATAGTAATGATAAATGATTATGAAGAAGTGTTTGATGGGAGATAAGACACCATAAAACAGGAGGATGAATACATTGAAGATATTTTATGTTACAAATTGAGAATTACTGAATAGGGAATAATGATTGATGATCATGGAAAGAAGTTAGAAGCTAAGTAAATATAGGTTAATATATTGAAATAAGAACATATTGAGTTTGAATTTACTTCTATAGATATGAATGAAAAATTCATCAATGAAATGGAAGTAAAAGTCGATACTTCTACTGTTTTTCAGAAGGATCATTACGAGAATAAGGTGAAATCATCTCTTACCAAAAATAATATTTCATCTTATTAATTTTACATTTCATAGTCCAAAAAGGTATTAGGAAATATTTGGTGAAGAAAGGAAGTGATAAATATATCAATTATACAAAATTAGAAAACTCACTTAAAATAAAACGTGGTCAATATCCTGAGAATGTTAGTGCTAAAATAAGTTTCCAACCTCAACACAATTTCTATAGATAATGATCGTTCTTGAATAAAAAATCATGATTTGAAGGCTATTTCTAGTGTTGTGGAATCAAGGGGTATATGGATTATAATTTATAGCACAACATATCTCTACTTGGAAGAAGGTTTGAGAAAAGTGGAGAAAATAGTGAAAGAAGAATGAGTAAAGTTTCTAACTCATAGAAAGTTGAAAAGATCAATTTTCAAGATGTCAGAAAAATTTCAATAAAAAATCAATTTGAATGTCTGGAATATTTTTGTGGAATATGTGGTCAGTCTGGTTGACACTACTTATAAAACAATTTTCTTATGATAGAGAATAAATGAAATCTAAAAAGAATAAGGATTAGGAAAGATCTTTTATTGTTTACACAATGTTGAAAGAAAGTAATAGGAACATTATATGGATTCTTGATTGTAGTTGTTATTCACATACGACATGTGATATAAGCATATTAAAAAATATTAAATATCATGATGTAGGAGTAGTTGGTTTTGGAAATTATAGTTCCTAACAAATTAGAGGAATTAGAGCAGCATATATTGGAGAATGGAAATTTAAATTTAAGGATGTTTTATTTATTGATGGGATAAAACATAACATATTTAATGTAAGTCAACTTTGTAATTATGAAAAATAAATTATCTTCAGAAATGATTATTGTATTAAAAACTGTGTAAAAAATGTAAAATTCATTACTAAAGGATAAAGAACCAGTGGGAATCTCTTTCAAATTGGAGAATTCAATAACTCCTACTATATGAGTGAAGAATATGAAAATAGGTTATGGAACCCATGTCTTGGAAACCTTGAGAAAAAAAATGAATAAATATTATAATGTTGATGATATTTGGAATTTTACATAATTGAAAATAAGAGATGAATATGTTTTTATTACTTTCCATAAAAGAAAATATGACTAACAAAAGACATAAAAGAGTTGAGATTAAATCTAGAATAATACATTAGATTATTCATTCTAATATGTGTGGGCCGATGAGGCATAAATCAAGAATAAGGGACTTATACATTATCACTTTGGTTGACATTTTCAATCTTATGATAAATATAATTTTCATGAATCACAAGTTAGAGGATATTGAAATGTTCAAATTCATTAAAAAATATGCTGATAATGAATTAGGGGTTTTTATAATGAAACTGAGAATAGATAATGGTGAATAATTCATAAACAATGATTTAGAAACATATCTCAGAAGACATGGAATCAAACATCAATATATTTCATACTATACTCCACAAAAAAATGGAATAGAATAAAGGATTCATGAAGGATTGGTGGAAATGAGAGAAGTATATTAGATGAATAAAAACATTCAAAATTATTTTTAGAGAGATATTGTTTTTACTATTGTACATGTTCAAAACAGATTTTTATTATGATCGGAAACTAATATGACTCCTTATGAAATGTAGTATAACAAAAAAATATCATTGAAATACTTTAATGTATTTTGATGTCCATGTTTTCTAAAAATAAAAAATCCATATTTGGGAATGTTTGATGAGAAAGTATAAGAAGGAAATTTCATGGGTTATTAACCAAATGGGAGATGTTTGAAATGTCTAAAAAAAATTTACACATGTTGGTGGACTCATTTGATGTGATGCTTATTGAAAATAAAAGTTCCTTCACAAATCTTTGTTGATAATTCCGAGGAGGATACATTTTATAATTCCCACCATAGTGAATGTTTTCCAAGAAAACCTTATTTGGATTTAGATGAGTCATGTGATGAAGAAATTTATGCTAGGAAGGAAACCTTGAAATTTAATACCTTATGAAAACATGAAGAATCCAAAAAAATATTGGGAATTAGAAGTTTCTAGTTTAGACCATATTGAAATCGATATTAAATAATCAGACATCACATATCTCAAAAGATTAAGAAGAATTGGTTTCAATGTTTATTCAGTAGAAAGGATGGGTAAATGATACGAATGAAGAGTTGAATCATATTGAGAAGAATGAAACATGGGAACTTGTTCCAGGTCCACCCAATAAAAATTTCATCATAACAAATTGGGATTATAGAAACAAATTGAATGATCATGGAGAAGTTTCAAGAAATGAAGAATATTTGTTTATAATGGATATGCGTAGGTGGAAAGTGTGGGTTTTTATGAAACCTTTTCCCCCATTGCAGGGCTAGAAACTATTCAAATGTTTCTTATAGTGGATGCTCATTGGAATTAAAAATTTTATCAGATGGATATAAAGTGATATGTCTTAAATGGTGATATTGAGGAAGAAGTTTACATTTAGCATCCTTGTGGGATTTTACTTGATTAGGATGAAAAAAAATTATATATTTTAGAAATCTTTTTATGGGATGAAACAAAGAACACATGCTTGGTATTTAAATCTTGATTTTTTTTGATAATGATGATCTTTTATAAATTAAAAGTTGATAGAAACATGTATTTGAAAGATGTTGACATTGGAACATTAATTATAATTATTTATGTGGATGGAATTATTTCTGGGGAAGAAGAAATGGTTTTATAAGATTTTTATGAAGATATGAATAATTACATTGAAACATCAATGTTGGTAGAATTAAATTTCTTCCTAGGAATTAAATTTCAAAAAAAGGTAAAATATGTTTTATTTTGCTAGGAAATGTATTCCAGTGAATTGTAAAAGATTTTTGGGATGAAAGAATAAAAATGTGTTTCAAATCCTATTTCAGTGAGAAAAAAGTTGAGAAAAGATTAGAATAAATGTGAATCATAAATAATTTTAGAAGTTGATAAGAAGTCTTGTTTACCTTAAATCTTCACAAATTGATATTTTCAATGTTTTGACATTGTGTGTGAGGTATCAAAGTAATCCAATGTAATTAAATATGTTGGAAGTAAAAATAATTCCATGATATGTCAAAGGAACAACTTCATATGGGTTGATATACAAAAGAAATTTTGATATGAAGTTTCATTTTTATAATGATACTGATTAGTCTGGAGATTTTAATGGTAGAAAGTCAACCTTATGAGGGACATTTTTCTATGGTGAATGATGTTTGAGTTGAAATATTAAGATAAAAAGTTAAATAATATAGAGCAAAACTAAATCAAAATATATTTTAGCAATTCAGGCTTGTACTCAAATGTTGTGAAGAAAGTTTAGCTGGATGATTTGATATTGAATGGTTCCAAACCATTGAAGATACTTTTTCATAATAAAAGTGAAATTGATAATTCTAAGAATAATTTCCACCATTCAAGATCATAAACCATTGATATAATGTTTCTCTTTTTAAAATAGAAATTAGTGACTGTATATGTTTTGGTGCAATAAATTTCAAAAAAGTATCATGTTGCTGATATATTTACAAAAGCAAGGCCAAAGTAAATGTTTTTGGAATTAAGGCTACAAATTCAGTTGTAGCCCCTCCCATGCCTTCCTAAATATCATAAAAAATAACCCCCATTATGCTTTGGAGTATGTGAAAATGCTGGAGAAAAATTAAACAACTTATCATTATTTTATGAATATGAAGATTTGGTTATCATAAAAAGAGGAGAGTGAAAAAAAAGTGACACAAAAAGAAAAGTGAAAGAAAAAGAAAGTGAGAAAAGAGAGAATGGGGAAGATAAAGAAATTAATGAAATGAAAAATGAGGAGTGTTTATCTTTACATGGATAAAATGTTTTCTTACCACCGAGAGATTGAATTCCTTCAAGGAATTTACTTTATCTTATAGAATAGTGTCAGGACACTCTATTTTGAGATAGGCTATGTTTTGATAAAATTCAAAAAACATTAGTTTTGAAAATGTTCTAAGAGTTGGAAAAGTTTTTAACAAGTTTTTTCAACAAATCTAAAGGGGGGATTGAATTACCTTTCTGATAATTTGTTATAAGAAAGATTTTTTATTTTTTGACAACTAACATTCTTGTATCAGAATGTCTTGTTTTCCAGGAATCAGATCCATTTTCATTGTTTTTTGTTCATCAGATCCAAAATAATCAATGGGAGGATGTATTGTTTTCTGGGATTCTATATTTGCTGTAATCAAAGAAACAATGATGTTGCTGAAGAGTTTTGAGAGAAAAATTAGAATTCATGAGTTATAAAGTTTTCATTCTTTCTAAAACAAAATGAGAAGATGTTTTTCTGATCAATAAGTTCTCAAATGTCATAAAAACATTTTTGATAAAATCTTTTGAAGAAATGGTAAAGATTTTTGAATAATTTTAGACTTGAAAAATGGATTTTTGTAATCAAATTTTAGTAATCAGTTTTTCATAATCAGAGAATCATAACCAACATTTTCATAGAATTATAACCCACTATTTGAGAGAATCCTAACCAGCATTCTGATAGAATCTTAACCAAAATTCTGTGAAAATCCAAACCAAATGGAAGTACAATGGAATATTATAAATTGTATCCAGTCTAATCATAAGATCATAATGGGATGATAAAGAAATAGATTATAATAGGTTGAAAAATAATTTGTAATGAGATGATTATGAAGAATAATTAAAGTGGTCAAACATGTCATTCAATTTTTCCTAAATATTAGAGATATATAAATAGGATTTATGAATTCAATGATGATTTTTAAATGTAAGATATTTTTGGTGTTTTGAGATTTGAGGAAGCGGGAAATATTTCATGTTTCCTATCTTTTTTCATATGATGCCTATAAATACTTCTGCAGATCATTAGTTCAATTTCAAATTTTATACACACGTGTGAAAGGTGGAGTGTAGGAAAAAATGAAATAGAAGTTCTCATCTGATTGAAGGAGAATTATTTTGAGAAATCTATAAGAGTTTGGGTTTTTTATAGATTGAGTTTGGGTTCATTGTATTAAAAAAATTGGATCCAGAAATCATTATAACTGTATTAAAATAAATACTTTCAAGATTATGGAATCATTGTATTGAAATAAATTAGTTCAAGATTACAGAAGCATTGTATTGAAACAAATTAGAGCCATATTATTGAATCATTATATAGAAATAAATTAGATCCATATTAAAGCATCATTGTATTGAATGAAATCAGATCCAGATTACAACATCATTGTATTTAAATAAATCTGATTCAGATTACAACATCATTGTATTGAAAAAAATAAGATCCATAATCCAGCATCATTTTTTTGAGAAAATTAGGATCCATTATAATTGTATTGAGAGAATTGGATCTAGAAAAATCGGACTGATGATATAGACTAAGAACATGTGGAGCAGTTTCAATAAAGACATTAATATTTTTATTGGATGAATTGTTTTAAAATAAATAATTATAAAATGATGAGAGTGTGTATAAACATTCCCATCGAAAGACATAAGGTGTCTAATGTAAATTGGCATAGGTTTTATTCACATCTTCATACTCTTGGATTCACATAGACCCACCGAAGTGGCTATGGAAATGAAGTAGGTTCTCACATTGGGGAAGAACCTTATAAATCACATGTTTTTTTCTTTCATAACTATTTTTCATGCATGTGTATTTAACAAAATTTGATAAGGATTTAAATCATAAAAGGTTCAAGGGGTTGAGTTTCAAAATTGATTGAAACTTATAAAATGAGAACAACTGATTCAAACCCCCCTTCATAGTTGTTATTGGATTCATAGAACATAAAAAATACAAAAGGAAGAGGTATAAATCTTACAGGGAACCCACTATATATAGTGGAAAACCCCATTTATACTCTATGAATCTCTTAGTTCAGGTAAAAGTTAGATCCATTTCCAAAAAATCCATTTTCCTCAAGATCCCCTATAATGAGTTACAAATTGTATCACCCTCAAATTACCTTGATGCATTATTTGGGTGGGTGTTATTCACATCTATTCACAAATCCTGGTCATAAGATACAAAACTAAATTACTCAACCACTAAATTAAAAAATGTAAAACTATTCTATGCATCATCCTCTCCATATGATGTTAAATTATGAGTCCATCATCCTCATTTTATGACATAAAACAATGGAGCCTCTTAGTTTCCCACATGAGAATCCATTTTCCCATTTAGTTCTAGTCACCTACCACATCTTTCATATTCTTATACCATTCCTAAACATCCATGATGATTATCCTATTGGTAGAGGAGTCTATCCTTTGTTTAAATCGATACGCCTTCCAAATTTTCTCAAATCCACAATGGAATAATCCTACTAGTGTTGGAGTCTATTTGAATATTAAATTCCTTTATCTCTATGATTCACATGGCCCTTTTTTTGGATTCTCTTCCTCCTATATTCCTAAATGGTCCCCCCTTGAAAGAATGATCCCACGCCATGTTGACATACCTACCTTCCTAGGAAAATTTTTCAAAAGACATCTTAAGATATTTTGTAATAGATCCCGTGTTTGAAACATGGCTAGTGGTTGACCCTCAATTTGTTTTTCCCCATCCTCCTAGAAAAATTAAAATATTATGTGTTTCAAACATAGTCATCAATAATAATAAATTTCCATGACACTCCCCTTTCATCCAATATCTTAGGTGTCTCTATTCACACTATTCATTTCCCTTTGTTCAGGTAGAATTCAACGATGTTAGAATTACCCCAATTGTGAACTATTAAATATTAAAAAATAAAGTTGGTTGTTCAAAGAGAATAATTATTCATTTATATCCTCTCCTGGTCAGTACACCCCTGGTGGTACACAAACATGTTCAGACCCCGAGTATTCATCCATTACTTGAAATTATCATTTAAATTAGAAATCACATTGCATTAAATAATTTCACACATCAACAATAATTCCATTGGGATTTATTAATGATATTTGTTTGTGTTTTTGTTATGATTAGATATGCGATTAAAATAAAAAAAATTTAGGCATCAAGATAATTTAAAAAAATCAACCAAATTTTGGGAGTTTTATACACAAATCAGATCCCCTTATTTTATTTTGGGATGAACAAATATTAACAGAATGTTCAATATGGTAATCAAGAACTCAGGGTCCACCAACATCTATCATGTAGCCTCTAGTTTTAAATACTGATCCTTGTAATTGACTACCTATTCTATACCATTAGTAATGAATTATTCATCTTTTATTCATATAATACCCTACTCTTCCCAACATTTGTCCACTAGAGATGCTTCCTCTATTTGTTTAGCCTTGAATGCTGCCAAATGATCCCCTAGATGAAAAATGTTCTCATCTTGAGTGGTGTTGATAGTCACATGATCTTACACGTTCCCTTATAAAAAGGTGATCTCCTCCTAAAATACCTATTGCACCAAAGTTCCCTCATACTTATGTTTTTTTAAGGCAGGGTCAAACACCTTCCACTTGGAATACACACTATTAGTGGGAAAATCATGATTTAGTGATTAACGATAGCTAGAGTCCAACCCACTGGTCCCAAGGATGACTAGACAATGAAATAAATATCTTACTCAGTTTAGATGGTCAACCACTGGGGTGTGGGTGAAGAAATTATGCATGTACCTCCACATAATAAAGGCAATGACTTGGTTCTCATCGGTGACATCTGATTTAGAATCCTAAAAAATCCTCAGGTAATGTGGGATCATATTGAGGAATGACCTCCAAGAATATGGTTTCCAGATCATCCATAAGCACGAAATCAGGCTAGTTCTAATCCATTTCATGAGGAAATAGATCCTTTCCAAGACCCTCACCTGTAGCAAGGGACCCAGCTGCCTAATGCAGAACCTTCAATGTTAACACAATCTTCTAAGCTTCCTTGACTGCCTCCATTGGTGGAAGTATCTCAACCTCCATTGTTGAGGTCTCATCCTTAACTTACATCACTAACAGAACCTCTAAGACATGAGAATCAATTACAACCTCTTTAATCACCTTGATTACTAGTGAAATTTATGCATCCGATACTAAGTATTCATCTATAATTTTCACCTAAAGTTGAACTTCTATAAAATGATAAGCAAACAAAGATTCATCAGTGAACCCCATTGTGGTAATAGTCTCAAAACACACCATTAAGTCCATTTTCTAAATATACCGTTCCTATAGAACATCCTTGGTTGGCCTGATGACCACAAACTCCCTGAACATCTTCATTAATTGAATGATGTCTTTTCTCACCACATTAAATTTAGTTAAAGTTGACTCGAATGGTGGAAATGGTGGCTTAGCAAAAAATGTGACATAAACAACCATTTAAGAATGATTCAATCAGTTTTAGTAGGGAAAATAATGTAAAATGTGAAAATGGGAAAATTCATACTAGAATAATATAGCCTATTGAGAATATCATAGAGGTTTATAGGCAGTCCCCCTAGTATGCGTATTCTTGTATAGTTTTTTACCTCATTCATAACAACTTCTTTAGTAGAGGATTGACCACTGATGCTCTCTACATTAAGAGGAGGACCTCTGGTTTCCCTAGTAGTTTTAAGACTCCCTCTCCCTCTACATGAGGTTCATCAAGAACCTCCACCTCCTCTGGGATTCCCAATCCTGACACAAGTATAAGAGGATTTAAAAATCACTCCTAGGGGTTTTGTGTTATCCAAAATGTATGATATTATAAAATTTACTTGGTCAAAAACATGATTCCATTCCATGAGAAAATCATAGTATAAATTTTATCTCAAATACTGACATAGACCAATAAAAGAGGCATGTGTGTGGATAACTAACAAGTAAAGATATATAGGGTTGAGGGAATGCCTCGTAACACCTTCACCCGATGGGTTAGTGGATGTTTAGTTCTATATGAGTGCACCATGTACTTCATCTCCATTATATATTTAACCGAATATACTCAAGGGATGTGGAAACTTGGATTTCTATGACCTGAACAATTTAGGAATATCAACTCTTGATTATGGTGCTACCACATCCCATTGAGGGTTTTCATTTATCTGAATAGCCCCCTTCCTCCTAGGAATTTAAAAAAACATCTATAGGTATAACAGGGTGGGAAAAATGATTCCCCAAACTATGAACGTGAGCCCTCAAGACCAATATAGATTCCTTTTTTCCCTCCCCCAACCACATACCATGTAATGTCTATCATATATCTAATCCCATCCCAACAACATATTCGACATTAGGAACTGCTATCTTGGCAGTGAATCCAAGTCTGCCCATTGTGATGAATATTCATCCACGCCATCCTACAACCTCTATTTGTAAATGACCCCATGTCTATGGGGCCAATAATTTTTTATCCTAGTTTTTTTGAATCCTTTGCATCTCTCCTAGGTACACACTCTCCCATCTCTATATGTAATCATGGGTAAGCCGATGTGTAGCAATGGGCGATAGAAGTTTTTTATTCCCATTACCATATTTATGCGTAAACATCAGGAAAATATATTGTTGGATTAATGGATAGATATCATGATATACCTTTATATAAACCTTTTAGAACAATTTACAAAGGGATAAAACTACCTAACAAACTATATTGGGGTGTATGGATCGATGATCACTTAACACTCAACCATCATAACTAATACCCCACTATGGAATTCATGAAGGTAAAAACATTTATCATTGGAACATATACCATCATCATTAAATATCTCCATGAAAAGGGACAACATATGTAATATGAAGGGATCAACCGAACCTATCCTCACATGTGCATGCATAGAACCTGGGATGAGCAGAAAACTCTTGAAAATGACCAGGATCAATGGATGGATGTTCATTCTAGGAGGAGTTATAGGGTTTAAATATTAATATCCCCCAAAGTATGTTTATAACCAATCATATAGAAAGTGGATGGGCTCTCATATTCAAGGATGAATCTTCCCTTGGGTGACATGGAAGAGAACCTTATTTAACTTTTCCAATACCGTGAAAACTAGGTTGATGCACCTCCCCAATGCCAACATCACTTTCATGATGATGTTTTTTTCCCACACCCCCATGTGTGGATCTCATAACGGGAGAATTCATATATATATATATATAATAACAATAATAAACCCCACTACCCTATCCATGGGGGTATCAGGATTCCCACTATATCCCAACATCTACTATTGTCTTTCCTTAATAATCATCCAGTATGAGTTCTTGATTCCTCACTAGAATGCTCCAGGGAATGTACACAACCCCTCAGGTAGCCTATCTGCTAGTTTATTCAATAAGTACCTGAACCTCTACTTGAATGGGACGTACTTCACCCCTAATTATGCTTGTTTTTTACCTACACAAAATGTAGTAGTGAACCTTCCATGAATGGAATCTATTCATGGTCCTCCCTGATGTTCTTTATGTGTAGAAATTCATTGTACCTTTCTCCTTAAATTGGGTTCCCAGAAATCAATAAGGATCCCACAAGTTGATGCCAACCTTCCCATGGTGAAGATGGAATGTGTTATTCCTTTGGGAACACCAAACTAACACCTAAAACATAATGTATATGTGGTATTAGACACGGATCAATGATGACTATATCCTCTAACCCACTTCATCTTGGCATCATACTCATGTTACAGATGGAATGAAAAATACGCCCATGCCCACTCACCTATAAAACATCCACTGTGGTACAAGTTCTAATTCTATGTCCACCCCCTACGTGAGTCCCCCAACCCATATTTTATAATTTACTTATACTAGGGATGGGAAGACTCTTCCTATAATGTATCACAATTACATTTTCATATCATTTCTGCTAGTGTGTATTGTGAAAAACACATGATCCTAGATAATGTGTCCTCCATTGGCCTTTATCCAATGGTATATTATAGGATATCCCCATAACAAGTACTATGTATCATCTCAATCATCTCCAAGTATGAACATTTTTTTCCTTATCGTAGATTTATATAGTGGAATCCTCTTGTAGAGAAGGTATTCTATTTGAGACCTCATTAGTAGTGAGGTGATTGTATCTAATTACAAAGCATTCGAGATACTCCCCCCAATCATATTATTCCAAAACATCTCATATCGATGGGTTGAAACAAAATTTTCACTTTAATGAGTAATTTTTTTCATGGAATAGGAGTTTTACAATTTTGTTTTATAAAGCCCTAATTGTGAAGGTCAGGTTAGCAATGATCTACATGTGATGGTAGAGATCATGGAATCATGTTCACAGAAGCTTGTTCACAGAGTTCTGTTCATGGAAGTAGTTTTACATAAGGTTCCACTTTCATGAGTGATGAGGACTGAAATCACCAAAATCACATGATGCTTGTGAGTTTTGTGAAAATAAATCACTTTTATATCTTTGGTGAAGAGATACTAGTCCCCATAAAGGACCCCTACCCAATGTTGTTGTTGTGCGACAAAGCTACGTTTTGTGAATGAGATTCTTGAGTGGAACTATAATAGTGAAATATATGTGGATTTCCCTCAGAATATGACCATCCTTTCTCTTTTTATATCCAATTATGAAGTTTGGGGCGTTTTTTGTCCCTAAAATACATCTATCATGAAAGAGTATGCATAATGAACTACTAGTTCAGAGCGAATACAAGTAGAAAACCCCAAAAATACACTTTAGGTACTGGATTCGTGAGGGAAAACACATTCTTTAATGGCCATTGATCCTAAACCTATGAGCTTTTGGATGTTTAAAGGAATAATGAGGGTAGTTTAATTATAGATTTATAGGGCTACCTTCATGAACATGCAATGGTTTTATATTAACCTATGCGAAACACTAGTATGCCTCATAAAGAAAACTTTTATAATGGAATTAATGGTTGATGGAAACCATAATGCCACATTGTTAGGACCAAAAGTGGTCTAGATACCTTGAGATGGGGGGGGGGGGGGTTAATCAGTGTATGGATATTATTTTCAAAACTATTCCTGCCCCACAGGATATTGACCACTTTATTATATGGGACACTTTTTTTCACTTAAGTGTTAATGATGATCTTATTATTTCATTCTCTATTTGATGATGATGATTTGGATGTAAGGTAGAAAATTAAGTATACATGGAAACATATTTTTACTTGTTTCTACATTTCTAGGATACATCCAAGGAGTATAAATTGGTATTTTTCCAATGTTTGAAATACACTATGTCTCACTACAAAAAATTTGTTCTGATTAGATAACTTCTATGAATAGGCCCACTTCCTGTACAAGGTTCAGATTCATCTCACTACTCCCAAGTTTCACTCTTGATGTATCTTTCTCTGGATCATTGTGGGTGCAAAGTATCACGTTATTCATCTTTATTTTCTCACTGCTCTGGAAGGGATCCACAGAAAAGTTATGGACATGTAGGTCTATTCATTATAACTAATAAATATATCCTCATTTGTTGATAGATACTATGTTGAAGTTCCACTTACATCCACTTGATTAATCTAACCATACTACAGTTTAATGGGAAATTAATTTTCTACACTTTTGCGACACTCACTGCCTTCACAAATCTCCCTCATTCATGAAGCTGAAATAAACTTCATGAAGCACCACAATTTTGTGATGCTAATGCATCCTTCTTGAAGAACACCTCCTTCGAAAAGATCAATAAGGCTTCATGAATTTTCACGCATTCATGTGGATTTTATAGCCTATGTGAACTCCTTTACATTCATGATGCTCACACTTTTCAGTTATCATTTATTACCTTTATGAACCACCTTCCTTCATGAACATTTTCTCAATGACCACCATCACGAACCAACATTTCAAATCTGGATCCTTAAGGTATTAATTAAGCCATGATGCTTTATTAAGGGGGTAGAGTCATATTTTAAGGTTTTTCCATTGATCCATGAATCTTTCATCCATGTCACCACCATTTTGTGATGATCCCTCATTTTGTTCAGGATTCTCACCATACCATGAAGCTCTAGGAAATTTTTCTGTTCATGAAGCTCCTCATAATTACGGAGATCACAGTCAATCTTTTTGTACTTTTTTTAAAACACTCTTCACGATCCCCTAATCATAAAGAAAATCATTCCTTTATCATATTATCATAATTACTTCAAATAAATCCATCTTTCATGATGCTAGCCGTCATCCAAATTTTGGACCCCAAAAATGTGAAACACTTGCAAATAGTGTAACATTGTGTAAACATTTTTTTAGGCCACTTCCAGAGAATCCATTCATTTCAATTGGATCATTTTCAATATTCCTAGTCAATAATATATTGGTACTCCAGAATATACCTAAAAATATACTTTTTCAAAAAACACAATCAACCCAAAAATTCTTCAATGTTAACTTTAGGGATTTTTCATAAAAATTTCCCCCTCAAGGTTTATTGAAAAATATTCACATGTTGATAAACCATTAAATATTATTCTATATTCTATATTTATTTTATTCTTTCAACTTATATTGAAATAAATTATTTACACAAAACCATTATAAGCCCACATGAGTCGTGGTCGACATGATAAATAAGAGTAGCATAAAAAGATCATCAATGAAACAATTAATCCCTAAATCCATTCACCTTATTTAATCACGGACTCCATATTACATAATCATATACTTTGATTGATCACTTTTAGCTTCATCATGTTTGAAAGCCCCTACATTTCTTCCCCCTATCAAATTCTTCCTCTATCTTGATTGAGACATTTTATCCCATTATATTGCAACAATTTATCCCCCTTTTTCAATGAACTTGACAGACAATACTTTGAGGGATGCAATTAGGTAATGAGAATAGATCAACACATTAGGGAAAAATAGTTCATAACATTTGGAGATAGGGTCCCACAATCACACTTTCTCTTGTATGGGTAGTCAGCTAAACTCCCAAATCTATTTGATGTCATTCAAATGCTTATTTGGGTAAGTCATTAATCTAAATATATGTAACTTGTAGTTATATAGGGAAATACTATAACTTCACAAGCCCATGATACACCTTCTATATGATATAATGATACCTGTTTACAATGTTATTTATCCTTTAGGGATGGAATGGATTTCAATTGAGGTTTGTAGCACTTGAATTATCACAATGGATTTTGATCGGAGACTCAATTCTACTCCTATAGCATCAAGATGATTCTGCTTCCATAATAACCATGTAAATACCCTATTTGGAAAAATATATTCATATTCATCAGTGTTTAAATAAGTGGAATAGTTTTTTTCTTAGTCATGAAACAAAAAATTTTCCATGATAGAATGTATCATTTGATGTTGAGTTTCTATCATCTACTAAATCAGACCAATCTACATATGTATATCCCAAAAACTCATGCCGAGATTTATCATTGTATAGAAAGTCAAAATCCACTATACACATGGCATAATAAAGTCTTATTTTCACTAGAATAAAGTTTTTATCCTTGTATTTTTTTGATTCCCTGATCCTTGGAATATATAAAAAACAATATTTTGTCTTGTTAGTGTCCTATACAGTAGACTACCAATAATTTTCCAATATTTTGTGACATTAACTCCATTTCCTTAATCACTCCATGATAGTTTCATCCGAGTAACCATCATATTCTTCATATCCTTGGAATTATCCATTAAAAATCTTTTCAAAACATTAATTTCATATTTATATTAAGAAATGAATGTGTCATTCTATCCCTAAGTCACCTATAGACCAAGGAAAAATAAATTTCCATTAATCATTGATATTTTGAATTCACTTTACATGAATTCCTAAAACTTATTTCACTACAAATTATCTAATCAACCAAATATTATGTCCTCTATGTATACCAGCACCATCATTATTTGATTACTATCATTATTGATATAGATATTGTAGTCAAATCCATGATGATGAAAAATGAGTTTCTTTACAAACCAATATAGCCTTGAATATGATGCTCTTCGTTCTATCTTCAACTCATATAACGCCTTCTTCATCTGCCAAACTATATTTTCATCTTCATGAATGAGAAAAACATATTCTTTCTCAATATAAAAATCCTCTTCAAGAACCCCATTCAGAAATGATGACTTGAAATCCATGTAGAAAACATTGAACATTATTTTCACTATTATGGAGAAGAATAATATGATTGTATCTTTCCTTAAAAAATGTGAAAAAGTTTCGTCAACATTGATACCCTCTATTTAGGAGTACCATTTTCACACTAGTCATGTTTTTTTTTCAAATCATTGTGCCATCATTATTAATTTTTTAGTGGAAGACCCATTTAGTCTTGATGAAATTCTTATCTGTTGACCATTACACAATCTTCCATGTATGATTCTCTCAATTTGGTCAAGCACTTCATTCATTGCCTGAACCTAATTCTCATCTCTAGGTTGTCCATAAAAATATTTTTGGTTGCACCAGTGATAAGTACGATACTTTCTATAGAGTCTTTATCCTCTTTGTCTCCACTTGTGCTATCTGATAACCAATTATGTTATGTCTATTAATTTAGGATTTTATATTCAAATATCAATTCATATAGTGAATTATTATCCTCATATTAATCATCATTATCTTATTGTAAATCATAATTTTCCAATTTTACTCCCTTTGAGTCTCATACCTTCTCATATATTTTATCAAACAATATGTCACTGTGTTATTTTTGAGTTTTCTCATTCTCTACAATAATTAAACTATTATATTGAACTACCCTTCCCAACTTCTTGTTGAAATACATTTAATCATATATTTTATATTATTAGTGACCTAAATATAGTTAGATAATACCACATTATTATATATATATATATAATCATGAAATTCATGAATGTTAATACTTATCCTACAATCTGTCATATCCCATGGTAAAAAAACACCTGAACCTGGGCATGATACTAATGGTAATATATTAAATATAACACGGAACTGTGGGATCATCCATGTATAGCATTGGAGAATCCTCAGTTTCAAAGCAGACTATTAATTATATCATCTCCTTTTTCCATAGTACATAACCTTAAGATATATATTTTCATTGGGGGAATTTACCCCTTAGCAATGATCCATCAAGAAAAATTGATAAGCATACCGAGTTAGAAATTGGGGTAGGAAATAAGAGATAAAGTTAATAACACCATCACTATCTATGGAACTCAGTTAATTACATGAATCTCCAGATTCTATATACCATAAAATACATTAAATTAATTCTTCAATATTTCTTATCCAGCTCTACTAACTAATTTTATGATTTTAAATTATGGATCACATCACATCAACAATTTTTATATTTTTATGAAACTTCACACAGGATTATATCTCCCAAATAACATGGAACACTTAAACATCATGTAACAGAATGTATACACATCGAGAGAGGGGTATTTCAATATTATCCAAGAAGAGGATCGTAGTGGATCCTAATGGATCAACCCTTTGATACTTTCTTGCAATGAAATGTACCCTTTATGTGCTTGTTCTAACTACCCATCCAACCTCAACTATTCTAGCCATATACCTAAACATTATTTACCCACATTATAAGTATTATTTTTATATTTTGGTTCTAGAGGCTTGGCCTTTTTTACAATTTTATATTTATACCGAGTAGTATTAATTTAATTCTTTTAGGCTCAACCAATATTCTAATTTTTGAGACTCCTAATTGAGTAGAAATCATTCCACTTATTTTATTCTCTTGGATATTTCCCATTGGGGATATATTTCTTTTTTTTTAATTTACTTATCACCTTATGGAATGATATGTAGGAATGCAGATACATTCCTTATTGATTTTTCTTTTATATTTTATCTGAGTCACATCACCCATTCTTGTTGGTGATGATTCATTAACAAATTTTAAATTCTTATTAATCAAAATTGGTAAATCTCATCCCTTTTTCTTCTCAGGTTTTAACATTCATTACATGAGAGATTTTGTGAGTGTATTAGAGGAGATTATTTATACTCCATTAATTAATCTCCTTGTGATTCCCTTTAGGATGTAAAACTATTTTTCAAATTATTATGTTGTCTTTATATATATTATTTCTATTTATACACCATCAGAGTCAGGGATATAATTTTGAGTTCCTTTTCATTACCTAATTTATTCTAGCAATAGTCTATTTCTGAATGCCCATGATTAGAACATATAAACCATATCCTATTAGAATAATAAACTGTGTCATAATTTATTGGTTGACATATTCATACAATATGAGGTTTTCTTCTGGCATTGAGCTCCTTTTATTTTTTACAAAAAATCATGTTGTGTCCCAGTCTCCCAAAATAGTATCATTTCATGGATAAATTCTTCTAAGAGAATATTTTATCCGATTTATCAAAAAAAAACTCTTCTAATTATCATATTTAGAAATATTTATTTCTTCATGACATGAAAAATATTTAAAATCCTCTAAAAAAAGATTATTTATGAAGATGAATCCCACATATATAGAACATGCTATCATTACATCCTATAAAAACATTTTCAGTTATATTTCTAGTATCTAAATGATTTTTATTATTCATGGAATTGTCTATATCTCTAATCCTTTCATGAATGGTAGACGATTTATTATATCCAATATAGGTTTTTCCAAAATGGTATCCTCTCTGTGATGAGAAAATCATTTTATGTTTTCCTCTAATGTATAATATTTTCTTTTAATTTCATTATCATAAACTAAAGGATATTAAAATAATGAAGGAAATGAATCCTTCAATTTGGGATTCCCAATGGCATCATATTTTTCCATTTCATTCTTTAATGATTATATCTCTTCCCCTAATTATTGAATTTTCATATGCCTTGATTCGAGTAGAGAATTATTTTCTCCCTCATGATTTTTATGAATACTGATCTCATTTTCTAATTCTTATGTGAACATATCAACTATGTCACATTTCTCCTTTATTTTAAACTGTTCCTGAGGAACATAATTAGTAAAAAATTCTTCCTGTTGTATCCTTTAGTTCACCTAAACTTGTTCATATAACTATGTATAAAGATCAATTTTTCTGAATTTAATATTACTAATTCAATTTGAGTTTATATTATTTAGAATGTCACCATCTTCAATTTTTTTTCTATCTTTATTGACATATTTTTCAATTTATTAGATTGGGAATCATTCTACTCCATTAGATCTATGGAAACATCTAGAAGTATTTTATTTAATCCTTTAAACTTGATGAAATCAATTTCCTAAATAGGAATCTAGATATATTACAGTTTATTTTATTCAGCTTGTTTTTGATCCAATTCCTTTCTTCTATTGACAACTTCTCCATTTTGTCTTTTTTTCAATTTATACCTCTTCAATAGTACCAACATCACATGGAATATCATGTTCATAACTCATTCTTTCATAATCATTTAATGATTAAATATTTTCAATGTATGATTTATATAAACCATTTATCAGTACAATGTTTGTTTCCTTCAATTGAATCACACTCTTTCTACAGAGACTTCCATGCCAAGTAATACCACCGAGCATCTTCTTCTTCTATGATTTTATTCCCTTTTCCATGTCACACTGATATAGGATAAAAATGAGACATTAATTTCTAAAATTAACTGATCGTTGTCTTATAAAACAAGTTTTATAAAATAATCCAATCCTCTTATACCAATTTTCAGGTCAAAAAAGCTCCATGATACCCTAAGAGGGTGTGTGGTGGGGGTGAATCAGGGTTTGGATAGTCTTATTAAAATTATTTTTACCCCAAAAAACATGAATGATTTATTATATGATTCACTTTTTATTCACATAAGTGTTAATGATGATCTTATTCTTTTTTTATTTATCTAAGGATTATTATTTCAATGTAATGTTGGAATGAATGTTGAAAAACACACATATTTTTATTTGGTTCATCCTCTATAGGATATATCTAAGAAGCATAAACCAATAATGTGTTGATGTACCAAATCCAAAAATGATCGCTTCCAATGTGTTTTCCAGTCTAGATCACTTTTATTCCTAGGACCACTACCATTACAAGGTTTAGAGTCAGCTCACTACATTCCAAGGGTCACTCCCAATATATCCTTCTCTGGATCACTACCAGTGGAAAGGATTAACTTCTTCTTCTTCCTTTTCTCACATCTCTGGATGGGACAGACACAGTGTATATGGATATATAGGTCCTAGCACTGTCACTTGTAAATATATCTTCAGTTTTAAATAGATGAAATGTTGAAGTCCCGCATTCATCCACATCATGAATCCAACATTAACATAGTTCACTAGGAAATATATTTTCAACACTTTCATAACACTCAATATATTCATGAAGGTCCCACTATTGAAATGAACAAATAGCCATTATGAAGAACATATATTTCGCGAAGCTAAACCAGTATTCATGAAGCATGATCTTTAGAAAAACTCAACCATCCTTCTCAATGATTCAAAACATTAGTTGTATTTTTATATCCATTATAAATACCTTAGTTTTTTGATTCTAAAACATTTCAATTTTCATTTATTGCCTTCGTAAACCACCATCCATTTCCAAATGTTACTTAAGACCACCTTCACAAACCACCTTTATGAATTCAGATCCTTAATATCATCATCAAGTCTTGCATCTTTTTTAAAGGTGTTAGAGGCCTATTTATAGAAGTTTCTATCGATTCCCGAAGCTTCCATACATCTCTTCACCATTTCATGATGCTCTCTCATTTCATTTTCAATGCTCTCAGTCTTGCCAAGCTCAATGTAATTTTTCCATTTTCAAAGCTCCGTGTAATCACGGAGCTCACATCAATATTTTTTTGACTTTCAAAAAAAACTTTTCATGATCCATTGTCTTCAATAAACTCATTAGAATTTTATAGTTTAATAAGTACTTCAAGGGAATCCAAATTTTGTACTGCTATCCATCCTCCAAATTTTGGACCCCAAAAATATGAAAAAACAATGGGAAATGACATCACCTTTTATACACAATTTTTTACCACTAATAAGGAATCCAATCATTTTTCTTGGAAATTGTTCAACATTATTAGTCAAAAATATCTTTGGTATCCAAAACATACATTGAAAATGTTCATTTTCAACAAACAAAATCAACCAAAAAACTCATCAAAGTTAACTTGGTGAATTTTTCCTAAAAAAATTATGTACATATTTTTAGAGTTCTTGTTAGACATGTTTGGTTATTTTAAACAAAACTTTGTTCTATATAAATATTAATCATAGACCTCATTTTTATGACCACATGATGTGTTGATGGAAACCTTCATGCAATGTAACTTGGGTCAATGAGCACCAAACATTCACGATTATCACAAATATTCATTAAAGGATCCATCCTATGTGAACTCAACACCCTCACCTTTGTTGGGACTATAAATACACCCTTTATATTATTTTATAGAGGATATAACCTTTGGAATTTTGATAAAAACTCTAAACTAAGGATACTCAAAATCTCCACAAATGAATGAAGGTATTGACAACTAAAGGTCAACATATTTTGAGAAACCACCAATGATTGGTATTTAATAAACTCAAACACTAGTAGAGATGCCTTTAATGAAGAGACATGTCCTCCACGTAAGAATAAATCCCATCATGTCTCTTGGGGTTTTATGAGACATCTATCCTCTATGAAAACAAATAAATGGGAACAAAGACATTACCCATCGGCAGGGTCACCCTATTTTATGATGAATAATCCTTCATGACACCCCTCACCTTTATGAGGCCCCTGGCCTTTGTGATGCATTGAACCATAAAAAACCCACACATTGTGAACCAATCCTTTAATTTCTCTCCATGTGTCATACCTTCAACATGAACCCTATCATGAAAATGGAGTGCCCAAGGCCCCCATACCAACCCATGATCTATTCAACTACAATAAAAAATAAATGGAAAACAATAACACCTACACAAAAGTTCAACTACATATATCCATGTGTGTCTTGGATCTTAATATTACTAAATACTCCTAATAATAGGTTCCCTAATTCTTGTTTCTCCAAATAATATATACCCTAGTGCTGGTTATTCTGATTTGCACTCCTCTATGGAAGTTATAAAGGCATATCCCATCCATAGGAAAATTTAAAGTGGTCATGTATGACATTGAGGTGGCATGGTCATGGAAAATTATTGACCCATCTTGGTAGAGGATCATTATATCTGATCATCCTATTTCCTTACCATGGTACATCATGAGGTATAATCTTATTCAATGTCCTTACTGCATGACATAAAACTACCAATATCTACTTAAGAGTCATACAATGTTAAACTACACAAGTACATTACAAGTACATGACAAAAAACAATATCCTTACCCTATGAAATGAAAAATGGATTCTCTATATATTAATCACATGGGATGACCCCACACCTATTACCATGTTTCAAAAACATAGATTTATCTATGTACGATCATTAGGGGATGACACCATTTACACCACCATGGGATTAAACACCTTCTGGGGGAATATTCCACACATATGGATTATTCCATCTTCTATTACGTGATCGTATTGCATTGGGTAGCTTCCACGCGTAATACCCAACCACATCATCACTCTTCCTTGAGGATCTAGGGAACCATCCATGAATTAGACCCTTACCATCCCATATATTGTTGTAATATTTCATTAGGAAGATTCTATACATAATCCCCACACCATCCCTCTTCAATTATCTATTTTTGACATGGCCATCATTACATCATGATATTAAATTGAATGAACTTATCCCATCATATGACATTAAACTAAAACATCAAACAACACGGTTTTTGATACCTACCTCTTAAATTGGGAATGTTGGTTCCTCCCTGATGATCAATCCCAACATCATCCAAGGTGAATTTATCCCCCTTAAGGGACACACTCCCATGTAAAATGTTCCCTTATAGTGAAACACTCCAAAAAATATCTCCATTAGATTTAAAACCTGGTCCCATCCGTCCCCAATAATATTTTAACCCAATTCATGTCTCCAGAAGATGGAGAACTCATTCCATGGTTCATAATAACTTCCCCACGCAATAAGTGTGGTATTTATAAGGTAAAAATTTATAGAAGACTTTTTACATTGGTATTAACTACATCGTGGATGAAATAAGAACCATTTGGTTCGATGATTATGATTCATCACACATGAGATTCCATCCAAAAGAGGTATACATTATAGGTTACTAATATACCAAATGTATAAACATGATCTGACGTGACCAAAGTTATAACATTCATGGAAATTGGTTTCTACCAAATTGGAAAAAATAAAGAATAATTAACCAATGTCTACCATGATGGGGTACTGATAATGAGTCTTACGAACCTGACATAATCATTGAGGGAAACCCAGACTAAGAGATGAAATCTAAGGAGGAATATATGGAATGAGTTACCAACATCCTACAATCCAATTTAGATAAAGGAGAATACATCACCAATGAATGTGATGGAATGCACTCACCATTGGAAAGTATGAATGTTGGAAATAGATAACAAAGAATGTGATACCCCCTGATGAGAGCATAAAAAATAGTGATAAAACTTCATGATGTGGATGATCCCTGAGTAGCAGATGTATGCATAATATGATGAGAAATGATAGGGGAACCTAGTTTGACAATATACAAGATCACATTAATGATTCAGGGATTTGTCCAAGGCTAGAGGTAGGGGTGACTGATGCATAATATAACTAAGAAATTTTAGAAATTCCACGTTACATGAAGTTTACCCCTAGGAACACATGCACTGTGGGACACTTGTGGTGACAATATGGTTTACACATGAAATTAAATATGAAATGCTATCTGACATGATACCAGTGAACCGACGTATAAACTAAAAGTATATGGGAATAAACATGGCCAAAAACATGGGAAGGGTTAGAGTACATGGTCACATCCCAGTAAACTATCATGAAAAATTACATGGGTGGCTTAATGCTTAACAAGACACACCATTTACCCTTATATGATAATCATGTACTCTAAAAATGGATAGGTTGGAGTCCTCATACTTCATAGTTTAGATTTGATATGATTTTGGGTGTTTTCTCTCAGATTGTTTCAATATAAACAGTATCCGTTAATCGAGTTCCTTGGTTTATACCTACGGGTGAACCATTTTTAATTATGTCCTCAACATGGGATAATAATCCACATTATAGGATGAGTCTTATATAGAGTTCATGGTGTCCTCCAATTCTCCATTGTGCGACCCCCTATCATTATTTCATCCACCATAGGTAGAGTTCATGGTATCTACATGACCATCATGCAAAAGGCATAAATCCCCTATCAAAAAGGATAAATCACTATGGGTAATGGTATCCTCATTTTTATGATCACATATATAGAAAATTATTCTAGTATAATTATTCATGTCCCCCAAATTTCTTTGGTGTGATCCCCTGTTTAGGTGTTGAGATTTGGGAGATCTAGTGGGTACTTCTTTGGCGATGCCCAATGACTATGAACCCTTGGATGAGAATCATAAGTGACAACATATCTCATGGAGTAGAATATATTGGATGAGTGTAACCTAGAATCTCTGAGTATAATCTTAGGTATGGATGTATTGGTTGTGTCCCCTTGATATCAATTTTATATTTGAGTGTGTCTGGATTGACATATCTTTTATTGATCTAACTACACTTGATAATTTATGGTTAGTTATTTTTGGGTTTAATACTGGGTACTATTATACTCACAGCTCCTTGCGATTTTTTGAGACATGTATTGTATTATGTTGATGATGGACCTCTTAACAGAGTCATGAGAGGACCCTGAGTAGGTATAAAATTATATTTGGAAATACATACCGATGTTTGTAGAATTATTTATTTTAAAGAAATCTCCTCCTTTTTATAAGGTTGGACTAATTTCCATGTCTCCTGATCTTATATTTATCTATTTATCTCTTTTAGAACATTTGATCATATTTTGTAAGTGGGTTATATATATATATATATTAATTCATTGAAATCATCTGTGTTTTCCTAAATTGTAGCATTTCATAGGCTTGGAAAAGTGTTCTTGTGTACAAAAATCATAGGCTAATGCATCCCATAGATGGGATATTCCTACTTGGAACTAGTAATCAACCCCTAGGCAATTGGAAATGGGATTTGGGGGGGGGGGGGTGAAAGTCAGCTTATCACTAGAAAGGTGGGCCCTAGTGGGTGGGGTCATGAAAGCATTATATCATAGAATGGTTCAAACTCTGGTCCATAGTTAAGAGTATTTCCTTACTATGAGATTGTATTGTGATTCATAGTAATAATGTTAATGTGTTTCTAGTTCATCATTCATGAATGTGACTCTAGTTTCGGTGTGGCAGCCGATGTATCAATTAACTAGGACTATGAAAACCTACATTTTGAATCAATACATGTAGGAATTGGTTAAAGGGAAATTTTGGTCAATTCATCATATAGTAATTATTTTTGGATTCCATGTTCTTATTTAGCCAGATCCCTATATATACTCATTAAAAATGATATGTATTTTCTTCTTTCAAGATGTTTCAATGATGATAGTGAGTGAGTTTATCATAGTAGGGTCATGTTTATGACCCAATGAGTGATGATGCCTCCATGAAAGGGCATGGTCATGATGATGTTATCCATCCAAGTGGACAACGAGAGGTTCTATCGCATGTTGATCTATTCATATAATCACCTACAGTTGGTAAGGTTGATTCATAATGTTAGATTGAGTCATGGATGGATCTATTTGTTTTGGTGATGATGTGTGTGGATCAATCAAGTATCATGCACTTCGATGTTAGCAATTTATTGAAATTGAGGAAGTGATGGACCTGTTGGCAGTTGGTGTATGAAAATGTTCATCTCATAGGAAGCTGCACCTTCCATGAGGAAATCAGGGGTCACTCAATTGATTGAGGCAAATGTTTTTTTATGTTTCTCATGGATATTGACATCTCATTCACGACTTTCTTACAAATCATGACGTTGATAGAGAGGTGGTCTATAGAACACCTTGTAATTGGTAGATGTTAGAATAGGGAGGTTCACAAGGATGCAGACATAGATGATGATCATGGAGGGAAGTATAAGGTGGCTACTACTTTGACATATTTCCACCACCCCACCCCCATTTTTTTCACTTTTATATTAGTGAGTGGGTGATTAGAGACAAGGGTAGCTACAGGAACCAGAGGCTTATTACCTAGAGACTTTGAGAGTGATTCGGGGTATATAATGTGACATATATACATTATTTATAGTTTGTATAGGCACCAGAACAAGAAACAATTTTCATGCTATATCCCTAGATTGAAACTTGGTGTTTTTGGAAGATCCCCTAGCTTTAACCATATATTTAAAGACTCTAGAAGAGAATATTATTGATCACAAGCCTGCCGATAGTTTGACCTGACTCTATGAGGAGGGAGAGATCCTCACATGAAACCATTCCATAGTAGTAGTGGAGACCTACAATATTTTATGTTGTGTAGACTAGATATCTACCATCCATGCTCAGTTGACAACTTCTATTAAGGGTTTTCATGAATTCGTGTTGTTGGATATAGGTTTTCTCCATTGATATAGAGTGATCCCATATAGACTAGGATGAGATCTTCTATAATAGAATAGAACTGATTTCTTATTAGTCACCTAGTATGACCCTTGGAGGAGTGTGTTATCTGATATTTTAGTTTACTAATGCATAATATGAGTTTTGGATATCTTTCATGGGTATGTTTCATGCTTATATCCCCATTGTATGTTTGTTTTCAATATGTACTTACACTAGGGATGGATCGATATTTGTTCTTGTGTAGATGATGATCCTAGGTAGATGTGGAATCTGATAGCTTAGTTAGATAATTCTATAGAGAAAAGGATTTTATAGAACCAATGAAATCACCTAGAAAACCCTATATTGTTCTCCTAGGAGGCATATGGGAGCTTGAGGTTAGTTGTGGATTGATGTCACCTTGAACTAGTGATTGTTACAGAGTAGTATCCAACCCTAGTAATTGATGGGTTACTTTATTGGTATTTAGGGGGAATGTGGTTCTCATAGTTTTACTTTATTACATGTTATCACTAGATTTAAGTTTGAGGGGATGATTCGTCAAAGGTGTATTTCTAATGCCTTTATGGTTTAATTGAGTTCATGCTGATACATTTTAGTCTGTAAAATAAAACAGTGTGTTATGATACATATTTTCCATACATTATTACCCTTCATGGATCAGTTTTTGGTTGTAATCCTTTAGACATCCTATGGTGGTCATCATCAGTGGTGGATCATATGAGACCCTTTTAGTGGTTTCTATATGTGCATCGAGAGTACCATCTATACGAGGATCTCTAGAAGTGTCAGTTCTATATTCAGGGGGTTTTCTTATTAGGAAATTTCTTCTTGGTCATGGGAGTGATAATGGACCCTATAAATTATAAGGAACTACTATATTTGAATCCACAAGAGAGTTTTGTGGGAAAAGAAGGTGACCATAATGAGGTGACAGACTAATCAAACTATTTATAGTTATATCTTGAGTATGAGGATGGTGCAATATATCTCTAGTTAATGGTTTTACTCCTCTATTTATTTATTGATTTTGGGAGTCACGTTATAGGGATATCGATTGTGGGGTCTTGATTTACCAGATATCCACAAGGTATGTTCTTGATATATTTTATGAAGGTGGGGAGTTCATCATGCTTATATAAAAATGGTTTATGGAACCTGTCATACAATTAGCGGAGGTTTTGGGGATAGCCCATTACATTATACATACAACTCGGTGAGATGAGGTAATACTAATATCATGTGTGATCAGGTTTGGTGGCCATGGATATCAAATATTTTTGTTGAGTTTACCTCTTTAGGTCTCACATATCAATAGGTGAAGGCTAAGAGGTTTATATAGAAGTAGAAATAGGAAGGTAAAATTATGTTTTTTTGTCCAGGATTCCACAAACAAGCAGTGTTCAAAATTATTTCTTAGTGACCTTTGAAAAAATCACCATATAAGTGAATCCCCTAACCATCTACATCTAGAAGTTAGAGGAGATGTTGGGATGCCTATGCATGTAGAAGGTAGTATGACAATCTAGAGTTCCCATGATTACTGTATTATACCATGAAGCTCACGTCATATCATTTTTAGATATACCATGACCATATTTTTTAGATTCAATTTTGGTTGATAATTACTTTATTTATAATATTAATTTCACCAGTTAAAGTAGGTAGTTCAAGTTATAGAGAACATGCTTTAGGATTTCATGTTAGCCTATGTCCATAGTTAGAATGACCATCAACCATAAATGAAGATGCTTATCATAATGAATTCCTATCCACTATTAATATATCATCATGGGAGGCCATGTATGTGAGACCCTACAGGTAAACTTTTTACTAGTTGGAGTTAGTAAGAGACATCACTTATGGGCCAAAGATACTGCATTGGATGGTTATAAAGAGGTTTATTTCACATTGAGGCATATAAGTACTTACAAGTAATGTTAATAGTTCATTTTGAACAGGTGATAATGAAATTTGAGTTCGTAAGGATATCTTGTGTTTCAAGAGGTCTCCCATGATTCAAGATTACATGGATTTTTCAAAGATAGAATATTGTCTCTAATGTTCGTAATCCATTTTAAAATTAATGCATTCGGTTACCTAGGTGGTGTACCACTTTATTCTATGAATTCAGTTTGAATAAATTGTTGTTGTTTTAGTTATGTTTTGGAAATAGATATACGTGCATTACCCATTGAATTATATCCACTAAGGTGATTGGAAAAATTTTGGCAAAGATTTTTTTTAATTTTCCAATCATAATTGAGAACCATAACGAGAATATATTTTATTGGAAAGTGGTTCCCTTGGGAATGTGTTTGTTTATAGAACAAAAAACCTTCAGTAGAGAATTTTGGAATGATATTTTCAATTGAGAGCTCAGTGTCATCACAATTATATGTAGGTAATTCTATGTTCATGAAGAAAATCCTTAAGTTGTGTAGAATTTAACATCTCTATTTTTTCTATTCATAGCATTTAAATATGTCTAATAATATTTTTGGAGACAAAAAATGATACAAAATGAGATTCTGAATCCCTTTGTGCATGGTATTTACATTATTAAAATATTAAATATAATAATGTCATATTCACATAGTTTTCAAAAAACATTTTGATAACCCCAAAAAAATGAAACATAATAGAAATATGAGAAAACCATTGAGTATGGGAAATGTGTTTTGACCTACATGAAATAAAATAATTTTTAGCATCAAACATTTGTTAAAAATTATTCCAAATACACAAATAATAAATTAAATAAATATAAAAAATAATTTCATTATGTTTTGATGCAGTGAACTGATTAACTTCTATAAATACAATATTATGACCAATTCATTGGGTTATGCACCTAACCCTGATAATCTAGAGAGATAATTTTTGGAAGGATTTATGATTGATAAAAAAATATCAAGAACATGATATTGAACTGTTTCCCTAATAGAGATTCTGGATATTTCCAACTATATCAACATGTGATCATTATTAATATGTGATCGATCCAACCTGATGTAGGACACAATTTATTTGGATATTTTTTCAATTGATTATCCCAAAATTAATTTGAATCATTTCCACCAATAAGGGTATTCGTCGGTCGATCATGCTTGTGGGTTCATGATTAGTCTTCTTTAGATTTGGAAAGTTATGTTTGTTGATTATTTCTTGGCTTTTCATTCATCATTATAATGGAAAAGAAATGAATTCTACCCAAATATAGACATGGATCATTCCCAAATTTTTTTGTTTTGATTTCCCTTGTTTCTTTTCCCATTTATTTTGGGAAAATATTTTTTCATAGGGTTCTATGAATACCCAACATTCGATCATTCAGCGACCAATATTCAGCGCCAAAAATCAATGTCGCCAGTGTAGTTTTGGATTGATTATGAAATTAAGGAGTGTAAATGGTGGTGGGTTATTAATGGAGGAATGATAATAGATAAGATATCCTAGTTCCCTCATTTGGTGAGTAGTGATAGTGAAATGAGACTCAGTTGATCCCTAAGTATCATATTTGACAAGAATCTAATAAGCAGTGATAACTGGACTATGTCCGACAAGATCCATGATTTCTAGTGTGATTCATGTAGATATCTAAGGCTAGAGGAATAAGAGGATGGTGCGTGGAGAAACCACAAAAATCTATAAATTCAATTTTACATTTCAAGAACCCTAATGAACTCATGCGTTATGGGGATTTTTTTGTGACACTGGGGTTTGTGAATGAAATTAAATATCACAAATTGTGTGAAATTGTTCACATACCATGTAAACCAATGTTGGAGACCCAAAGTGTATTTAGTGATTACACATGAAAAAACACAACCATACACAAATGTATGAGTAGAGTAAACAATTATAAACTAGTACAAGGACATGACTATATACATAGGAATGACCTGGTAAATAGGCACATGTCAAAGTAAACCAGCAGAACTAGATGTATATTGGTATAGGACGGTGACATACCAAGTTTGATATGGACATCTACACACCATGTAACCTTTGGTAAATACATTTTATTTTATAGAAATTCATCAAGTGTTATCACGATACATGTCAAGTTTCGAGATTAGTGAGAGACACTATGCACTCTTATATACATGTCGTATATTCTAAATGGGGTTGGGTGGAGCCCTTATTCTATATTTTTCATCTCTAGTATGAGCCTATGTGTTTTATATATGGTTCTATTACTATAGAACATATCCCCATAATGAGTTCATTGTTTTATACCTATGATTATACAATTTGGAATTATTTTCTTAACATGGGATTGTGATCCCATCTATGGGATGAGTCTCTAAAATAGTTCTTGGTGTCCTCTAATGGTATTGAGTGTGGTCCTCTTAAATTAAATATCCCTCGTCAATATGGGTTCATGGTATTAGTGTGAAAACTATGTATAGTGTGTCGATCCCATAGTTGAAGGTTAAACTACTATAGTTTTTAGTATCATCAAACACATGATCTCCTATATAGTGGGTTATTCTCTTAGGGTTCATGGTGTGACCAAGAAGTCATGGGTGTGATACTATATCTAGGAGTCACGATCTTTGTGATCTAGTGAGTACTGCATTGGAGAGGACCAACAAGCATGAACTATTTGATGAGAGCCACTATAGTAAACATATATTGTAGAGTGGAATGTTCTGGATGAGTATTACCTATAACCCTCAAGAAAAAACCTGTGGTTAGAAGTGTTGGTTGATAACCATTGATGCTAGTTGTCTATTTTTATTTTATATAGGTTCTATTATTTCTATGTCTCTTATCATGTAAAAATAACTTTTACTTTGCTGACTACTCTTGATGATTTATGATAATTGATTTCAGTATGTCATATTAGACATTTTTATACTAACATAATCATGGTATTTTCTAAAAAATGTCATGTCTTGTAAATATGATGGACATTTTAAAAATTAAATAAGAGGATCCAGATATAGTGGAGAATATTATTCAGGTAAGATGATTTAGTTTATAATGGTGAGGAATTTGAAAGGATTAACCTTCTTTTGAGAAGGTTGTACTTAGTTCCAATTATAGACAACTTTTATTTGGACCTTTATCTCATTAAATATGTTTTTTACTCTTGTGGTGAGATTTAGATGTTTTAATGATTCATAATTAGTTGTTTTATTTTACATTTACTGCTTTATATGGGTTTAAATATATTCATTCGTATTGATACATTAGATTGTTTCCTCCCATTTGTGGGATATGCCTCATTGGAACTAGTCTATAACCCTTGGCCTATTAGAGGTAGTCTTGGGGTGGTAACACATGGATTATCACCATCCAAGAGTGTCCTGGTGGGTTGATTCATGACATTATTCCCATTCATATGTTCATGGGAACTTGAATCCATTTGAAGTTAACAAGGATAATGGATTTTATTTCTAGTGTAAATTTATCACAAGGAGTTAATTATATCTAGATAATCCAAGAAAACTATGAATATAATTCATATTGGTCAGTCGGAGCCATTTTTTCAGGACAATCATCTTTGAAGGTTCTATAAATATACCTATTCATCTAATTACATGATCATAGAATGTGATTTTATGTTTCCTAAATTCAATCTTCCTAAATTTTTTCATATATTTTATCCTTCTTTGTATTCTTCAAAAAAATCCAAAAAAATGACCTTTATACTCATCCTATTTGTTGGAATAAATTAGAATATAATTTATAAGGACTATGATTAACTGATCAAGGTAATCTAAAAAGACTATATTTATTATATCCACAAATATAGTGTGTGGGGAATATGTATGTCAAAATGGAATACCTATGAATTCATAGTTTCCATACCTTATACATAATGTATTTATGTGAATATCCTCCATTTTGTCTTTTAATTTATGATTTTATCATTGACATTTAATCATTGATTACTATTGATCCCCTTGTAGATGATCGAACAATTCATCAATATAGTTTGTAGAATTATTTTTCTTAGTCATGACCTCTTTATGTTCATGATCATCATTGAAGAGAGACATTAACCCATCTTTCTTATTAACAACCAGAACTTGTGCACCACCCAGTGAAAATGTCTTACATGAGAAACAATATCAAAATTCTTTTGGAGTTTCTTCTTCAATTACTATAACTCAATAAAAACTATTCTATAACAAGAATTTTATATAGGTATAATACAAGGTATAAGAAATATTGAAATATCATATTTATGATTTTGGGGAAGGCCTTGCAACTATTTTGAGAATACATCATCATACTCCCACACAATAGGAATATATTCAATGTTGAGTTTCTACCAAACCATTTGATATAGATACCCCTAAATATTAGGTATTTTTTCCCGTATATGGATGTAAATTCCATTTTGATTTTATAGTCATCATTGAACGGATATATGATCATGGGCTGATTCAGGATATGGAATGTGACCTTGATACCTTGGAAATTAATATTTTATCAATATAAAGAGATTTAGTTCATGAAAAAAAACTACATAAAATTCAAATATTGTGACAATAATAATTTTTATTTGAATAAAATTACTATTATATTTATTTATTTAATAGTTATACACTTTGGATTCCATCATCTTACCATTATTATTTTTTACTAATAATTAAATATCATAAAATTTAGGTGGTGATGTGATACCCTTATAAAATTCCCATAATGTAAAATAATGTGTACAATTAGAATGAAAAAAAACATTGACAGTTATTGAGTAGATGATAAGTGTACCTTTACCCACTTAGGTATTGTAGAAAAATTTAGTTGTTATGAATTCATAGTCAGTCCATTTTTTCCTTGGATTAATAGGTTTCTCATTTCAACTATAATCATTCCATGTTATGTTCATGAATTGGTTGAAATAATTCCTAGAACCCTTTAAATTGAATCATTAGAGTATAGGTGGTTCATTTAGTTGATTTTTTTTATTTTAATATCATTGATTGGCCTCTTAATATATATTTTATATTCATTATATTTATGGTTTTCCTTTCCACAATTGATGCATTTACATAACCTTTTATGAAAATCCCCCTCATCAATCATTCCATGTTTGTTTCATTAATAGAGGTTTATTTTCGTTCATCTAACACTTTTCCAGACTTAAATATCCAATAAAATCTTTTTTTTCTTCTTATCTGAAAACCATGTGGAAAATAAGAGTCTTGGATCTACATGTCTACCTTGATAGAACATCTAAAAACTTATTCAAAGGAATAATAGTCTCACATACAATTACTTCTAGAGACATAGTTTTAATATTCCAAATAACTATTCAAATTTTCGTTTATGTTTGGTGATAAAATGAGAAGCTTAAATTTTATTTTTTGTAAATATTTTTTATAGGTTCCAATATATTAATCCTCCCTAAATTTTAACTTAAGGAATTCAATCACTATTTCTTTAAGTAGATCTTGTAGAAAATGCTTTCAAAAAAATAATTCTCAATCTCATCCCATTTCATAGAGTAAAATTATTCCACTTTTCTAAAATTATTGATATTATTCAATAATTGATCTTCTTCCCCATCTAAACAATAAATGTACAAAACAATATTGTAATGATAAAAGCATTAGAGAATGGAAAAAATATTTTCCATCATATCGCACAAGTTATCATAAATTCATGGATTTGATGAACTAATAAAATAAGGTGTATGTTTCCCTATAAAAGACTCTATGAAATGTTTATACTTACCTAGTGAATTTGATATATCAACATTTTTAATATTTTTTATTTCTTAATATATTTGTGTGAGGAATAATATATTCTTTTTTCATTCCATCTACCATGCTATTTGGTTACTCACTGGGCCATTCATTGCATTTCCCATCGTATTCATTATTATTAGAATTCCTCTAAGTTATAACAATATAATAAATCCAAGATAGTAAACATGATTATCATGAATTAATATTTAGAGTTATCAACCATATTATAAGTATAATCACTTATAAGATGTATTAAATTATGATAACTACATTTAAACCAATTCAATTTTACGTTTATCCTATAGAAATTTTAGTTCATCATATGTTAGTTTATTTTCTTCCATAATATTTCCCATAACCTAATCCAAAAAAAAAATAAACACCTTTATGACACTAACTAAGGTGACATGTTCATAATATACATGCATATTACATAATTTTACAAGAATATTCAATAAATGTAATAATAATTCACAAATTATAACTTATGTGTTTAATTTATTGGGAAATTATAAACATAATAAATTCATTTAACATTTATTATTCAATATTTCCCATAAATACTATTCAAATATAGTACCCCTATAGACATATCACATTTAAAACCCTTACTCGTAACCTATATAAATGAACACATTGGATGTAGTGATATGATATGATAAATAAGGGTAAACAACTAATATTAAAATAAATGATTATAAGTCAGAACAAATTGATAATAATATTATGAGGACATAATCATGGTAAATGATCAAAATATATGAAAATCATACCCAAAAATAAATAGATCGTAAATCATCATCAATGAAATAAGGAATTGTAAAAACCTAAGCGAGGAGTCCTTAGAATGTAAAAAATCAATTAATCTTGATCCATGAGCATAAAATATGAAGAAGTATGGAATTTTTGTTTGGAAGATACATAATAATAGGAAATCATTTCTTTTCCAAGGATCACATTCAAGACCCTCATCACATTTTTAAAGAATTCCCATATTGTATTGAGTTCACTCCCTATTCCCTTTCATGTTTTCACATGAGATATAAATGATCACCCAATGAATTATAGGGATATTAAATCATGATTCCATTTTTCAAATAATAAAAATTAATCATTCCTGTTCCATAAGAACATAAAAACATTCATATTTTCATCATTTCTTCACTAACAGTGGAGAAGAAATAGAGTTTATAAAAATTACCATAAAACATAGGCACATTCCCATAATGGAATGGATGTGGATGGTTTATTTTATATTATCTCAAGTTAATTATATGAAACATTAAATAATTCTTACTTATATATAAAACACCATTCTAAGGACTTTAAATTTTACTTGGAGAAATAAGAAGAATTACTCTTCACAGTTCTGATACATTTTAATAAAATATTTTATAAATAAAAGTGAATATAAATTTCCCTATAAAGCCATTAAAAAACTGTGCATAATATTTTTAATGAAAAATTGATATAAATACATGAAAATTTCCTTAGGAATAAATTGTTTGAAAACATATTTTGTTCACATGTTTATGAATTGTAAAAGTTAGCATAAAAAATCATTCCAAAATCATTAAAAGAAGAATAATTTTGTTAATAAATTCAAGTATGTTTTAAAAATTATGAAAAAAATAAAAAAGGTATGTATAATTACATCCATAAAAAATATTTATGAATATTTACAAGGAATATAATGATTCTGAAAAAAAAAGAATAGGTAAAGTCATTTTTTCTTACAAATATAACATTGGTTGAATTATGAAACTAATGAGAAATGAAATGGTTCAATGATATATAAAAATCATTCACAATAATAGGATAAAAAAATAGAGTTAGGTTTTAAAATAAATATCATACAATTTTCCTAGATGGAAATTTAGTCATAAAAATCACAAATTTAACATGATATTTAAAAAGTAAACATTATGACTCTGGTATCCATTGAATAAAAATACCTCAAAATAGATAAAATGATAAATATTTTTTAATCCCTTTAATTTCAACAATTTATTGTTGAAATTAATCTATTTTGGAAGTATATGCACCACATAAAATAAACCTATGGTTATTGTAGAATATGTCTCAATGGAAGAAATTTGAGAAAAGAAAAACTTATAGCTTTAATATGTTTTGAATAAAAACTCATCAAAAGAAAATAAATTTAATTGAAATTAAATTTCCATTAATTGAAACATATTTAAGGTAAAATATATTAATTATATGGTGTCTAAACCATGTAAATAATAAATGGTGTATGATACATAACATGTCTCAAAGAAGGGAATTTGATGTGAAAACAACTTACATTTAATTCTAACTTCCATGAACATTATTTAAAATATAGATTAGTAAATAAAACAATATTAATAAATTATTTTAGAAAAATATTTATATATATATTACCATTTATACTCTTAAATTTTAATAATTCTTTATATTTATATAGTTCGGTTAATTTTTATCTTTATCAAAAGATATTATTAATTTTTATTGTTTTGTGGAAGTTGTATACTTGCAAGATTGGTTCAGATTAATTTATACCAAGGTCTTAATTCCAAGATTATTTAAGGTAGTGTAATTTTTTTATTTATTAATTCAATTTTTCATTTAATTTTAAGCATGGTTGAGGATTTTGTGAGGAGAATATATAAATATAATTTTATTGGAAAATTACTAATAATAATAAGTTAATTTATAATGATCAAAAAATTTTATGTAATCATAAATGAGACATAAATAAAAAAATATTTAAACATTAATATTGTATTTATTTATTTGATAAAATTTTATAAACATCTATCCAAGGAAGTTATAAAAGATTAAATATGTCATTAAAAAAGGTGGTAGTAAAACATAACAGGGGAAACATTTTCATTTTTTTAATATATGGGAGGAAAATATTTTTTTACTTCATTAATTTGATAAAAATTATGTATAATGATTTTACTCATGTAAATACATTATAATGGGTAGAATATATTTGGAGGAGGTGAAAGAAGAAATTAGAATAAATGAACATAGTGAAAACAATTAACTCTTCTTTAGATATCCTTTTTTAGGAAACTCCACATGCCTTATTAGAATGGACTTCTAGGGAGACCAAAATGTCAAATATGTGTCTAGTAATGTTAAGGATTTATTTGGGTAGTATTTGGTTTATCTGATATGATTATTTTTTGATGGAATTTTAGGTGACAAAGGGATCCTTTTATAATAATGCGAGGTGGTATTTTTTAAATACACATTACATTATATTAAATACGTGTCAATTTCAAGGGAAAGTGGTTTAAAAAGTGGAAATAAATTGATAATGGATGAATGTTATTCTATAAAACTATCATACACAAATATAAGGGATAAATTTTGAGATATTTTATTTGTTTTCTTGATAATTTAATGTTTTTCCATAATTAACTTTTTCCACAGTGACTCATTTTTTACCTAATTAACTAATTTTTAGGAATAAAAATAAAACAAAACTTATATAATAATATTAAATTGATGTTTTGAAATATAAAATCCATGTTTAAATATTTTATTTCTATTGGTGATAATAATTAATTTTAATAAAATTATGCTTAACAAATCAAAAATAGTGTTCAAAAAAATGATTTTTTAAATCACAAAAATGAACTTTCACCAAAATCATGTACAATATTAATTATGATTGAATTTATTGTTTTATGATAAAAAAGTAATATATTTATAGATATCAAATAAATACATGAAATAATGAATCATTTGTAATACCTAATTAATGGAAAATAATAAAATTATTTTTTAATGAATGTAAAACATAACATAGGTACCAAAAAGAAATAATGGATTTATAAATATATAATAATATTATTAAAATTTTAATTTCACATCATAAATTAATTTTTTATGATAAAAAGGTTCCATATATATATATATATTATAATTATTTTATTCTAATAATGGAATTAAATTTATGGTATTTTTAAAATTTGTATATCATTATTTACTTAAAAATCAACTTATTTGGAAAAATATGAAAAATTCATCCAATTTTTTTTTTAATTTATGAATAAAAATTGAGGTTTATTTTATCATGTTAAAATTCATAATATTATAAATTTATCATGTTATTTAAAATAAAAAATATAAAAAATTAATAATTTATATAATTTTTTAAAATAATCATGTGTTGTTAATATTATTTCATTTTCAAGTGGTAGTTTACAAGAGTGGTAAAGACAAACTATAATATTTTATTATACCTGAGTTTAAATTCTAGTGGGGGAAAATATCCATATAAATATAGCTGAACAATATCATTTATGTCGAACATATTGTATCACTATAGTAATGCTATAAATTTGGCGGGGAACTATAAAAGAAGTATTATTCTTATCAAATTGGATTTTGGACCACAAATTGGGTCCCTAATCGACAGTTCCCTTGGTACACTACAATCCATTTTTTTGCAGGGCCTTTGGGATCTTGAGAAGATCTAAAGAATTCATATTAGGTTACCACTAGATCTGTGGAGAGAATAAGACACAATGGTGGGATCTATGTTGGATGTGGAGGTTCAATAATAGAGTTTCTAAAATGAACATGTTCAATACCCCAGTCAGGGAGTTAAAAATCGATAACCATGAACATGAATCATGGAAAACAAGATAGAGTGTGCCATGCAGGGGACACATAATTGGTTGTTTCATTATGGAGTCTGGGGGATTGGTCATATTGGTTATTTCTTATCATCTATATCACTGGGACTATAGTTTATGTATAGCCTCGCACCATGTGTATTTTGAGCCATGAAATGGTTCCCTCTTAACTTAGTTAAAAAGGGGATTATCTTGAAATAAAAACCACTATATGGACTTCAAGAAATACTATTTATATAATATTATTTAATATCAATTTATAATTAAATAAATTTTAATATATTTTATTAAAAATTTAATCATTATATATTATCAGAATCATATTTTAAAATTGATCAATTTAATTTATTATGGAAATTACATGACACTTAAAAATAGTTCATTGAAAAAAATAATTTTATAATATTAGAAGTGTTTAATCACATTCCATTAATTATTTAACCCTTTACAATAAAATTTTGAAAATTTAATTTCTATTAGAAGAAATTTAATATGAATATCTAAGGAACTAAATTTTATTTTGTTTATTAAATATTTTTATTATCATTTTTTATCATATGTATTTTTTTCATTTTAGTTCTATGACACAAGAATCTCAATCCATTATAAATATTGAGTATATTTCTCAAGGATGTAAATTCTACAATCATTGGGTGTTATAATTATATTGTTTCTTTATAAAATAATCATAAAATTTCCTTATACATTAGTATTTTTCAAATTTAACATAATATAATCAATTACATAAATAATAACTGAATAGTTTATTATAGGGGAACATATAATCCATCTTCATCACAATATATTCAAATATATTATTAAGAGCATTATTAACTATTGAAAAATAAATAACATATTCATATCTATTCCCATCCAATGTCTTGAGGTAAAAATTGAAAAATAATAAAATATATTAAATGAACCATGACATTAAATTGTTATTTTTTCAAAAAGTGTTTGAGAAAAAAATTATATATATTGTGTAACGCCCCGACCCCAGTTACCCAGAGTCGGTGCATTATTACATAACATTGGCATGATCACAAGAAAGATCAAATCTCGAAAGACCGATTGGTTTAGTAGCCTTAGAAACACTAGATATATTCATAAGTTTTACATTACATCATAAAATGAAAAACTAATACAACAACATAATGTTTCCACAATCCACACTATAATCCCCTCATAATATCCCTGAAGGTCATTCATAACTTACTTCTTCACATCCTGGGAAAAATAAAACATAGAAAAGGGGTGAGCTCAAATGCCCAGTAAGGATAACAATATAGCGGAAACTTTCATAAATAAGAATAAACATTTAAGGAAATGTATAACTAAAACAAAAGCCTTTCAAACATGAACTTTCAACATGGTATGGCATAAATAAAATGAAATAATTCCATTTACTTATTCACATGGATATTCTACTAATCGAATAATCACATGCAAAAATCAATAACCACTTTCATAATGTTGGAATGCATAATGCCAGACTATCATAACCACATAGTCAAGGCCTCGTGCCAAGAATACAAATAAGATTTTGTCAAGGCCTTGTGCCAAGACACTAGTTTGTCTCATGAGACCTACCGATGCATCGAGGAGCTATAGCGGGCTCCACCCGTCACTTATTAAGTCCAATGCATTCCCATATGAAAAGGTTTAAACATAACATAAACATTCGTATTAAAACTAGCATACGAAATGTCAATAATTTCACCATAAACTATGAATGGTATAAAAATAGCACATCCACAGTCAAACATATCACAAAACCTTCAATACAATATAGAAGTTTTGTATCATAATAAATCAACTTCAAATAATCTTAAAATCCATCAAAGGATGTTGACATAGATGAAATCAAAATTCTTTTTTAAAGAAGTATCTCCTTTTATTTTGAAATCATTTAAGATCCATATAAAATAAAACATTTTCTTTGAAAATATTCTTATAATCTTGTATGGAAAGTTTCAACGATTTTATAACGGCGGAAAATAACCGCACCCGCCGTATAAGTTAAAAAAAAACATTCTTACCTCAATTCTGTCGAAAAGGTTAAAAAGGACCTTGTTTTGAAAACGACGGAAAGATTCCTTTATAAACCTCTTATAAAAAGTCAAACAAGGGTATAAATGACTTTAACCCATATTCTTGTAAATAGTAAAAATGTTTTGAAATACATTTCGAAAAAACATGGATGTGGATGATAAAGAGGTCCCAGTAGATTATTACGTATAATACAACCTCAGATAATGAAGAGATTGTGAAATAACCCTTACCTTGTAATTTTCCTTGGTTGGGGTAGGTTAACCTCCTGTATAATAGTGAAATAATTGTTACTAAATTATACAAGAATCATATACATTAATATGATATCATATATGATCTTTTAATATTGATTTGATAATAATATCTTAGTATTATCGCCGTTTCGGGTGTTAACTTACTCATTTTCATTATATATTTTGTTACATAAGTCATGTTTGTTGTATCTTATTCATATCCAGAATGATATCAAGTCCTTAAAAATCATTTTTAAATCATTAAATGATAATTATACTTGAATGGATACGATGGAGAATGAATCTCATCGCGTTCGTGGAGACGGTAGTCCGTACGTACGCACGAACGCTACTTCCATTTAATTTTTATTTTAAAAGAATCGAATCCAAATGATACATAGGTATATTAATATTCCAGTATAATATAATATTTTATATATGTTACTTAAGTTCATTAACACCATCCTTTATACGTTCCATGTGTGGTATGAACGAGTCATATCATTTTAAGGGGGCGGTAGTCCGCACTTCCTCAAATGAAATTATCGTATGTATATACAACATGAAACGAATAATGGTATGAAATAAAATGGAATTACAGAAGCTTATATATAAAATATATATCATTAATATCATATTTAATTACAGTGCCATCATAATGGCCACCATGAGAGGCGGTAATATGTATTTGAACAATCATCGTTTCGTGAGGCGTTAGTTTGCCATCCACAGAAACATTATGTTCATCATCCATTAGATGGAGTTGTGTGTATGTGTAGTTTGAATCCTTATTATAACAACATCCTAGTATATTGAGGATACTGGTGTTGTTACAAAAGAAAGGAAATAAAAAGAGTTTGGGGGTTGAAGAAGCAAAATAAATGAAAATAATTTAAGAGAAATCGTTACCTTTAATTTAGGTAACTCACTTTGGTTGGAACCAAAAGACTTCTTGAAATGCTTTCTGCCTAAGGGGAAGCTTCAAGGATGAGGAGAGGGATGTGGGGAGCTTATTTGGGCAGATTTTGGACGAGACAAGTGGCTTGAGAGGTGTGAGGAATGAGTAGAAGTGGTCTCCTTTTATAAGGGAGAGGAGGGGCTCTTTAGGAAAGAGTGAAAGTATTACTTTATAATATAATTATATTCGGTTTATAATGGTCCAAAAATCATTGAGGTCGAAGATAAGATGACTCATATTCTAAATAACATCAACCAATAAGAATTGGACAGGTTTTAGATAATATTTTAATCATTATAATATTATTTATTTCAATGATTTATTAATGAGGTAAACATTGCATCATTATTGTGTCATTAATAATTTAACTTATTTGATGTCTAAAAATTATAACTAAAATATCATCATGTAGGAAATCTTTTTATCTTTCTAATGAATATTTATAATCGAAAATCCAACATGTATAACCCTATGTAAAAATTGTTCTTCTAAAAGATGTAAGCTTATGCCATTTTTATTTTTATTTTAACTTTATTAATATAATGTGTCCCTACCACATACAAGTGGCTCCAAGGGGTCCCCAAATTGACCCAAGGATGCTCATGGGAGGGTATGTGTCCACCAATAAGGTTAGGACACGTTTTAGGGTAATTTTATATTATTATAATATTATTTTTTAACCCTTATTTACCGGATTTACCCTTAACCATGGTAAATAAAATATTTACCACAGTAATTATTCAAAATGTCTAAAAATAAAAGTTACCTATTTACACAATTTGAACATCCTGATTCCAAATATGGAATCCATTTTTCTAAATTCAAAACACAGAAGTGGCAGAAATTAATTTAAAATTAATTCCCGCTGTCAAAACAGAAAGCGTGTTTTTAAGAGATAATAACTATCAAAAGATTGACACTTGTTTATGTTCGGTTTAATTGTAAAATTATGTCCAATGACCAAAATTATATTAAATGGTAAAAATATATTCTAAATATACTTTAAAACCACTCAAATTCATAATTTATCACTAGTAATTAATTTGATTAAAAAAGTTGTTTTTAATTAAAATTTAGTAATTTTAACTATTCATCAAAATATGAAAGTTATCCGAAATGTACCAAAATTTCACCTTAGGCTAAATTCGATATTCTGAATCCAAAAATGAAGTCCATTTTCAAATATAAAATATATATAATTTCAAAAAGTAGGTATTACTATTCATAACAGCTAGTTTGATTGGTTACGGTGTGTTAGAACTCGGTGTTGCGTACAACACACGCTAGCGTACCGTGGAAGCTTGGGATGTTTCATTTTAAATTTTTGATGTCCCCATTTAGTCAAAAAGTTTAAAATATAGTATCTAAAAAGGGTTCACTATTAAAATTTGGTAAAAGTGAAATACTGAAAATGAATTTGTTCTTACATTATGTCTAAGAAACTCATAATATGGATTCTAAAATTATAAGGATTATATAAAGTTTAAAATTTAGTTAACACTATTCATAACCTCTTTTGAACAGCTTGTTTGGTAAGTCATGGTGCGATTGAACTTGGTGTTGCGTGTAGTGAAAGTTATTGAATTATTTTGAAGAAATAACACACTATAAAATCTTGGGGTGTTACATTCTCCCCTCCTTCAATAAATTGCGTCCTCGCAATTTGAAATTGTTCTTCAAAAATAAAAGGTGGAAAATAGAAAATATATTTGTGGGAAAACCCACATCGGAAATTGGGTTACTAAAATTTAGTCTTAATATGAGGAAAAGAGAAATCAAAGGGTCACCACCAAATTATGATCTCGATTAGGAGAACATTGGTGGCAATTAGAGACATATAATTGGAGGAAAAACGTAAATATTTATAGGTGGTGATTGAGGTCGTCAATCACAAAAAAGTGTAAAATTGAGGTCCTTAAATTCATCAATCTATGATGATTTGAAATACCATCGGTTCAACAAAACATAGGGTATTAGGATAACACATTTTTGACGTTTCAAAATATCTTAGTTGAAATCCCACATCGAAGAATGAATTAATGAGGCCTCTATTTAAAATAAAGAGTGGAAAGTATAAAGATTACCGAAAATAACACATACTAGGGTTTCATGTAGGAAAATATGGATATGGAAGAGAAATCTAACCATCAATTATATGATGGAGAGTGGTAGAGAACATGGCTATGAAAAGGCCAACAATCCCAAAGCCATAAATTAGTGATGATTTAAGGTACCATCTAGGACAACATTTTTGTTCTAAGTTCCTTTTATTAATGTTGAGGAATTTATTTATGAGATTGGATAAGATCATAAGGAGATATACTTACATTATAATTAGAGTTTTATCCATTAATAAATTTCTACCACAAACTCATCTTTCACTCTAAAAGATAATAGAACGTAATTTTTTTTTCTATTTATAATATTCATACAGTGTTACAAAATAAATGAATTTATAATTCATCTACCAGATCTTTTAAAAAAAACTACATTATTTAATCCAGGACATCTCGTGGGCCAGTGGTAGGTGATACACCCTTGTCTCCCTTCGGTTGCGGGTTCAAGTCTCGCAGCCTTGCCGGACGCGACGGGTTACCGCCCGACCTCCGGGTTGTCCTTTTATGGCAATCCAAAATTAATCTCAAACTAGAATTTATCCAAAATATTTCTGACCAAACTCACAGTCCAACATTTATAAGGAAGTTAAACATAATTTAGATCCTTTTTACCACGTAATTGCATATGAATACCTTCATCATGTATTCTTTTAATACACTGAAACATCCTGAATTACCATATTCCTTATTGATTACATTCATGCTCCCTTATTCCATATAGAATGCTGGATATACCTCATCAATCCAAAAATGTTTTAAACCCCAACAATAATGGAATATACAGATCATTAATCAGTTCCAAGGTAGTCAAGAATATCCAATATAATTTATCCAAAACAATCATGTATTATTCCAAAATCACTAACTCGGTATCAGAACTATATTATGGTTTATCATTCTCTCAACCATATATTTTCCAAAAATTTATCCTGCTGTTGAGTCACTTTTCTTTGTTTCACACAATCTCAAGTCCTTAATGAAATAGTACTGCAGTACAATCCTTATATACTCCATAATTATTATAACAAATACATTGTTGATACAACACTCAATTGACATAATCAACATAAGAACTCTAATCATTCCTCTTCATCTGTGGTAGTATCATAACTTGATTATTATCCAATAGCATCATTTGCGGCATAGTCTGATGACTGGGACATAGGTTCGCGTAGTGTCCAAACTCCTTGCAAATGAAGCATTGTACATTTGAAACCATTTTCTTACCCTTGCAGTCACGTACTTTGTGCCCTTTTCCTCCACACTTATAACAAACTCCCATTCCTTTCAGGCAAGTTCCAGGGTGTTTCTTTCCACAGTTACCACATATGGGAAAATTCTTCTTTTCCCTCTTCCCTTTATCCATCTTTCTCTCTTCCATCCTTTTCTTCTCTTGCTTCCCTTCAAAGCCATAGGACTCAGTAAACTCTTTACTTATCTTATCAACACATGATATTATTTCTTTATATGATGATAATACATGGGTGAATATTTCTCTTATAAATTCTAGCTTAAGACCATGAAAGATATGATCCTTCCTTCTCTTTGAATCATGAGTATTTCTGGAGTTCTCATTCCTTCTACTGGGCGCCATTTCTAAACAATGGCATAAACTAGATCAGTTTATGAATCAAAATACATAATCCCATACTTATAAAACTCTTAACATAAATTGAACTCTTTATGGATATAATCCATAATCATAAAAATGTCGCCTTTGAGGATGTATATACTCATAAAACCTTCATAATGGTTTGTAATGAAAATGAGAATTATCCTAAGCATATCCCCCGGGAGTGTCGTAACCAAGAGTGCAGCAAGGCCCGTTGTCGTGCACCAGTTCCCGTTCGAGTCTAGCTCAAAGCGGTGTTTTCGGGTTTTACCCCTAGGTACATCTGTGCCAGAGCCGCCTCTACCTGCTCGTATCCAGACAGGGATGTATTGCTCGGAAAACTCACAAAATCTCTACAATACCAAAATTCTAGGAAGTTCTTCTATACTAATCCTCAAAGTTCATCTTAGGTCTACGTGCTCTAATCAGAGTTTATCTAAATCTAGTTTCCAAGGTTTGTACTAAACTTCCTCTGATACCAACTGTAATTCCCCGACCCCAGTTACCCAGAGTCGGTGCATTATTACATAACATTGGCATGATCACAAGAAAGATCAAATCTCGAAAGACCGATTGGTTTAGTAGCCTTGGAAACACTAGATATATTCATAAGTTTTACATTACATCATAAAATGAAAAACTAATACAACAACATAATGTTTCCACAATCCACACTATAATCCCCTCATAATATCCCTGAAGGTCATTCATAACTTACTTCTTCACATCCTGGGAAAAATAAAACATAGAAAAGGGGTGAGCTCAAATGCCCAGTAAGGATAACAATATAGCGGAAACTTTCATAAATAAGAATAAACATTTAAGGAAATGTATAACTAAAACAAAATCCTTTCAAACATGAACTTTCAACATGGTATGGCATAAATAAAATGAAATAATTCCATTTACTTATTCACATGGATATTCTACTAATCGAATAATCACATGCAAAAATCAATAACCACTTTCATAATGTTGGAATGCATAATGCCAGACTATCATAACCACATAGTCAAGGCCTCGTGCCAAGAATACAAATAAGATTTTGTCAAGGCCTTGTGCCAAGACACTAGTTTGTCTCATGAGACCTACCGATGCATCGAGGAGCTATAGCGGGCTCCACCCGTCACTTATTAAGTCCAATGCATTCCCATATGAAAAGGTTTAAACATAACATAAACATTCGTATTAAAACTAGCATACGAAATGTCAATAATTTCACCATAAACTATGAATGGTATAAAAATAGCACATCCACAGTCAAACATATCACAAAACCATCAATACAATATAGAAGTTTTGTATCATAATAAATCAACTTCAAATAATCTTAAAATCCATCAAAGGATGTTGACATAGATGAAATCAAAATTCTTTTTTAAAGAAGTATCTACTTTTATTTTGAAATCATTTAAGATCCATATAAAATAAAACATTTTCTTTGAAAATATTCTTTTAAGCTTGTATGGAAAGCTTCGACGATTTTATAACGGCGGAAAATAACCGCACCTGCCGTATAAGTTAAAAAAAAACATTCTTACCTCAATTCTGTCGAAAAGGTTAAAAAGGACCTTGTTTTGAAAATGACGGAAAGATTCCTTTATAAACCTCTTATAAAAAGTCAAACAAGGGTATAAATGACTTTAACCCATATTCTTGTAAATAGTAAAAATGTTTTGAAATACATTTCGAAGAAACATGGATGTGGATGATAAAGAGGTCCCAGTAGATTATTACGTATAATACAACCTCGGATAATGAAGAGATTGTGAAATAACCCTTACCTTGTACTTTTCCTTGGTTGGGGTAGGTTAACCTCCTGTATAATAGTGAAATAATTGTTACTAAATTATACAAGAATCATATACATTAATATGATATCATATATGATCTTTTAATATTGATTTGATAATAATATCTTAGTATTATCGCCGTTTCGGGTGTTAACTTACTCATTTTATTTATATGTTTTGTTACATAAGTCATGTTTGTTGTATCTTATTCATATCCAGAATGATATCAAGTCCTTAAAAATCATTTTTAAATCATTAAATGATAATTATACTTGAATGGATACGATGGAGAATGAATCTCATCGCGTTCGTGGAGACGGTAGTCCGTACGTACGCACGAACGCTACTTCCAATTAATTTTTATTTTAAAAGAATCGAATCCAAATGATACATAGGTATATTACTATTCCAGTATAATATAATATTTTATATATGTTACTTAAGTTCATTAACACCATCCTTTATACGTTCCATGTGTGGTATGAACGAGTCATATCATTTTAAGGGGGCGGTAGTCCGCACTTCCTCAAATGAAATTATCGTATGTATATACAACATGAAACGAATAATGGTATGAAATAAAATGGAATTACAGAAGCTTATATATAAAATATATATCATTAATATCATATTTAATTACAGTTCCATCATAATGGCCACCATGAGAGGCGGTAATATGTATTTGAACAATCATCGTTTCGTGAGGTGTTAGTTTTCCATCCACAGAAACATTATGTTCATCATCCATTATATGGAGTTGTGTGTATGTGTAGTTTGAATCCTTCTTATAACAACATCCTAGTATATTGAGGATACTGGTGTTGTTACAAAAGAAAGGAAATAAAAAGAGTTTGGGGGTTGAAGAAGCAAAATAAATGAAAATAATTTAAGAGAAATCGTTACCTTTAATTTAGGTAACTCACTTTGGTTGGAACCAAAGGACTTCTTGAAATGCTTTCTGCCTAAGGGGAAGCTTAAAGGATGAGGAGAGGGATGTGGGGACCTTATTTGGGCAGAGTTTGGACGAGCCAAGTGGCTTGAGAGGTGTGAGGAATGAGTAGAAGTGGTCTCCTTTTATAAGGGAGAGGAGGGGCTCTTTAAGAAAGAGTGAAAGTATTACTTTATAATATAATTATATTCGGTTTATAATGGTCCAAAAATCATTGCGGTAGAAGATAAGATGACTCATATTCTAAATAACATCAACCAATAAGAATTGGACAGGTTTTAGATAATATTTTAATCATTATAATATTATTTATTTCAATGATTTATTAATGAGGTAAACATTGTATCATTATTGTGTCATTAATAATTTAACTTATTTGATGTCTAAAAATTATAAATAAAATATCATAATGTAGGAAATCTTTTTAGATTTCTAATGAATATTTATAATCGAAAATCCAACATGTATAACCCTATGTAAAAATTGTTCTTCTAAAAGATGTAAGCTTATGCCATTTTTATTTTTATTTTAACTTTATTAATATAATGTGTCCCTACCACATACAAGTGGCTCCAAGGGGTCCCCAAATTGACCCAAGGATGCTCATGGTCGGGTATGTGTCCACCAATAAGGTTAGGACACGTTTTAGGGTAATTTTATATTATTATAATATTATTTTTTAACCCTTATTTACCGGATTTACCCTTAACCATGGTAAATAAAATATTTACCACATTAATTATTCAAAATGTCTAAAAATAAAAGTTACCTATTTACACAATTTGAACATCCTGATTCCAAATATGGAATCCATTTTTCTAAATTCAAAACACAGAAGTTGCAGAAATTAATTTAAAATTAATTCCCGCTGTCAAAACAAAAAGCGTGTTTTTAAGAGATAATAACTATCAAAAGATTGACACTTGTTTATGTTCGGTTTAATTGTAAAATTATGTCCAATGACCAAAATTATATTAAATGGTAAAAATATATTCTAAATATACTTTAAAACCACTCAAATTCATAATTTATCACAAGTAATTAATTTGATTAAAAAAGTTGTTTTTAATTAAAATTTAGTAATTTTCACTATTCATCAAAATATGAAAGTTATCCGAAATGTACCAAAATTTCACCTTAGGCTAAATTCGATATTATGAATCCAAAAATGAAGTCCATTTTCAAATATAAAATATATATAATTTCAAAAATTAGGTATTACTATTCATAACGGCTAGTTTGATTGGTTACGGTGTGTTAGAACTCGGTGTTGCGTACAACACACGCTAGCGTACCGTGGAAGCTTGGGATGTTTCATTTTAAATTTTTGATGTCCCCATTTAGTCAAAAAGTTTAAAATATAGTATCTAAAAAGGGTTCACTATTAAAGTTTGGTAAAAGTGAAATACTGAAAATGAATTTGTTCTTACATTATGTCTAAGAAACTCATAATATGGATTCTAAAATTATAAGGATTATATAAAGTTTAAAATTTAGTTAACACTATTCATAACCTCTTTTGAACAGCTTGTTTGGTAAGTCATGGTGCGATTGAACTTGGTGTTGCGTGTAGTGAAAGTTATTGAATTATTTTGAAGAAATAACACACTATAAAATCTTGGGGTGTTACATATTGGACACTATATTTTATTTTAGAAGATACTTTCTAAACCTATTTAAACCAACATATAATTCTTGAATAAATGATTTTACAAAACAAATTGAAATGAACAAATGGATTTATGAAGATAATGTAATTTTCGTTCAATATGGTTTATGAAATGTTAATGTATGATGAATGATATTCTATAATCATGAATGAATAAGGAGAGGGTACTCTAGATTTTGAATATAATTTTTAGAAAACTATGAAGAAAATATCAAATCCAATATATTCAGTTACTAATGAACTTTTCATCAATATTAAGACAATAGATAAGGGAAAAGCACTATCTGTAGAAGAGGCTGGCCAGTGTTCTGATTGAAGGAACTCTAGCCAAAGATGTTAGAACCCATAAACAAATAATTATGTACACAATATTGAGTACTATGTGATAAAGTACTTCATATGATGTTTTGAGTTGATTCAATGGGATTTATAATGACCACTTAAGGCTAGAATGCATCCTGAGTTTTATTTAGTGATGTTTGGAATGTGGAGAAGGAGTTGAAAAATGAAAAATGGATCATTGAAATAATTACTTTTAAAAATTGAAATATTAAATCCAATCATTGTAATAGTTATCAATAATTCCATTATAATATTTAGTATATGACTTGATAAGGAAAATGGACATAGTCTTAGACTTCAAAATAATAATTAGGGATTTCAGAAGAGTCATTAATGATATTAAAATATTCATATACGAGTTTAGAAAAGTTATATATACTTGTAAATAGTGTTTTTAACTTTATAAAATTAGTATAAATTTTTAAGTGTAACACGGGAGTTCAAAAGAGTAAATATATTTGTGAGTTTTTTTATTATAAAAAATTTTATGAAATAAAAATATGAAACTCTAAATGTTAATTTCAAAAAACAATTATTCTAATAAAAAAATATTTAATCAATTATTTTTAATTGATAAATACATATTAAAATATCATAAACATTATATGTTTATTTTAATTCAATATGATACTTTAAGAGATATATAAATGTAAGAAGTTATTATTAAGATGAGTTCCACACCAAAATTATGATACAGAATTTCATGGTTCTATACACATTAGGAATAAATTAAATATAAATTCAAATGAATTAGATGAGGGAGATTCAAATATATAAAATTATTGAGTCTCATGGGATTTATATGATGTCACTAAATGATATTCTAATGAGTTTAAATGTTGATAAAAATGTATTATTCATTGATTTATTTCAAAGAAGATGAGTTTATTGCCACAAAAAATCATAGAGTTTAAAAAAATTACATTATGGAATGAAAAATATTCCTTATTAAAATATAAATAGATATGTCTAGAAAAAATAAGAACAATGCATTAATCTTGATAAACTAAGAGAAATAAATATTCTATAGTATCATGGTGAGAAAGAATATATCTCATTTGAGATTCATTCAATAAGGAGTATACATGTGTACCTAAGTGTTAGAGAAATTATGAGATCCAAAACATTGAATGTATAATGTGGTTGTTTGAGACTGAAAAACCTAATCCTTAATATCATCTTTTTTATTTTATTGAAAATATTTTACAGGAGTATACCAATTAATCTATTGTGTATATTGATGGATATTTACATCAATAGGTGTTTAAGTGACTTATTGTATAAGGATACATTTGATTTTTTGGATTACATATTTGAAATATTTATTGAGAATATGTGTTATCTCGTAGAACTGTGATGTAGTGACATAATATGAATTTAATTTAATTTTATTTGGATAGCCCTTTGGGTGACCACTTTTATTTTTAATAGAGATTCCATGATTTTAGGGGAAACTGTATAGACATGGGGTATAATTCTACATCTAAGCCTAGTAAATCCTTACATGTTGTGATCTATTTATTTTATTTACCTATGATATTAGGATGAGATAAATAAATTTGGGAGAATCAATAATTTAATATGTCATGAAGGGTAATTATAAATAAATAATTGTAAAGGTGTAGCCCTGGTTCAACCCCATCAACCTTATTAGTATAAGCCATTATTGGGATAACATGTGTTATCATATATAATATATGTTCCATATGAATGATTTAAAAAGTTTTTTTGTACCGAGAATCTCAATTATGTTAATAAGATAGTCATTCAAACATTATATGCAAAGAACTATCATAGTTGGAGGATAAATATTCTTTATTTCCTTCTATCTATTTTACAAAATAAAATATATGATGTAATAGTGGTGCTTCCACCATTTCATAAGGGGTTTCCAATTAATTTATCAGATAATATAAATATTGATTTATATAGAAGGTCTCAAAATTTTATTTTAATGTGACTTTTAAAATATTTGAACAAAATGGTCATTGGACACTAAAATAAAAAAGATATGTGGGATAAATTGATGAATAATTATGAAGCACATCTTAATGTCAAGGGACCCAAATTAAAAGTTTGGATAATAAGGTATTATTATATTAAGGTTCTTATGAAAGAAAACATTAATGAATACTTAATTAGATTAAATGATATTGATAGTAAAACTAATGTTTTATTTGATATGTTTTGTGATTAAATTACTGTTAAAAGTTTGATGAGAGAATTTCATATATATTTAATCCAATGATTTTAGAATTAGAGGATAATTAGGATCATTACATAGATGAACATTATAATATTGTTATTTCTTAGTAATGAAGGAAAATTCTAACTTCCAAAAGTAAATGAAAAGAATATATGAAGTTGAGTCTATGAAAATGGACATATATGAAGTTGTAATAGAATAATGTGATTCTGATGATTAGGGTGATGATAAATATTTCAATAGAGTTTTTCCTATTTTATCAATTTCATTTGGGTAGAGTAAATGGAATGTAAATGGAAAGAATCTACCTTGGTGTTATAACTTTATGAAATTGGAACTTTGAAAAAGAATGTTTCTAGAGAAAATAGATTCATAATATGAAAAATTACAAGGATGATGAGAAACCAAAAAACAATAAATAATTTAAAAGTTGGAAGAAATATTATAGTATCAAGAGAAGGAGTTTGGTTAGAATATTGGAACAAGGGTCATTATCTTTAAGAAACCAGAAAGAGGATAAAGAAAATATTTTGGGTCATGTTGAAAGAGGATTCGATACCTAAAGTTTTTATCATGGAGAAGAATGAATAGAACAAAAATACATGATGAATGATGAGTTAGATTCTTATCTTGGGTAGAACAAATAACTAATTGAATAAATGATAAAACTGATGAAATCAAATAATAAGATATCTTTTGAGAAGGAAAAGTTTACCAAGAAATAATTTACATAAACTATTGAGATAGTGAAAATATTTGAAGGTGGATGGGTAAAAGAATATATGGAGGGTTCCATATTGAAATTTATTTATCAAAGAAGAAGAGAAATTAAATATAAAAATTATATAAATAATAGAAATAATGAGTTAAATAAAATTAGTGAAGAAATCAAAAATTAAGTTGAGTTGAAAGATAAATCTTCTAAAGAAGGTAAAAAGATGATTCTCTATAGGTAGGTGAAATCATATTCTAACCAGTCTAAAGATAAATTTGGAATTTCTAATATTTTATTGTTTAAAAACAATATGAACCTATTTTTTCCAAGGAGATAAGTGATATGACCTATTATACATTAAAGGGATCAATTAATATGATAATAAACCACTTACTCCTAAGAAAATGTTATCTTAGTTTGATGAAGGACAACAACATCAATTTTCTACATAGATTTATTATCAAAGTAGAAGATCATGGTTTATTGGTTTTTATGTTGTTGTGGAAGGTTCACTCATAATAACTTCTCTAACTAGTTTAACAAACATTTTATATAGTGGATTAATTAGATAAGGTGTAGATTTGGATAGATAATTAAAATATATTCCCATAGAAAGAAACTAGTGACCTAGAATGCATGAAATATTCCATCCCAAAATAGAATTGTATTTTTATAATAAATATGTTTAATATGTTATAAAAGGGTTATATAGAAGAGGATTACATGACCTGGATACCAAGAGAAGTTACTTATGTAGTGAATGAGATAAAAATTCCTAATAATAAATATGTAAATTAATTCTTTGATGAAATTTCCATGAAACCCTATGAAAAATCCAAATAGGATGAGAATACCAAGAAAAGAACCCTAATATTTTGGTTAGAAATATTGGATATGGATATGGAAATTTTGAGAGAAACAAATAATTCATATTACTAATGTATGATAAGTGAGTTTTAATAAGAATATTGAGGTATATAAGAATTATTCTATAGGTAGTGATATTAAAAATCAATATAATCTATTTATAAGATGTTTAAAATATGTGAAAGTAATAAAGGATTATATGATCATCTATCCCGCAACATGATGACCCTAACAATTTTTGTGGAATTATCTCAAGTGATAATAACCTTAGGTGATACTCCAAAGACACCAATGGTTGGAAATAAATGTGAAGGGCATGTAGAAATTTTACAGGATGATTTGACCTTTAAAAAACAAGAACCTATAAAAATTTAAAAGAAAATATATAATGAATATAGTACCAAAACTAAGTATCAAATAAAATACAAACAAAACAATAAAATCAATATAGAAATGAAAATGTATATTATTGTAAAATAAAAATCGAAAATGTCATTCTGAGGTAGAAAAACCAAAGTGGCATCACACCAAACACTCCTTGATATAACTCTAATATCTATCTCAAAAAATCACATCAATAACATGTATTAGAGAAATATGAAACATTATTTATACCCTTGTCATGAGGAAACATTTATTCATATGAACTAAAGAGAACATATAGAGGGTGTGCATTAATAATAGTATGATTGAAAGAATTGATTTTCCTATAACTCACATGAACATTAATTCTAGGTGATAGTCTCATACTCATGATATGTTATTCATCGATCCACTATATAATCACTGGGTGACCACTCTCCAGGTGCCTCTGTTTTGATAGTACTTTTAATTCAATTTCTAGATACAACAAAAATGAAAACACACAATTCCATATATTGCAAGATTTATTTTTTTTATTTCACATAGATCAATAGTTCTATTTGAAACATTTAATCAAACATATGTATTATGTTATACTAATAAAATTATTTAAAACCACAAATCATAGGGGTTTTGAAAACGTTTCAAATTCCAATGGTTTTTCTAATCATAAACAAAAGGATTTTCCATAAATACATGATCCAAAATTTCCTTTTAAAATATAATTATTTTTTTTAGTAAAAAATAATCCTTCAAGTTCTATAACAAGTGGAGATAAGAGAGTATCATCCAAAAAAAATATGGATATTAAGAAATAGGAAGAATCAAGGCATTAACTAGCGAATTTGTGATCCATTTCTCACTCCTTCAATTAACCCCAAAAGTAGTTGTCTCAAAGTGACTGATCATATATAATTTGTAATATAAACCATGATATATGATTCCATTCAAAGAAATATTAGTGGATCTAATAGGATGTGAAAAATGAGGAGCGAATAAATATCTCACCTTCAATGTTCAAGATCTAAAACACATTGATTATTTGAAATCTTGTTCTGGAGGGAGATAAGATACCAAAATAACCTAGTGGATTCCTCTCATTAGAGGTCATAGAAAAAATGGATAAATATATAAGTTTAATAAAAAATGATTAAAAACAATATTTTGGGTATTATTAAGGTATATAATATGGATATTCCTCATTGTTTGAAAAATCATGAAACAATCGTGAATGTACAATTGGAAAATTCCCATGGGGATGCATGTTTGTGAAATATAGTTTTGAAAAAATTGATCCAATAATGTGAAACAGATCTATCCAAAAAATAATCAGATATCATTCTTTATTTCATGGTTTAGAGAAACCATATACCATACCAGTAACTCCATGATTCCCTTTTAAAATTTCTTCATGAACCTCTCTGACTACCCCTAACCATGATCAAACCATTCAACATTTAAAACAATTACAAAACACACTATATGTAATGGGAATATCATGAAACTAAACCTAAAAATTATATATCATCAAAATACATAATTAGATGGTAAATTTTATTAAAGTGATAATGTTATATTTTCCCTCACATTAGGATTTCATTATATATATATATATATTATAGATGTTTTAGAAGAGTTATACCAATTTCATAGGCATCTATTTCTCATGTTCCCATGAATACACTTTAGTTTAACAATGTTTCCATAATAACTATACAAATGGAATACATTTCTTATTAACAAATTTAACTTTTCCATCCATTATATGAATCAATGCAAAAATAATTGTAGTATCTAGTTTAAGATCAACATAATCCCATTGAATAACATTGAAAGGACTGGGTTGGTATTTCCTCTGTTGAGATACATGACATATGTTATTAACCCAAATAAATTATGTTAGTAAATATAACTACTATGAAATATCACCAATTTATTAATTTATCTCCAAAGGCTAGAAATTATAATTATAAAACATTCCTTTAATTACCCAATTGATTATTTACCAGCCTTGTAGAGACATTTGAGAACACATGATATTCCATAAGCTATTTACAATTCAATGGTTTAGGTTAGGATGATAAAATCCATCTCAATTATATTTTTTAAGAAATATAATGAAATAATTATGAAATGGATTTCCTTAGTGATTGATGTGAACAAAAGTATATCATATGTGGAAGTATTTCAAATGAATAGGATAAGAATGAAAAATACAAAGACTCATAACAGTAAGATAAACATGTAGAAATAATTACATTCATGAACAAAGGAAATGACAGGGCTTGGTTGAGAGAAGACTCTATGTCTAGCCCCTCTCATACCTCCTCCAATTGGATATCTTCTCATAACATTCTGAATATGGACACTATGCATCAGAAGCCCTCATACTTCTTGAAGGAACCCTCAATGAAAGATTTACGTTTGTATCAAGATCCATCAAGGTTGGAACTTATCCCTCTACTTACAAAGATATGTCTAGGAGATGTTCGATAATATTTAGTTGATGGTTCTTTAATGATTGATTTCCCTATGGAGACTTTCAAATCATATGTGGATGCCCATTAGTGGACACTAGTAGAATTTTTGGTGTGGAAAAACCATATATACCTTTCTTTTAGATTATTCTTCATTCAATGGGGTTGTAATATCTAGCTCAAGATTCTATACTCAACCACATGGCGTTCTTTATAGTGTTATATTCCTATACTGATTGTGTTCATTCATGTTCTCACAGTCCATGGTTGGTTCGTAAATTGTGGTTTAATATTTTATGGTTATTGATGGAAGCCCAATTTGTAATAGACTCTAATATTGTTGTGGTATGGATTAACCTTTTAGGACTCCCCTTTAGTTCCACATTGGCTCTTTCTAATGGAGTATTGGAGATAACTTTGGTGTTTTTATACATGAAGACGAGCACACTATACAGCTTTAGGATGAAGGGATGGCTAGGATTTGTGTTTAGTTGGATATTCATTTCCCTCTTCCAAATGTTGTTATCCTAAGATATATAAATGTTTTTCCTTGGTGTAAATCAATGGTCTATCTCTCCCTAATGAGGTTCTCTGTAGCTTGTCATTTATAGGGCCACACCCTCACCGATTTCCACAAATCCCATTTCGATTTGACTGGTTCTCCCACTGATCATCCTTCTACTTTTGAAAATTCATTCTAGAATGAGTATTTGTCTCTAGTGGCTACTATGCTATCCATTATAGTGATGTTTTCTCTCCCACCTCATATTTTCCTTCAACATCTCTTGATCCAGTTCTACAGGTTCTCCTTGCTACTCTGATCATGGATAGTGGTGAGTTAACTGTGAAAATAAGGAATTGCATCACTTATATGGTTATCTTTTCTCCTCTACCATTATTTCATATAGATTCTTCTTTAGACCATATAATAGGATATTTACAACATATCCTGTTCGATTCAGTGGTTCCGGAGTCAGCATATTAGCTTCCTATTTCAGTGGCACCCTAGTAGGTGGCCCCAATATATGGTTCAGTGATTCACGAGCATGTGTATTTTCATTTTAATCCAATGATTATCGATAAAGATGTTCAAATATATTATCATGTGGTTTTTGAGATGGTGACTCATATTTTTGATCTAGTGGATCTCGATTAGGTGGCTTAGCTATCTTTTCATCATAATGGGAAGGCTCTTGTCTCTTATTTATGGCTCATTCCAAATAGATTAATTCCCTTGTCTTATGTCTCTATACCCAATAAAAATGTAAGTAGTGTGTTATCTAATGTGGACCCATGCATGGATCACAACGAGCTTTCCACTCCCCTCAGTGGTGTTTTTACTCATGCAGCGGTTATACTAGAACACACCTATTCTTATATGTAGTTCAAGTGATCTTCATCATCTGGAAAAAAATCCAAATTCCCCCAACATTCAATGATATCTCTTCTTGCCTAGAATTAATAGGGATTGGGGGCATGTGTGATGACTGACATTGTCATATCTATAATTTTTCATTGCAAAGTTTCACTAGTGGTTGTTTTGGATGATAAAAAATATCCTTCTATAATCATATACATTACATTAAATCTTTTCTATAAAAACATCATCCTAGGTGGACTAGGGAATCATCGTATATTTTTTTGATAGAAGTTTATATGTGGATACGATTATTTCCTCATGTAATCATAATTTGGATAAGAGAATCTTTGATATTTTCTCTTTCTTATTATCTATTTTTCTGCTGAATATGACATTGGGGGAAATGGAGGACCTTTGGCAGGAAGTAAGTAGCTTCAATCTGGGGGAGATACATATATCATTGGGGTATATTTTAATATCATTCTGGATACATCAGAAAAGAGAGGAGGAGAGGCCTTCCCATTGAAAGAAAAACATGCCTTCTCATGATTCTCATCAAAAAATGGCCTGATTTATTTTGGTTATTCTGGGGATAGGCTCACATGGTGTAAAAATAAAAAAGGTTATCACCAGTTGTGGAGCCAGCATGATCAATGATACGAAAATTTCTAGTTCATTTATTTACTCTCTAATGCTATTTTTTCTAGTTGGTAGGTGTTCTCTCTGATCATTTATCTCTCCTGGTATGCCTAGAGAATAGTTTCTCCCATTGGGAAGGTTTCCATTACTCAATCTGGTAGGAGGATGACCCTTATTTTTCATTAGTGGTGCATACATACTTATAGAAATGAATTCTTGAAGGATCATCGGTGGGGTTCCATAATAAAATCTAGTGAATGAAGGATGACATTCTCACCTTGAACCACTCTAAGATAGCCATGTTTCTTGATTTATATTTCCTCAAAGGTGATATTTAATAGGCTAAATGGGTCTGTGAATCTTGTTGGGATGATGATGTTTTTAATAAGAGGTCATTTTGAAGAATCGAATCATGGATATTCTCCTTGAAAATGAAATAATTTCACATGAGATATCTTAGGTGACATGGATTAAATTGGGGGATAAAACCCAACCTTCTTTAAGGATTGTATCAAAGAGATAAAGTGCTGTAACACTCCAAATAGCCTCCTAGAGGAAGGATCTTTTTCCAATGACCCCCAAGTCATTTCATGTATGACTATGTATCATTTTCACTATATTCTTGCAAACTCTAACACTTTCATGGAATATGGTTACCTTATTAGTCATAATGAACTTTTTTTACTCTATAACACATGTGATATTCTCTTATATCAATGATTCCTTCGTGAATCCACCTGATGAGTTGGATATATGGGGGGTAGTGTCCTCTCCCAACCAGGGGAGTTCCCTTGGTCATGATGGCTTCCTGAGATCATTCGATATTTCTTTTTGGAATCACCTAATATAAATACTAGTGGGTATGATCTTAGATTTTTTTCAAGGAGGGGGTCTACCCAGAGTGGCATGTGCCACCACACTGATTCGTATTCTCAAGGTCAAGGTACCTTCTTTGTAAAAGTAATTCAGGCATATACACGTGTGCTACTCCCTTATAAATTACTTGTTGTTGTGATGAACATAAGTATTGTATTCCATCTTCACAATTTGATATCTAATGAGCGATAAGGTTTTTCTTGAGGTAGATCCATTGAAATTGACATTGCCTTGGGCCACTAAATTATTAGTTACATTTGTAAAAAAGTCATAGGGTTGATCATAGTGATTAATCTTATTGTGGATAAATACTATGATAGATTCGAGTGGAGTTACATCATCTGAGTCATGATGAGCAAGGGATTCTCTCAAAAGGAGGTTGATCTATTCTTTAAATATATTGGATCTCGGTGGGTATCTATTACCTTTTATATGGGATGAACATGTGATGGGGAGATTTCACTAGACCTCATGAGATAGAAGAGAATGGGCCACTGAGGATGGTGGAATCAATATCAGGGGTTTCCGGGTCACCATGACATTCCTATTAGCTAAGCTGGAAAGGGATGTGATGGAAGGTAGATCACATTGGTCTAGTTTCACTAGCAGTAAATATGGGCTATGTTTTGAATATTTTTTTGGTAGATGCACCAAAAATTGGGAGGTAACTCAATTCCACATTCTTGACCTTCAACATCACATAGAATGGATTGCGGACCATGGCTCTCTCACCTTTTGGATTAAAAAATGGGTTGAGACTGTAGTTAGGTTTCTTAGATGCCCAACAGCAAAAATCACTTTCTCTAAGGCTATCGTCTTCTATTCATTTACCTAGGATATTCTGAACTCTCAACAGAAAGGGTCTATCCAAGTAATTTCTACCACCACTGAACCAGCCCAGTTGGGTTTTACCTTCTCACTATCTTGTACGTTCTCTTCGAAATCATATCACCATTTTATGCATATAGATTATAGTTTTTACTCTTGGGTGATGTTTTTCTGGTGAAGATACATACATTATAAATTTAATTTTCTCATTTTTAACATCCAAAATAATGATATTCCCACTATTGAGTGTGTACGGTGCAAATGGGTTTACATTCTTTCTATGTGTGTATGTTGGCACACCCCATTGGTTGATACTGTTGACTACATTTTCGTTCATAGTTAAAATGAAATTATTATCTAGAATGACCTTGGCTTCTTCACTTGGAGGGTTATTCCAGATCTCTCCAGTGATTCCTTCCTAGAATCATGGTTTCATGCTTCAGATGCTATTTATCTAGAATGTATGGTGCATTCAAGTATTTTTCCGCCGGATGCCAGAGTCTAAAGTTCAGTCGTAATAAGGAAAAACATGATGGATTCATTAGTTATCTATTGTATTTGAAGACTATATCTAGGTCTTTGGAGGAGTAAATCACTCCTTTAATCAAGAAGTAGAACCTTTCAACCTCCTTTTGCTGGATCTTGGCTAGTACTAGCGCAATTTTCATGGAAATAGACTGTCCTCCTCATGGAAATTAAGTGAGGTTGTTCCATCTCGAGAGAGTTATTGTTATGAATATCTAAGGCATGTTCAATAATATTTACATTTAAGAGGGGAGGTGTGTGACTAAAAAAGATTAGTTTTCATAGAATTTTGTTTTTACCACAGTCTAGGTGACTCTCTTATAGTGAAATCTTCTACCATAGTCAAAGGGTTGTCTATTTGTCACTCTCATGGTTTTATTCATAACATAATGGAAACTAACTCATTTATTCTACTCAACTCAATCAATGATTTGGGTTACATCCCTTTTTCCATCACATATATTATTCATAAGTGTAGGGAGATTTTCAATAGTGATATAATGCTCCTCTATATTGGAGATAGGGTAACATGGTTTCAGATTTCTCAGCTTCCTAGGCTATGCCAAATACCCCATGTATCATTTTTTCTAGTGCTAAATCCCTTCCCTTAGTGTGTATTAATCTTGTTTGGGATAATTTTATGATACTACACTATTTTAAACCACCCATGACATGTTCTGGCCCCGACACCCCTCCAATTGAAACAAATTTCTTAACATTTTATGAAAGGATGTGGATAAGGATGTCATTACTGTTCAAAAATGAATAATATCTTCATCGAGTGATTTAATTTCCATGAGGAAGAGTAAGTTAGTGAATCCCTTAAGGGGAATAAAAAATTATGTGGAGATATTAGAATATTAAAATATTTGTGACACTTAAATTTATAGACATCCCCTTAAAATTTGAAAATTGGGTTTGATAATCTAACACATATCCCCTATTTATGATTTTATAAAACATTTCAAATAATAGGGAGTGACGGTGAAAAACTGAGAAAAAACATGGACTAAATTTGGATTCCAATTAAAATTTTAAAAAGGATTTGTTGAATATTAGTGTAAGTTATTATTTCTTATTAAAATATGGATGATCTATACCTAATGTGATTTTATTCATTGGTATCACATGTATTGTGGATTATAGATATCCTTGATCACCATGGTAATTCAATATTTTTATTATACCATGAGTCTTCCCACAAAGACATAGAGTCGAATCACAAAAGGATCATATCAAAGGAAACATGTGAATACATAAATTTATCAATAATATAATTCCAGATAAAATTATGAATAATTAAATGAGAACACAAATATATTTTTGAACTGTTAAAATTTTCATACTGATAAGAAGAGTGATATTTATCCAAAATAAAACCTTTCCTTGATTTTAATTAATGGGAAGAATATAACATTAAAATCTGGAAAGCATTTTGTATTGGAATAAAAATAAAAGTTTGATATTAAAGATCTCAAATGGAATTGATATGATAATTTTTGAATTATTTTAAATTAGGTTTACTAAAATTCAATGTTTGTCGATTTAGATGCCATTATAAAGAATGGTGAAAGAGATTATGTACTGCTTCTGGAAGAACATGGAATGATAGAATTATAAAAATCATTGTGGATACCCACATATGTGATTATTGAGGAGTTTTTCCTAAATACTATGATAATTACTGATGGATACATTCATTATAAAACAATTTTTAAAATTAATTGGAAGAGGAAATATTTTGGGTGATCAAAGAAGAATTGTAAAATGATGTGAGAAACCATCTATGGAGAATTATGTATACTAGCTAGTGTACTGGGCGATAATAGAATTTGGATGATGGTTTCAGTTGATTTATATTTATTTAGAAATATGTTTTAAAGATGGAATACATTTTGAGATATATTGAGTGAGGTATATACTATTAGAGGAGTAGAAACCCAATAAAGGGATATTTTTATGATTTATTTATGGGATTAAAAATAGTAACTCCCAACATTAGAAGATTAATTATGCATTACTTTTAAATATTAGTTATTTAACACTGGAGAGAAAATTGAAAAATTTATATACATCATAAGAGAAAATAGGGACTTAAAAAAGTGTCTAAAAACATCAAACAATCATGTTGAGTGTATTTAAAAGTAAATAAAATTTCAATTCTGTATGACAGAGCTTCATAAAAGTAAATTTATACATCATAAGATTAACAAGTTAGTTGATAATATTAAAATATTTAATGAATTTTGAGATTATACAAAGACAAATAATCATTGAATATAATAACTATATAGAGTGTTTCAATAATATTTATTATAAAAAATTGAATCAATTATTTTAAATTAATACTCATGGATTCAAATATCATTATCAAATTAAAATTATTGTGATTGAAGATGATATTTAAGGATAACATGATGAGAAATATGTTGTTGCTCAGATGAGTTCTACACCACAAGGATAATGTGGCGCATCATAGTGTCATGCACATATGGGTTAAATTCAAACTACATATAAATTTAGTCAATGTGGTTGATAATAAAATAAGGGAAAATAATAAGTCTTATAGGATTTAAATGATGATGTTGAATATGATTCAAATGATTTTGAATGTGAGGATAGATCTGGAATCCATTGAGCGATTGAAAAAATATGATATTGGTTTCAAAGGAAATCATGGAGTTTTCTTAATTACATTATTGAAATTGTAATATTACTGATTATATTATGAATATGTGTATAATAAAATATGAATGGTGGATGTATATTTAGAATATAAAAGAAACTGATACATTTTACTTTTATAGATATAAATAAGATTTTGAAGTCAGGATCTATTTAAAAAAGGATACATGTGTCATGACCCCCTCCCCACAACGTGTACCCCTCCTGGGTCGCCAATGTGAGAAGGGAGATAATGACCCCCGAGTCCCGCCTCCAGTAGGCCCCGGGTTAGCGACTAGCACCGAGGGTATAGTAAACACAGAAATGAGAGGCATTACCCTCTAATCGATCATATGCGGAAGAGAGATATAAGATAGACACCAATCAAATCCAACTCAGAACTGGAATATAAAATAAACCCAAGGGAATATAAGAAATTTCATGAAAAAGTACTACAACTGGAAGGGAAAAACTGCAAGTACCCAAAAGAAAGTAAAAATAGAAGAAACCACAAGCCCAAACAGCTCCTGCAACCCCAAGAAAGTAGAAACCATCTTGATCTCAAACTTGCTCCAAGTGACCTGAAAAATAGTTTATATATACATAGGTTGAGTATAACAGTATACTCAGTAGGATCCTCCCCGCATCCTCTCGTGCAAAAGTAAAGAAAGCATGCTAAAGAATAGTGAACAATAATTGAAACTAACTAGTCACCTAAAAAGGTATACTAAGTTCCCAACCTCACCATGGATACTCTCACCAAGTAACACATATAAGAATATATCATATAATAAATAATATCAAGGGTACCTCGCTACTACATCCCCACTAGTTTGCAGATTTTCCCCAACATCTCACATCCTTAGCATCTTTCTCCAAAAAGGCTTGCCCTGCAGACACCTGGGTGAAGCACAACAATATGCACCTTGTGCAACAAAACCACCTCATCCACACAACAAAGTAACCAGGTTGTTTTCGATAGCCACCACAGTTCGCATAACGTGTATCAGACGTCGGGTATTATACCTCAATCCATCACAACCCATACACCGAGTAAGGATCCTCAAGCCATCACAACCTATACACGTTACACCAATAGTTGTCCATAGAAAACTATATCTAGAATATATGTGTGTGAATAAGCACACACCATTACAACCCACTACACATATATATGGGGAAAACTATCCAATGTGCCTTCCAGCACATGTAACTACCAAGAGAAGAGAACAGAGCCAAAGGGGATAGTCAGCCATCCATCCTCCCTCCGGAATGTTGGGGAAAACACCCCCAGGGCTCAGAATCCTCAGGGTGTCAGTTACCCTTACTGATAGGGTGGAGTATCATATAGAAAAACAAAAATTACAGAATATAAAATAAATCACAACCACACTATGGGAATAACCTAGTTTTAGACACAGCTTTAGCTAAAATCTCTCAGACTCCAGGATGCTACTTCTAAGACTACGTATCCTATAATCACACAACCATTTGAAGTGCTTTATTAGATTACTTCATTCCATTTTTTATCAGTTCTACTGTACATTAATTAATTCTTTTAACATTAATTAACCATGAAAAATTCCATATTAAATTTCATTAGAATCACACCCAAATTCCATTGTTCCTTAAAAAAAATACAGCCTCATCATTATGTTTCTAGAAACTCCATCCCCATGGGTTAACACCATTTATTCAATTATTCATTATGGAAATACTTTCCCACATTCCCAGGAATTATAGAAAAACATTCTATGCTACTAAACACAAGGGGGATCGACATGGTGAGTAGATGTACCACCCCTTGAGTCTTTGACGCTTATAGAAGGAGCATATAACCATCCTTCCTTGAGAAGCTAAACACGGAAAGCATGTGGAATACCCCACGTGTCTTCACCTCTTTCGGAAGTGGGGTAAGTAAGACCAGCTGCCTTGAGCAGTGGAGAAAAGTAAAGCAGATAAACAACCAAAGAAACATAAAGCATCCAACAATCACATCCATTCCATTCCATCATCCCTGGTGTCCTCCCTGACACCCACATCCATAAACTGATGCATCTCGCCACTCTAGGCATCATCTGCTACCACAACCAAAAAGGCCTCCATGCCTCCACATATTACCACAACCATCCAGGCTGACATCAAAACAAAAGTATCAGTAATAAAATGACTTCACAATTAGGATCTTGGCCCTTAAACAAATAAGAGGGTAACTCATAACCCTGCAAGCAATTATATTTTAATAACCAACAGTTCTTCAATCCATCTTGGATTAACTGTTTTATTATTCGTTGGTTCTAAATTCGGGAAACCTAACAGTAAGATATCACAGATAAATGAACATGCTTACTGCACCAATTTTATTAACATCAAATTACAACAAGAACCAAATTCGTTTACATGCTTATTTATCTTTAGCCAAACAATTATCAATTAATCCTGGTTTACGCTCTTTACCAATTTCCATCAAGAACAAGCATAAATATCACACAATATAGAAAAAAAAGAGGTAATAACATATGATTGATATCAATTTATTTATCCGGTTCAAATATTTATTATGTCAATTCCATTATCATATAGTGAGATAAAACATGCTAAAGATTCAATTGCACATAATAGAAATAGAAGAAATGTATCCCCTACCTCAAATAGTTCATCTCGTTCTTTATCCACACAATGGGTCGCGATCCTCCTCTCGCGACAACTGCATACACCCGAGGATGCCATGGTATGACCGCACCAACCAAACCCCAAGAAAAACCCCATTATAAGCAGAGATATTACATGCTATAATATGGAAAGGAGAAACATGAATATATGATCCCAAAAGGAATGACGATAAAACATACCTTATATCAAAGATTGATCGATACAGCTTGGTTGCATCCAAATAGTGCGGAACCAATCCGAGGGGTAAAGTTTGATTGTATAACTCATATGGGAAGGATTGAAAGGTTCTCGAATCTCACAACTGAGAACAAAGAGGAATAATAAGGGAGGAAGATATCTTGTCCCTTTTTGATGATTTAATGGGGTGACAGTTTAAGATACGCTTAATTCCCCATTAAAAGAGGATCACATTAAACTATGCTGTTTGACCAAGTAAAAACATCCCGAGCCATAGGAATAATTAATATAGGAGTTATGGCCTTTGAATTGGCCTTAGAGTCCTTAAAATAAGGATTTAAATGCATTTTACGTCAAAGGAAAATGCTAAAGGTGTGAAACTGTAGGAAGCTGGAAACACTGTTTATGAACCTCACTGTTAGAACACTATTTATGAACCTCACCATTAGAACCTCACCGATAATACATTGTTCATGAAACTCACTGATAGAACACTGTTCAGGAACCTCACCGTTATAACATTGTTCACGAACCTCACTGTTAAAACTGTTCACAAAACCTCACTAATAGAACTGTTCACTGAACCTCACAGATAGATCTGTTCACAAAATTTGAAATTTGGAAAATTGTTGGGGATAAGTCACCTTGATGTCTCGAAACACCTCAAACACCACATTTTCACAAAGTAATGGACTAGTGAGGTCTGAGCCATTACATCAGATACCTCTCAAAACATTCTCATCCACGAGAATTCAAAACAGGGTCCGAACAACCACACATTGAGATACCTCTCAAAAGAGAGCAAGCCACAAAAGCAACAAAAGAAATTTATAAATAAAACATGAAAGGTATAACCAAAAAGGGAACATCATTACATGAAAAGAGTTAAACATAAAACAAATCTGGGTACTGAGCACGTATCTGTGACTCATGTTCCCAGGTACTCTCCTACATGACACTGTGTTGCCATAAGACACGAACTAAGAGGATAGAACACCCACACAACACCTTCTACTTGCGGTCTTAGATCTCTACAGGTCACTCCTCGAAGGTTTCATCATCATCAACATCGATCTCTCCCCAATTGATAATGTGAGAGTCATCATGAAGATAACGACGAAGCTGTGATACATGGAAAAATCATGTATCCGAATCATTTGTGGGGGAAGTGCTACTCGATACCCCACAGCTCCAACATGAGCTAACATCTTAAAAGGCCCAAAACACTGGAGAGAAAGATTACTTCCACAACAAAACCTTCACTGCCCATGATGGGGGGTCACCTTCAGAAACACATGATCCCTAACATTAAACTCTATGGGTCTTCTTCTTTGACCAGCATATGATTCTTGACGATCTTACACTTTCTTCATCCTCTCATGAATCACCTGAACCATCTCTATTGTATTATACACTAGTTCCGATCTGAGAATTGCTGACTCTCCGACCCCAGTCCAACACAATAGAGAATGGTAAGGCTGGCCATAAAAGGATTCAAACGGCTCCATACCGATGGTGGAGTGAAAATTATTATTGTAAGCAATCTCCACCAAGGGTAAGTGCCTCATCCATGAACCTCTAAAATCAAGAACACAAGAGCGTAACATGCCTTTAAGAGTCTGGATGGTTCACTCTGTCTGACCATTTGTTTGAGAATGAAAATATGTGGTAAGGCATAGTTGAGAACCGAAAGCATGTTGGAGACCTCTCCACACCCTGGAGGTAAAAAGAGGATCTTGATCAGAAATGATCATCCTAGGGACTCCATGAAGTCTCACCACCTCCTCTAGATACTGCCTTAACAAAAATTCCACTGAGCTCGACTCCTTGATCACTATAAAGTGGGAAAATTTTGTTAAACGATCAACTACCACCCAAAGAGCATCATGTCCTCACGGAGCTCAAGGTAAACCTGTAACAAAGTCTATTGAGATGTCCTCCCACTTCCACGGAGGAATCTCTAATGGCCGGAGAAGACCACCAGGAACACGGTATTCAACCTTCACCTTCTGGCAGACTAAACATCGAGACACAAACTCTGCAACCGCACGCTTCAACCCAGGCCACCAAAATAGACTCCTCAAGGATCGATACATCTTTTTCACGCCAGGATGTACTGCTAAAGGTGAAATATGGAACTCTCAGAGAAACATCTCATGCATAATCAAGGGAACAAAAATCCTTCCACGATACAACACTCAGTGTTGTTCATCCTCCAACCAACCATCAGGGGCCTCACCACAAACAACTCGGTCTCTCCAATCCTCCACCTCTAGATCTCCCAATTGGGACTCTTCCACCTTCTGCATCAGGGATGAATGTTCCATCATCTTAAAAAGAAAACCTCTACCCCAATTTATTCTATATCAAGATATAATGCTGACAGTTCTTCCATTACTCTCCAGGAATCACCGGATTCACACACAGCATCACTACGTGACTTTAGACTCAGCGCATCGTCTACAACATTCCCTTTTCCAAGTGTATACAATATTTTGAAGTCTTATTCCTATAAGAACTCCATCCATAGATGCTGTCGTATGTTCAAGTCACGTTGGGAGAAAACATACCTCAAACTCTTATGATCGGTGACAACCAAAAAGTGTTCACCAATGAGGTGAAGTCTCCACAACTTCAGAGAAAACAACATGGCTACCAACTAAAGATCATGGGTGGAATAGTTGATTTCATGGAGACATAACTGCCAAGACCAATAAGAAACAACTAACCTCTGCTGCATGAGAACACAGCCTAACCCCAGATGTGAAGCATCGCAGAAAACATCAAACTGAACTCCCTCAGCTGTAAGACAAAAGACTGGAGCACTTACTAACTTCTCCTTTAGATACTCGAAAGCTTCCTGACACTGATCAGTCCATATGAATTATTGATCCTTCCTAGTCAAAGCTGTCAGTGGAGTTGCAACTCGTGAGAAATCGGCTACGAATTTCCTGTAGTATCCTGCGAGACCAAAGAAACTTCGCACCTATGACACTATCTTGGGGGATTCCTAAAACCAACTGCTTTTATCTTCGATGGATACATAGCTACTCCCTGTTGGGACACAACATTCCCTAATAAACGGACTTTTCGATCCCAAAAAACACACTTCGACAACTTACTGAACAGCTGATGTTGTCGAAGAACTCCCAAAATGGCTTGTAGATGCTCTACATGCTCCTCTTTAGATGTGGAGTATGCAAGGATTTCATCGATGAAAACTATGACAAAATTGTCCAGGAACTCATGGAACACAACATTCATAAATCCCATGAATATAGCTGGAGCATTCGTCACGTAAAATGAAATTACAACAAACTCATAATGCCCATGACGACTATAAAAAGTTGTCTTCAGGATATCCTCATCCTTCACACGCATCTAATGATCTCCTGACCATAATTTGATCTTTGAGAACTGACATTCACCCTTCAGTTGATCTAATAAGTCATCAACCCGCAGAAGAGGATAGTGATTCTTTTTTGTCACTTTGTTCAAGCGACGATAATCGACACACAACCGCAAACTACAACCAGCCTTCTTCACAAACAAAATGGATGCACCCCACAGTGACACAATTGGCCGAAAAAAACCACACTGTAACTGACCATCAAGTTGTATACGTAGCTCTCGTAACTCAGAAGGGGTCATCCTATATAGATACATAGAGATAAGAGACACTCATGGCTGTTGCTCGATCCCAAAATCAATCTCTCGTTGAGGGGGTAATTCCACAACCTCTTCTGGAACGATATCAGGGTACTCCTCTACAACCCTAGGAAATGACAACTGCTGAACCTTTGAAGAACCTAGAATCATCTCATCCATCATGGATGATAAGGATGGAACATGCATATGACCCATCTGAGGACCTCGCTCACCGACAGACACCACTTGTTCTCCATCTGCACCAATGAAAATGGCCTTCTTCCTAAATAAATCCATGATATCTTGCACCGAATACAAAAAATGCATGCCAATGATGACATCATATGGTTGTATTAGTAAACATAGGAAATCTCCCCAAGAGTGGTGTTTCCCCAACACTAGCTCACAGTCTCTACATACTTTAAACAAGTCAGCTCGGCCTCCAACTGGCACAATCAACGCCAAGGGCACTGGAAGCCTCTCTACCTCAAGTCCCAAAGCATGGACATGGGTAGGTGATACGAAGGAGTGTGTTGCTCCTGAATCAAACAAGGCATAAAAAAAAGTATAAAACAAGCAAAGGGTACCTCTAACGACGTCTGGATCACCTTGAGCGGGCAACGCTAGATCATAAAGCTGACCACGACCTCTTCTACGGCCTCTCTGACCCTGATGATGACCACCACCACGGCCATTCTCTGCTCTCTGAGGATGGGGAGCATCATGGGGGTGTCCTTTACCTGCCCCATCTAACCTCTGCTGATCTAAAGTTGGTGCAACTGGCTACTGCTGCCTTGACTGGAACTACCTCAATGGAGGAACCAGAAGCGTAGCGCCTGGTGCACGATGACCACTCTGAATGGTCAGGCACTCACGATGCTGATGGCCACGACCACCACAAGAAAAATAAGCACCTGATCCCTTGGCATAAGTCTGAGAGTTGCTGCCTCTGGAGAAACAAGATGTGAAGGGCCGGGACCTACCCCGGCTGAACGGAAACTATTCTACCCAAAAAACCGGGAACCCCGGACCAAAGCACTACTTCGTGAGGAATCATGCCGATTCCCCTCTCGTGATGATTCAGTCTGGTCCAAAGACCTATCGACAACCTATGACCTCGCCAGTACATCAAGATATGTTTTCAGTATAAATGGGGTGACCTGGCGCTGCATCTCTGGATGCAAAGCCTCCTCAAAATGTCTCACCCTAGCCTCCTAATCTAGAAATAGGTTTGAAGCATATCGTAAAAGGTTCCTGAAATGGATTCCAAACTTGTGAACACTGGATCTCCCCTGTCGAAGGGTAAGAAGATCCTGGCGACTGGACACCTTCGTATTCAAAGAAAGAAACTCGACTCTAAACTTGTCTCGGAACTCCTCCCATGAGATCAAAAACTCCTCATGATCCCTAAGGAAAAAGAACCCCCACTGCCTCACTGCTCCATGCAGCATCGTCACAACCAAGGAAAACCAGTGCTCCTTTCGAGCACGGACCGAAATAAAGCTGATCTCGACCACCTCTAACCAGTCTTCTGTGACTGCATCTGGAATGGAGCCCTTATAATTATGTAGACTCTGGCACTGAAACTCTCAGAGTGTTTTCCTCCAAGTGTCATCCTTGTTAACCTCTACCCTACGACGATCTGCTGGAACAGGCTGCTGGACATTTTATGCACAAACCTGACGAGGACGTCGACCTAGAGCCATACCTATAAAATAACAAACCATTAGAGCTCCTAATCCAAGAATATGTAAGACTCAACATTAATTAATTAATTACTTTCCTTTATTAATTTTAGGTTAAACTATCCCAAGGTCTACCCATTCAAACATAGGCACAACAAAAAATGATGCATGTTCTTTTCCTAGGTCTCTACCCTGCAACTAGTATCACCTTTTTTAGTAGCCATTGTAAACTTAAAGGTCCATACATTAGAACATAGGGGTCCCTAAATGACTACGACACACCCGATCTTCAGTGTTTACCTCACTTTCTAAACATGAATGACACTGTTCCCCTACCAACCCATGCAAACTCACCTGTTCCTAACTCCAAACTCCCTCCTATCCCTCAACCAAAACTCTGATACGTCTCTTTCACGACCCCTCCCCACAAAGTGTACCCCTCATAGGTCGGAAATGTGAGAGGGGAGATAATGACCCTTGAGTCCCGCCTCCAGTAGGCCCTAGGTTGGCGACTAGCACCAAGGGTATAGTAAACAGACAAATTGAAGGCATTAACCTCTAAAAGAACACATGCAGAAGAGAGAGATAAGATAGACATCAACCAACTCTAACTCAGAGTTGGAATATAAAGGAAAACCTAGTGCATATATGAAATGTCATGCAAAAGTACTACAACTGGAATGGACAAACTGCAAGTACCCAAAATAAAGTAAAAACAGTAGCAACCACAGGCCCAAACAGCTCCTGCAACCCCAAGCTAGTAGAAACCAGCTTGATCTTCAACCTACTCCAAGTGACCAGAAAAACAGTTTATACATACATAGGGTGAGTTTAATAGTATACTCAGTAGGATCCTTCCTGAAGCCTCTCATAAAAAAGTAAAGAAAGCATGCTAAAGCACAGTGAACAACAAGTGAAACTAACTTGTCACCTAAACTGGTATACTAAGTTCCCAACCTCACCATGGATACTCTCACCAAGTAACACATATAAGAATATATCATATAATAAAGAATATCTAGGGTACCCCGCTACCACTTCCCCACTGGTTTTCTGATTTTCCCCAACACCGCACATCCTGAGCTTCTATCTCCAAAAAGGCTTGCCCATAGACACCTGGGAGAAGCACCACAATATGCACCTAGAGCAACAAAACTACCACGTCCACACACCAAAGTAACCAGGTAGTTTCTGGGATCCACCACAGCTCGCTTAATGTGTATCATATGTCGAGTATTATACCTCAAGCCATCACAACCCATACACCGAGTAAGGATCCTTAATCCAACACAGCCTATACACATCACACCTATAGTAGTCCATAGAAAAATATATCTAGAATATATGTGTGTGAATAACCACAAGACATTACATCCCTCTACACACATATAAGGGAAAAACTAACCAATGTGCCTCCCAGCACAAGTAACTACAAATAGAAGAGAGCGAGGCCAAAGGGGGTAGTCAACCATCCATCCTCCCACCAGAATGTTGGGGAAAATACCCCCCAGGGCTCAGAATCCTTGGGGTGTCAGTTTCCCTTACTGACAGGGTGGAGTAGCATATAGAAACACAAAAAGAACAGAATATACTATAACTCACAACCACAATATGGGAATAACCTAGTCATAGACACAACTGTAGCTAACATCTCTCAGACTCCGGGATGCAACTTATAAGACTAGGTATCCTATAAGAACAAAACCATTTAAAGAGATTTATTATATTACATTATTCAATTTTTTATTAGATTTACTGTACGTTAATTAATTCTTTAAACATTAATTAACCATGAACAATTCCACATTAAATTTCATTAGTATCACACCCAAAGTCCATTGTTCCTTCAAAAAAAAAAAAAATACAACCTCGTCATTATGTTCTAGAAACTCCATCCCAAGGGTTAACACCATTTATTCAATTATTTATTACAGAAATACTTTCCCACATTCCCATGCATTCTAGAAAAACATTCTATGCTACTAAACACAAAGGGGATCAACACGGTGAGTAGATGTACTACCCATCAAGTCTTTTCCACTAATATCAAGAGAATATACCCATCATTACTTGAGAAGATAAACACGGAAAGAACATGGCATACCCCACGTGTCTTAACCTCTTTCAGAAGAGGGGTAAGTAAGATTAGCTGCCTTGAGAAGTGGGGAAAAATAAAGTAGATAAACAGCTAAAGAAACAGCAAGAATCCAACAATCACATCCATTCCATTCCATCATCCCTACTGTCCTCTCTAACACCCACATGAATAAATCGATGCATCTTGCCACTCTAGGCATCATCTGCTACCACAACCAAAAAGGCTTACATGCCTCCACATATTACCACAACCATCCAGGCTCACATCAAAACACAAGAAGCAGTAAAAAAACATCTTCATAATTGGAATCTTGGCCCTTAAATAAACAAGAGGGTAACTCAGAACCCTGCAAGGAATTATCTTTTAACAACCAATAGTTCTTTAATACATCTTGGATTAACCAATTTATTATTCATCGTTTCGAAATTTGGGAAACCTAACAGTAAGCTATCATAAATAAATGAACATGCTTACTGCACCAATTTGATTAAAATCAAATTACAACAAGAAGTAGATTCGTTTACATGCCTCTTTATCTTTATCCAAAAAATTATCAATTAATCCCGGTTTACATTATTTACCGATTTCCATCAAGAACAAGCATACACATCACACAATCTAGAAAAAACAAGAGGCAATAACATAAAATTGATATCAATTTATTTATCCAGTTCAAATATTTATTATGTCAATTCCATTATTATCCAGTGAGATAAAACATGATAAAGATACTATTTCACATAAAAGAAAGAGAAGCAATGAATCCCCTACCTCAAACAGTTCCTATCGTTCTTTATCCACACAATGAGTCGCGATCCACCTCTCACGACAACTACATCCACCCAAGGATGCCATGGTACGAATGCACCAACCAAACCCCAAGAAAAACCCCATTAGTAGCATGGAGATTACATGCTATAATATGGAAAGGAGAAACATGAGTATATGATCCCCAAATAAACGACGATAAAACATAACTTATATCGAAGATTGATCGATACGTCTTGGTTGCATCAAAACAGAATGAAACCAATCTGAGGGGTAAAGTTTTATTGTGAAACTCCTATGGGAAGGATTGAAAGTTTCTAGCATCTCAAAGCTGAGAAAAAATTGGAAGAACAAGGGAATAAGATATCTTGTCCCTTTTTGATGATTTAATGGGGCGAAAATTTAAGATACGCTTAATTCCCCATTAAAAGCGGATCACATTAAACCACGCAGTTTGACCGAGAAAAAACATCTTGATCCATATGAATAATTATTATAGGAGTTATGGACTTTGAATGGGTATTAGAGTCCTTAAAATAATGCTTTAAATTCATTTTACGTCAAAAGGAAAACGCTAAAGGGTTGAAACTGTTGGAAGCTGGAAACACTGTTCATAAACCTCACTATTAGAACATTGTTCATGAACATCACCATTAGAACCTCACTGATAGAACACTATTCATGAACCTCACCTATAGAACACAGTTCATGAACCTCACCGTTAGAAAACTGTTCACGAACCTCACTGTTAGAACTATTCACAAAACTTCACCGATAGAACTGTTCATTGAACCTCACCGATAGAACTTTTCACAAAATTTGAAATTTGGAAAAGTGTTGGGGATTAGTCACCTTGACCTCTCAGAACACCTACAACACCACATTTTCCCAAAGTAATGGGCTAAAGAGGTCTGGGTCATTACAACATGCATTCTCATGTGTTTGAGGAATTGAGAGACTCATGTCATTAATGGTATGAAGTGATTGTTTAGGACTGGAATATCTGACCATGACTATTCTTTATCAAGGTTTCTGAAGATATTATACATTAGAAGAACAATTAATCTAGTGTATTCATGGGGTGATATCTATTATAATTACTATTTATGTAACCTATAGAAAATGTTATATTTCTTATTTTATATCACATATAACTTTTCAGTATTGGGAAACTTTATTCTCTCAAGGGACTATAGTGTAGGAACACAATGGGACTCCCCATTTGTGGGGATATTATGGTCCTTTATGTAACAATTTTTTTATAGTGGAGGATCCATTATTGAGTGTCTAACCAGTCTCGAAATTGAGTACTATTTTTTGAAAAAACCCTATAAATACTGGTACGATGTTCTCTATTTAATTTTTTTACATACCTGGTGAGGTTCAGATACTTAAAGATAAAGGGATAGTGACATTAAAATTCCACATAAGGTAATAAAATAAAATAAATTATAAAAGTGTACCATCAACTCAACCCCTCATTGGTACCATTATACCTATCCAATATACATATAGTTTACTCTATCCCAGTTTGAATCCGATCATATTTCCACCTATATTGAACCTTATCTCAAAACGTGATTCCGATTTTGGATTAACCATAGTTAAAATATTTACCAAAAAAATCATCTTCATAAATATTTCAATATATGAATCATCAAATATTAATAATATTTTCTTAAATTGTATTTTTTTATTAGAGAAGTAAATTTTTAAAAACATCCAAAATAATTTATATATCCTTCATGATCTTAGAAACTTAAAATACCACTTATTTATGTTTTCTTAGGTACTTTATTAAGAACTTTTATAATTAAATCATCTATTTTAAATATTTTATTAAATATATAATATCAAACCAAAATTCCTTATGTCACCATATAATGTTATATTTCTAAATTATGTACATGGTATTTTTTATATAGTTTTAAAAATACTAAAAAATTTCATAGAAACACAATAAATAAATGAACATTAATTTGATAATAGTTCATGAATATCTTCTATAATTCATCTCATAAGTTTGAAAATTGGTTTAATCAATAATTAAAATGTTTTTGGTGCATTAAGAAGGATAAATTATATTCTATAATATGATAAGTTCCCTTATAGACATCTAGAGATATGGTTTAATTAGTCATCTTGATATACTAGAATAAAATTTTATTTGAAGTATCTATAAAAGAATAAATTGTATTTTTTGGATTGTAAGGAATTTAAAAATATGATAAATGAATGAGAACTGGGTCTGTCCCTTCCTTATTTTTTTCATTAAATTTTATATAATCAATAAGAACCAATTATTCAATAAATGTTTTAGAGAAAATTAACTCAAAAATCTCAATTTAAATTATCTATTTATTAATTTTCCTTAGTAAAATTTGTGAGAGACAGAACCACTCAATCTTGGAGATTAGGAATATATTTCCCACAACAAGATGATTTATCACCTACTTTTAAACAACATATTTTATAATATGAGTTAATATTTTTTTTTGGGATTTTCATCTTAAATGACTTCCCATATCAAAAATAAAAATGTGATTTCTCGAGGTAGGGATAATTCCTCGTATATCATCTATTATATACACAATATCTCTCCCCATTTATAAGTACATTTAAAAACTATTTTCTCTATTATTTAATCAATTATATATACAATCACTAAATATATATTATATATCTACCATGAATGAATATAGTGGAGTTTTTATGTGATATTTTGAATTTATATTTTATTTCTTACCATTTAAAGTAACAAAATATTGGTAAGAATATCTTTATTGATATCCCACATAATATTCACATGTTATTTACTCTTATTGTGACATCATTTATCCCAATGTATTAATGAGTTCCATCATTTTGTTTTCTTTTTATTTATACATGGAAAGTATTTTTATATAATCTTTAATATATATTATTTAAGTTTTATTATATAATTTACATTAATGGTTTACTAAATTTATTAATTTATAAATAAATTACTCATCATCAAGTCAAAAAATAGGTATTTCTAATTAAAATATATCAAATACATTCTATGTGTTAAGAAATGAAATGTAAGTATAATGGGAATAACTATTGATTTTTGATTTTTGATTTTAAAATTTATTCAAAATAAATTAAAATAAATAACATTCATAATTTTTCATGAGGATACTTCAGTCATCCAAATTAATTTTATGTCATACAAAATTTATTTTAGGCTATTTTTGTCTAATGTAATTAAAAATTTAGATAGAATTATATGAATAAATTATTCTAATTCACATGATTCATTCATAAACATGCATGATATAATTATCAAAGGAATGTAAGAACATCCACAACATAAAATATTGGGGGTATTTTTCCTTGGAAAACTACTAATAAAACTCTCTCAATTGTTTAACTCTTAGGACATAAAATTCAACATGTTTGAAAATATGATATCTTAATACAAATTACATTACAAAATTGTTTAAGATACATTTTAAATGAAGATCCTTATTGGGATTTCATTAAAAATTTACCAAAAAATAAAAGTATTAGGATATTAGTTTTACTAATATGAAACTACCATGGAATTAAAAAACGTTTTTTACTAGTTTCAAATCTACTCTTAAAATTTCTCTTAATTATTATTTTTCTCAAGTAATAATTTTTTTTAAATTTACTTAATCTTATTTATTTTCCTTCAGTTTTTAATTATTTAAAATATTCATCTCATATCAAATTTATCATCAAATTTTTTAAAACATCTAATGTTAATTGATTTATAACTATCACTGTGGTTTAATTGATCAATAACTGATAATTGTAAACAATCTACTATATTATTATAAATTTTAATATATTGATGTATAAATTTCTAGATGAATTAATCTTTAGTTATAATTATCATATTATTGTTTCTATATTCTAATCAATTTATGTTAAAATTTATATTTATTTGAAAATTACCAACTCTAATATTATAATGAATTTTCTAACCCTTTTAAATTTTTTAATAGTTATATTAAATTATATTATTTTTATAATACAATTTAATATTAATTTATAAACCCCTATTTTGAAAATTAAATTTTTTAAATCATTAAGTTTTTATAAAAATTCAAATAAAACATTTATTCTTTACAAAAAAACCTACAATTATTTTATAATTTTAAAAAATTTATTTAAGTATATAATGATATATATATTTTAATTTTTAAGTTTTTTAATCTAATTAAATATTATTTTACACATACATAGTTTAGGATAAAATTTTAATTTTTAAGTTACTATTATTAATGGTCATATTTTTTTTAGGATGACTATATTTCTAATCCAATGGTCAGATTTGAAACGGTAATATGGGATCACTATATTATTTAAATTCTTCATATCTCATTCATTATTTATCCACTTATATTTCTTACAATTGATATATATATATATATATTCATTTTCAAAATTAATATTTTATTAACAATATTATTTTTTCATTCTACAGTATTGTTGGTTAGGGTGGTTATTCTGGTGGATTAAGCAGATACAGAATTTCATATTTTAATTATCTAATTTTCTATTTTTATAATAGTACATAATTTTCAAATTTTATGTTAGTTTTTATACACTAAATTTAATGTTTACATTATGATATTTACATATAATTGATATATCATGTAGAACATGTGCATTATATAATACTAAATTATCCATTATGTTATGTTTATAAATGAAGAGAAATTACAATGCTAAAAATGTTCGGTTGTTACATTCTTCCTCACATTAGAAATTTCATTTGAAAAATATCAAATTTTATACTATGTTGGAAATAGGTTAGGGTACTTATTCATCATTGATTCATCTAGTTCCCATGTATTCTCCTCATTCTTATGGCTTTTCCATAATACATTGACTGGGTGTGTTTTCTTATTGTGTTGAACATTGTCTCTATGGTTGTGGATCTTTATTGCATTCTTGTCAAAAAAAGAGATCATTTTTATTATGTACCAACTTCTAATTATGTATTTTTGTAGGATCTGGTATGTACTTTTTCAAGTGGTATAACTAAAACACATAATGTACTTAGGGAAGTGTTGGTGGGGGTACTAGCCCACCAACTGTATCTTTTATGTGATAAATAATCTCAATGGGGAAGAAGTACCTTGGACATTGATTTCCATTCTTCCAAATTTTTTTGATTTTCTTAAATGGAGATATATAGATGAAAAAATTATCACTAACCTCAAAAATAATTTCTTTTCATTGATTGTTAATATATCTCTTTTATCAACTATGATATGCACTAATGTAATGATGAATGTCCTTGACCTTTTCTCCCATTTTTATGACTATTTTAGGTCTTATAATCTTCTATTTACTAACTTCATCCGAGCATTTGGGAGTTAACTAACATAATATAAACATTGATATAAAAATTAGTATGGATTATCTCCCCCAAATTTATGGCCCCTCTAAGTGTACAATCCATACACTTGGGGAAATCTTGAGAGAATTCAAGATAAACTTCAAGGAAATTATTGCAATGTGTACTAATGAAAAATGAAAAAGTGGAAGCCCATGAATCATGGTAGTTGAAAGATCATGTGAATAATTAGCCAACACATTATTTAGAGTTGGTTGCAGTAATATTCACATTGAATATTTGGTGGAATAATGTTTAAGTGGATAAGTGTGATATACCTATGGATAATAAAATCCTCAAGTATATATAAACATAGAAGGAGCATAATATGTAGTAGTGAAGGTGGTTAGAGATTCTCGAGGATAATGACTACTCAATCCACTATAATTTGAGGAAGGTGAATAAAGTGGTAGATGATCTATGTATAATCAATCCTATAACATTTTTCATGATGATAATTGGAAAAGATACAATAATATTAGACATTAAAAGGATGGAAAATATAATTAAATTGGAAGTAAAATCATCATTCATTTCTCAAATGGGTTCTCAATCATCCATAAAGTTATAAGTAAAGGATGATTAAATTGATGATGTAGAAATACAATATATTTTCCATGTTATATGAAATAAGAAACCTCATAGATAAAATATATTAAGAAGGAGTTGTATGGATTAGGTGAAAACTATGTGTACCATCAAATCCTGAGATATTGAAGAAGTTGTTGAATGATGTAAACATCGTGACCTATATCCACCTAGAGAGCATGATGATGTATTGAGACCTCTAAGAGAACTATTGGTGTGATAATAGGAAGAAATAGATCATATAATATACATCCAAGTTCCTGGTATTCATTCAAGTGAATGTTAAAAGGTCAAAATAAAAGGGATAATGAAATAAATACCCATACCCACATGGATATGGGAGAACATCACCATAGACATTCGCACTGTTCATATAAATAAACCTAGAGAAAATAATGTTGTATGGTTTGTGATGGATTATCTTATACAGACTGCTTAATTTATTTTTCTTCAAGATGAATTATTACTCAATCAATATTCAACTATATTCTTGAGAGAATCAGTGAGGTTGCATATTAAACCAATATAGATTGTATTTGATAAAGATCCAAGGATTTTCTCCACGTTATATAAAATTACACAACATGATATAAACATAGAGTTGAACTTTAGTATATATTAACACCACAAAAATTATTCTAATATGAATGAAATATATTAATACTTGAGGAAATTGTGAGAAAACTATTGAAATACTTCAACGAAAGCTGGTATAAACATCCTCTTATGGTTAAATTCATATATAATAATAATTTTTATAAAAGCATCCAAACATTTCTATAAGAAACCCTTCCATAGATGGTATGTAGGATGCCTATGTATTGGGATGATGTTAGTGAGCACATGATAATGGTATATAGACCTAGTATTTACATACATTTACATTATATAAGTTTTTCAAAATACTTAAAAAATAAAAAAAATAGACATCTGAAAGATTATTTAACTACAACACATTTGGAAACATGAAAACATAAACACTAGTACATAAGTTTGGTACATCATCTCCCACTAGGATCTTCTTGACTATCACCGTTATTATACACATAAAACATTGTATGTATATTCCTAAAATGGTGGAAAAAAACATAAAAAGGTTTGACCTCCAATGAAACAACCCAAGATTTCATAGTACATTATTTCTTCAAAGTAATGCAATAACTAGCACTATACGCAACACTGAGTTCAAGCGCATCACGACTGACTAAACTAGCCATTCAAAAGTAGTTATGAATAGTATTAATTTAATTTTGAACATTATATAATCATTATAATTTTAGAATCCATATTATGAGTTTCTCAGACATAATGTAAGAACAAATTAATTTTTTCTGATAAAAGAATTATTTTTCATAAAAATGGAATTTTACTACCTTTTAATGGTGAACCCCTTTTAAATTATATATTTGAATATTTTATATATTAAATTTGACAAAATAAAATTCTTCATTAGAATCGGGTCATAATAATTTATTTTCAAATTTTTTTTGGTGTTTTTCTAATAACTTTCGTATTTGGGTGAATAGTAAAAAATACTATATTTTAACTGAAATTTTTTTTTTAATCAAAATAATTTATAGTGTTGAATTATAAATTTTAATGTTTTGAAAGTGTAATTAGATTATATTTTTAACCTTTAATCCAATGTTGGTCATTGGAATTAATTTCACATTGAAGTTATACATTAACAAGTGTCAATCTTTTAATAGTTATTATTTCTTAAAAACACGCTATTTGTTTTGACAACGAGAATTAATTTTAAATTGATAAATTCAACATATATGTTTTCAATTTGGTAAAATAGACATCTTTTTTGGATTCAGAATATCTAAATTATCCAAGGGTGAAGTTTCGGTATTTTTTTTAAAAACATTCAATTTTTGATGAATAGTGAAAAACACTCAGTTATCGTTTAAAACCGATTTTTTATTTAAATAGTTATTTATTTTATTTAAATTTATTTTAGGTCAAATTATATACATAATACCTATATAAGTTCAATATAATTCATTGGATTCAATTTATAATAATTTTAGATATATAAAATTTTTTATAGAACTTTTCACCGTATTTTACCCACCTCCTAGGAGAATTTTTGAATTCACATAAAACATAATTTTACCACTTTTGTTAGTGGAATTTCAAAAATACAAGAGAAATTTTTTATATCCGTAATTAAAATTTGGTTCAATAAGATAAAAATAATTTTTGGTGAATAGTAACTTTTTACTTTTATTTACCACGATTAAAAGTAAATAGGGTAATTAAGGGTAAAAATTACATTATTATTACCATAAAACTTGTCATAATTCTATTTTATAAGTGTAATTCGACCAAAAACAACCTTAGGAATAAAATATGACCCTTTAGGTCCACTTGGATTAGATTATAACATTTATTATTATTTTATTTAAAGAAGAGTTAAAAGAGTTAAAATCAACGTTTAATAACTAATCCATTTTTAATATAGGGTTATAAATAAGATAAATTATAATATAAATATTCATTAGAAATATAAAAAGATTTCATACATAATGGTATTTTATTTATAATTTTTAGAGATTAAATAATTAAATTTATTAATGACACAATGATGATGTAGTAATTACCTTATTAATGAAAGAATCAAATAAATGGTATTATAAATATTAAAATAAATATAATTTCAAAGTTTTTATTGAATCCACGAATTTTTTAGTTGAATATGACACATTAGGAATGATTTAATGTATTTTTTTTGAAGTAATCATGCTGTTATTATTTTAACCAAAAAACAAATAACAAATAGTGTCAAAATTGACATAAAATAGTTTTAAAAAAATATATTATATTATTAATTGATTAATGGTCCTAAAACTATATGGTTCATCCAAAAGAATTATATAATAATATATATGACATTAATTAGACAATTGGTATTTTATTGGAGGTATATAGTAAGTTTATTAACCATATAGTGTAAGAATACAAGAAGACACGGTAAAAGTTTAATTATTTAACTTAGAGTTAAATCTAAATGATAAGGTTAAAATGGTAACCTAAACTTGTCTAAAACCTATTGGTTCAGAGGTGTTCGACCCATCCCCACCCTATCCTTGAAATAAGTCACTTTAAAACCATTATAAACTGAATATGAATTTGTTATAAAATAATATTTTATGTTTTTCCAAAGCTGCCCCTCACCCTTCTTATAAAAGGGAACTTCACCTTCTCTCAAATTCACACCTCCAAATCCATTTTGACTCGGACAAACCCAGAACAAATATCCTCCCATCTATCATAACTTCATCATACAGGCCTTCCTTTGGTCAGAAATCCAACCTAAGGATCCCTTTTGATCAAATCAAAAGGAAGAACCTGAATAAGAGGTAATGATTTCACCACCCTCTTTCAAGTTCTCTTGTTCTTCCACTTACACTTTCTTTGTTGTTTACATTCAAAAATAATAACTCTAGTATATTATATATATTTTGATGTTATTATAAATTTTTACCAACTATATTCATTATTATATCCATCTTATGAATGATAATGTCACCATCCGTGCGTACGTACGACTTACCGTCTCCACGCCGTGGTGTAATTTGTTATTCAACACTGTTATTTTGATGGATATAATGATGAGTAATATGTATATAAATAATGAAAATAGAATGATAATGTCTATGTAAAATTAATATACCATCCAATTCCACACCTTTAAGGAAATGATATTGTCGCTCGTGCGTACGTACGGATTACCGTCTCCCCGATGCGATGAGATTCATTTCCACATTAACCATTCATCGATGATTATAAAAATATATATTAATAATAAGTATGTAATATATGACATAATAATACTACTGGATATATATATATATATATATGTACTTACATATGTCTTATTCACTTAGTTCCGTTCAAGACGATATAAAAACAGAAACAACGTTTATGCGTACGTACGGACTACCGTCTCCATAAATAGTATTTTTCATTTCATATATATGTCTCTTATAAATATTTATATTCTAAATATATATGATATATAGATCATGTTTTATATTCTGTAAGTATTTAAATATTGATCTATGTGATTCAATCAAGAGTAGCAAGTTAAAACACGTACGATAAAGAAAGCGATTATTACCCGAAATGTTAACTTAACATGGAAATTATTATTCAATGGGTAGTATGTAGTCATAAATGAATAATGTATGATATCATAAATATTAATATGGTTCTGGTATAATTTATTAACATACTATGATAATCATACATGAGGTTAAATGTACCCTCGACTAAATAAATGCTCAAGGTAAGGGTTAATTCCTCAATTTCATTAATATCAGAGATTGTTTATGTGTAAATATTTACTGGGACATTTTTATCATCCATGTCCATTTTTCACAAAACTTATTTCGAAATGAATATTTTAAGGATTTTTGAAAGGTACTCTTTATCATGATCATAATTTTAAATTTTTTAAATATTTATCTTTCTAAATCTTTTTAATTAATGTCTATGTTTTCAAAATGATTTTAAGGATTTATTTATATGGACATGAATGTTTTGAAATGATAATTCTTTTCAAAAGTTTCAAATAGGTATGGGATACTTTGATTCAAAAATTGATTTTAAATTACTTCATTTATAAATGTGTGAATTTTAAAAGATTTTACAAAAAGGATATTTCTCTCAAAAAGTTTTACTCATCATTTTTAACTATATCAGCATCCTTTACTGAATATTATTTTTGATTGAGGTTGATTTATTATAATACAATCTTCCATATTGTATTGAATGAGTTATGATATGTTTGACTATGGATGTTCTATTTTTATACCATTCATGTTTTATGGTTAATGTATTTACATTTCATATGCTAGTTTTAATACGAATGTTTATGTTATGATTCAACTATTCATATGAGGAATATAGTGGACTTAGTAAGTGACAGGTGGAGCCCGATATAGTTCCTCAATGCCTCAGTAGGTCTCATGAGACAAACTAGTGTCTTGGTACAAGGCCTTGACAAAAATATTATTCATAGTCTTGGCACAAGTCCTTGACTATGTGGTAATGATGTCCGACATTAGGCATTCCCTCATTATGAAGTTAGATTTTACATGTGATTATTCGAATAGTAGAATATCCATGTGCATATTTATATGGTAATGTTTGATTTATTTTTCCATATTATGTTCAAGTTTATGTTTAAAAAGGCTGTTTTTTTATCACACATATTTCCTTAAAAGTTTATAGCTTCCACTAAATTATTTACCCTTACTGAGCATCTGAGCTCACCCCTTTCTTATATTTTATTTTCCTAGGATTATAAGAAGTGTATTATGATTGATAAGCAGGGTTAATCTTGGGGATTAATGGCATTCTCAAAGGATCATTTATGTTGTGTTTTATTTTCTAATGTGTAATGTAACGTTCATGTATGTAATCTATTTTCCAAGACTGCTAAACTGATCGGTCTTTCAGGACGTGGTTTCTTGTAATAATGCCAATGTATTAAAATAATTCACCGACTCTGGGTAACTGCGGTCAGGGCATTACAGTTGGTATCAGAGGAAGTTTAGCAATAAACTTAGAAGCTAGATTTAGATAATCTCTGGTTTGAACACGTAGACCTAAGATAGAATTTTAGTATCAGTATAGAAGGACTTCCTAGAATTTTGGTAATATAGAGATTTTGTGAGTTTTCTAAGCAAATAAATCCCTGTCGGGATACGAGAAGGTAGAGGCGGTTCTGACACAGATGTACCTAGGGGTAAAAATCCAAAACACCACTTTGAGCTAGACTTGAATGAGAACTGGTGCACGAAAACGGGCCTTTCTGTACTCTTGGTTATGACACTCTCAGTGGATATGCTTAGTATACTTCTCGTTTTCTTTACAAACCACTATGAAGGGTTTATGCGTATATACCTCCTCAAAGAAAACAATTTTGTTATTATGGATTATATCCATAAACTTTTCAATTTACGTTAGGTATTTTACATGTTTGGAATTATGAATTGCGATTCATAAACTAACCTATTGTATGCCATTATTTAGAAATGGAACCCAGTAGAAGGAATGAGAACTCTAGAAATACGTATGATCGAAAGAGTAAGAAGGGTCATATCATTCATGATATTAAGCTAATATTTAGAAAGGAAATAGTCTCTCATGTATTATCATCATATGAATAAATAGTATCATGTGTTAATAAGATCAGTAAATAATTATCTAAATCCTATGGAATTGAAGGGAAGCCAGAGAAGAAAAGAATGTTAGAAAGAAAGATGGATAAAGGGAATATGGGAAAGAAGGATTTTCCAATATGTGATAAATGTGGAATGAATCACCTTGGTAAATTATTGAATGGAATGTGAGTTTGTTATAAGTGTGGATAAAAATGACCCCAAGTACGTGATTTCAAGGGTATGAAAAAGTTTTCAAATGTAAAATGATTCATCTGCAAGGCGTTGAGACACTACGTGAATCAATGTCGCATTCATAAGAGTATACTGCAAATGATGTTATTGGATAATAATAAAGATATGATACTACCTTAGATAAAGAAGAATGACTAGAGTTATTATGTTGTTATTATAGAATTAATTCATTTGAGGGTTGTATTAACAGTATACTGGTTACATGAATTATGAAGATAAATAAGGATTGTACTGCAGTACTATTTTATTGAGGATTTGAGATTATATGGTTCTAAGAAAAGTGACTTAATAGTAAGCTACACTTTTTGGAAAATAAATGGTTTAAGGAAAGGTAATCTTTAATGTGGTCCTCAAAATGAGGTAGTGATTTTGGAATAAGAGATGGTTGATTTTGGTAATTTAGGATGTTGTAGCATTGTAAAAGAATATATGATGAAGGCGTTCACATATTATTACCTAGCAAAAAGGATACTCATTATGTTTAACTTCCTTATAAACTTTGGACTGAGAGTTTGGATATAAGTATTTTGGATAATTTTAATGGTTGGAATGGATTAAGTTTGAAATTGGATACTATTGTTAAGGTTATTTTTGGATTGCCATTAAATGGACATCCCTGAGGTCGGGTGACAACCCGTCACGTCCGGCAAGGCCGCAAGACATGAACCCGAAACCGCAGGGAGGAAAGGGTGTATCACCTATCACTGACCCACATGATGTGCTGGTTTGAATAATGTATTTATTTTAAAGGGTCTGATATGTGAATTATAAATTCATTATTTTTGGAACCCTATACGATTAGGATAAATAGAATATATTTATTTTGAAATCTGTTAGAGTGAAATATGATTTTGTGGTAGGAATTAGTTGAAGGATGAAACTCTACTTGTTATATATATATATATATATATATTTACCCTCTTATTTTATGGATAAATTAATTATTAAACTTTAGGGAAGGGATCTTAAAACCAAAAATGTGTTATCGTAATACCTTACGTTTTGTTGAACTGATGGTATTTTAAATCATTATAGATTGGTGGATTTGAGGCCTACAATTCTACAATTGTTTATGATTGATGACCTCAATCACTCCCTATAAATATTTATGTTTTCCCCCCAATTATGTGTCTCAAATTTCCACCAATGTTCTCTTAATCGAGATCATAATTTGGTGGTGAATTTTTCATTCACATTTTCCTTTTATTAAGACTAAATTTTATTAGGGAGGGAGCTTGATCGCGCTCTCCCCCATGGAACCCTAGCGGTGGATCACTCCTTCGGGCGGCGGTGATGGCCGTCCCTCCATCCCTCCTCTGGTAGCGCCATTCCCCATTCTCTGATCCTTCCCTTCTCCCTGACTATCCCCAGATTCATCTTTGCCCTAATGTCCTGACACTCCACCGAGGGGCCCCCTCTCTCCCCCTCTCCCTCCAGGAGTTCTTAGCGGTGTCTTCTCTCCATGGGCTATCCCTAATAGCTTGGTTTGGCCAACACCGTCCTTCTCTTGATATATTTTCCCGTTTCTTCAATAATTCGTGGTCCCTACAAGATCGTGTAACAGTCGGGCTCCTCGACACTCGACACTTCCTTATGTGGTTCTCCAATGATGACGATCTCACCGCTGTTTGGTCCAAAGGTCTTTGTTCCAGCGAAGGGAACCACTTTTTTCTTATGCGATGGAGCTACGATTTCCATTGGAAGAGGGATTCCCCCTCCGCAGAGATCTAGGTAAGCTTTCCGAGTCTTCCCCTGCCATTTAAAAATCCATCTATCCTTCAATTGTTAGGAAATATGGTTGGAAGATTTTTGTATTTCGACGAGCGTTCAAGGACTTTGTGCCATCCAATTGAACCCCAGATTTGCGTGGAAGTTGACGTTGTAACACCCTGAGATTTTATGAGATATATTATTTTTAATTTCTTTTATGTCTTCTATTATACACTACACCACGATTAGCTTGTACTATACGCAACAACGTATTATATTGAAGTATACGCAACACTATTCTTGGCCTGTGTTACACACAATTTCAAGTTCGTTTTGTGGAAATTATTCTACGCAACATTAAGTATAGATTTTATTTAATGTATAATTGAATTAATTTTTGATTATGTTATACGCAACACCAAACAAAGCTTCCACCACACATAGCCCTGACTTGGCTTTCATTACACGTAATCAAGACCTTCCTTGATAGCGTGTGTAGTACGCAATACCAAGTTTCACTAAACGAGATATTATTATAATATTATTATGAACTAGCCGTTATGAATAGTAATTCCCAATTTTTGAAATTTTATAAATTTTATCTTCCAAAATGGTCTAAATTTTTGGATTCGTAATATCGAAATTAGCCTAGGGTGAATTTTTGGTATTTTTCTGAAAACTTTCAATTTTTGATGAATAGTGAAAACACTCGGTTACTATTTAAAAACTGAAATTTTATTTAAATTTATTTTAGGTCAAAATTGATACATAATACCTATATAAGTTCAATGTAATTCATTTGAGTCATTTTATAATAATTTTAGATATATAAAAATTTTATTGAACTTTTCACCATCTTTTACCCACCTCCGAGGAAAATTTAAAAATTTACATAAAACTTAATTTTACCGCTTCTGTGAGTGGAATTTCAAAAATTTGAGAGACATGGTTAATAAAAATGAGTAAAATGTGGTTCAATAAGATAAAAATATTTTTTTTGAATAGTAACTTTTTACTTTTATTTACCAGGGTTAAAAGTAAATAGGGAAATTAAGGGTAAAAATGATATTATTATTACCCTAACACGTGTCCTAATTCTATTGGATAAGTGTAATTAGACCAAAAACAACTTTAGGAATAAAATATTACCTTTTAGGTCCACTTGGATTAGATTAGGACACTTATTATTATTTTATTTAAAGAAGAGTTAAAATAGTTAAAATCAATGTTTAATGACTAAAACATTTTTAATATAGGGTTCTACATAAGATAAATTCGACTATAAATATTCATTATAAAGATAAAAATATTTCTTACATAATTGTATTTTATTTATAATTTTTAGGCCTTAAATATTTAATTTATTTATGACACAATGATGATGTAGTAATTACCTTATTATTGAAATATTAACATAATTGATATTATAAGTACCTAAATAAATGTAATTTGAGACTTTTTATAAATTCCACTAATTTTTTAGGATAATATAACATGTTATTACCGATTTAAGTAACTTTTTTCGAACTAATAATGCTGTTATACGTTTCAAAAAAATCAATTACCAAATAGTATCAAAATTGATATAAAATAGTTTTTAAAACAAATATTATATTATTAATTGTTATTTTATTCCTAAAAATCTAAGGTTCGGTAAAATAACTGATAAAAGGTTATATATATTAATAATGAATCACTTGGGGTTCGTTTTTCTTGTTATATCAAGTTTATTAACCATATAGTGTAAGAAAACAAGAAGACATGGTAAAAGTTAAATTATTTAACATAGAGTTAAATCTAAATGATAATGTTAAAATAGTAACCTAAACTTGTATAAATCCTATTTGTTGAGATTATTTCGACCCATACCCACTTTATCTTATAAATAAATCAATTTCTAGCTATTATAAACCAAATATGACTTTATTATAAAATAATATTTTATGTCTTTCCAAAGGTGCCCCTCTCCTCTCTTATAAAAAGGGAACCCCTTCCCTCTTCTCTTCACACCCTCTTGAGCCTTGAAGCTCGTCCAAACCCTGAAAATTCCTCTTCTCAACCTATCTAGTTAGATCACATAGGTTCTGGTCTTCTCAAAAGACCAACTCTAGTGCCCTAAGAAGAAGTTTAAAGGAGGTGCGTCGAGGAAGAGGTAATCTCTTCTACCGACTCTTTCAAGTTTATTTCTTCTTCTACTTCATCTTCTTTAATTGTTTCATTATAAAGTAATAAAATAATTTTTATTTATATACTGATATGTTATTATAAATATTAAAAAACCCTTTTTCACCTTCTATCCATCCTAAGGAAAGAGAAATCACCACGCGTGCGTACGTACAGAATACCGTCTCCACGCCGTGGTGTAATTTGTTTTTCCACCACCACCTTACTTGGATGGGTATAATGGTGTAAAGAATAACTATATATGATTATTATAACATCATAATGATTCTAAGATATTATACCGTCTTCTCCAATTTTATTTAATAAATATGGGAATGATATCACCGCTCGTGCGTACGTACGAATTACCGTCTCCACGACGCGATGAGATTCATTTTCCATGTTAACAATTCAAGAATGATTATAAAGTATATATAATAAGTAATAATGAAATATATTACATAATAATTCTACTGTATTTATGTATATATATATGTATGTCATCTACTTAATTCCATTTAATTCAATAAGGAAACAAAAAACAGCGTTCATGCATACGTACGGCCTACCGTCTCCATGAATAATGTATTTCATTTCATTTATCTATCTTATATATATATATATTGAATATATATGATATATAAATCATTATTTACATTATGGAATTAAATAAATCATGATGTAATTAATAATAATATCAAGAACAACAAGTCCAAACACGTACGATAAATAAAACGATTTTACCCAAAACGCTTCTATAACATGGAATTTACAAAAGAACGGGTAATATAAAGTCATGAGTGAACCATATATGATATCATAACAATGAATATGATTCTATAATAAGTCAATTACATTATTTAAATCATTATACAGGAGGTTTGGATACATATGAAGCATATCAAACCTAAGGTAAGGGATAACTTTTCCAATATCATTTTTATCCGAGATTGTTTATTCATAAGTATTTACTGGGGTAATGTTTATCATCCATGTAACTATTTTCTAAAAATGGTTTCATGTGTGGATAAAGTACATTTTACCCATTTTTTACTTTTACTACATGGTGTGTAAGGAATCTTTCTTTTTTTCACCATACGAGGTACTTTTTGACTTTTCCAGCAAAAGTATGAGAAAAATGTTTTTTAACTTATACGACATGAACGGATTTTTACGGTTTTGTAACAACTTATTTTCATGAAGAATACTCTAAAATATTTCAGGAATCTTTTCAAAAAAATAAATTTCTTTTAAAATTGTTGGACATTTTGGGAAAAGAAAATGATTTTGAAGAAGAAAGGATATTTTCCTCAAGAATTCATTTCAAGTGTTTTATCAAAACCATTTTCCATCTATGATGACATTATTTTATATGTGTATGTTTGAAGTATAAGTTCTCTATGATTACAATTGTTTCAATTTTATTATGATGAAATGATATCCATTTATTCTATATGGATTATGTTATGATGGGATGATGTTTATGAAACCCATTTTACTCTTTGGGTTATGATGAATGATTTATATTTATTTTGTGGCACAAGTAAGAATGATTTCATTATGAGATGGGTGGGACCTATATCTCCCTCAAATACATTGGGTAAAGATTTATATCTCATGAGATAGACATGGCTGGAATGGTAAGTTAATACGGTTTAGTGTTACAGGACTGAAAGGAGGAGTGAACTCGATTCAGAAAGGGACTTTGTCCACTAAGATGGTCTTAGAAGAAATGCCTTGGCTACTATAGAAATCATAACATGTGCTTAATCGTTTCCACAATTACATGTTTTATTCTCATGCTATTTTATCAGGATTAATGTGTCTTTATGATCTATGCCTTACTTACTGCCATGTTTTATGTCATTTCTCAAGATCTTGATGTTTACAAATTATGTTCATGTATTTAAGTTCCAATGTATATGATTTGTTTTATTTTCTCCATGCTTACCCTTACTGAGAATTTGAGCTCACCCTTTTATATGTTTTCTTTTCCCCAGGATTTAAAGAAAGGTTTTAGGTAAGAAAACAAAAAGGGGAATATCTTTATGGGAGATGTTGAAGATCTTTCACCACGATTAGAAGATTCTGTTCTGAGTTTCCAAAGACACTAAACTATTATGGTCCTTGAGTGTTGGTTATTTTTATGTATTACATATTCTGCAAAAGTAATTTAATGTCCATGTACATCAAGATTTGGGTCTCTAAAGTTGGTATTAGAGGAAAGGTTTAGTTAAACTTTGGAAAGTAGGATGCGAAAACTTTAGTGAGATCCCTAGAGATATTTATAAGGTATGTCTAGGGATGTCCCTAAGGTTTAGTATAAGTATAGTTTATAGTACTAGAATTATGGGAATGATATTAGAATTAAACCTAATATGTTAGATATTGAAGGTACTCCCACTTTATTATGTTGTTTTCCATAGCATGATTTTTGCCTCTCACACTATTCTTTTTGGGTTTTAGACGATGGCTGGAACCCGAAGGAACCGTGTTGATCAATGTAAGGGAAAATGCAATGATTGTCCTTCTGAACAAACCAATGTCATGGGATATGGAGTGAAAAATCTTATTGCTATACTTACACAAGCTATGAATCATTATGGACTTCCAAATGAGCAGAGAAGGGAACAATATTTTATTGAGTCCTTCATGAGGTAACGTCCACCTTATTTCAGTGGGTCTTCAGATCCACTTGTTGCTGAACAATGGATCAGTACCATTGAAAAGATATTTTCCATACTTCGCTGTTCGGAACATTAAAAAGTCATTCTGGCTATTTACCATTTAGAAGGTGAAGCAGATCAATGGTGGACTCTAATTACGAATACAATGCCCCAAGATGAAATTGAATCCATGGAATGGGATGAGTTCAAGAACTTGTTTTTAAATAAGTACTTCCCTCGTATTCTTCAAACAAAGATGGAAAAGGAGTTCTTTAAGCTTAAGAAAAAGGATGATGAATCTGTTAAGGAAATTTTACAAGGATTGCAAGGTATGCATCTGGCTTTATCATCCAACCTAAAAGTAAAGTTGATCGATTTTTCAGTGGCTTAAAACCAAGTCTTCGAAGGGAATTAGCTATAAGAGACTTCAGTAGCTATGAAGAAATTGTGCGTTATGCTATCAAGGTAGAAATGGAATTTGGTGTTACATATCCATATCATGGTTTTGACAAGAAAAGAAAGATGGAGTTCAAGGAGAAATCTTAGAATAATGGTGAAAAGAAGATGAATGTTTCTTTATGCTCAAAGTGTGGAAAGAAGCATGGTGGAGATTTTCTTAAAGGTACTAGAAAATGTTTTAAGTGTGGAAAAGAAGGTAATCGAGCAGCTAAGTATCGAAGTAATGGAAAAAGGGTTTCTAATTATTTTAATAAAAAAAATACTGTAGAGAACACACCACAAACACTTCAATGCTTCAAGTGTAAGGAAATGGGGCATTATTCTAATCAATGCCCTAATACAAGGGTTAATGATGATCGACATGAGCAACCACCTAAGGAAAAAGACAAAGGGAAGTCACATGTGATCACTATTGGAAATATTGAGTATGACAATGATGTTGTGTAATGATTATGTGTTTATGTATTGGGATTTCAAAATAGTATCATGGAATCTCATTTATGGTATCGTGGAATTTTTGAATATCTATGTATTGGTTTTAAATAATTATATGGTAACTATAACCATGAAAATTTATTGAAATATTTTTGGAAAGAAGATGATATGCACATAATGAAGGGATAAAGAGAAAATGAAATGAGCTCCTGACTGATATCATGGTTTGAGTGTATAGAAATTTTGGGATTTTGGTATGTGGAAAGAGTTAACTTTTGACAGCATTCATGTTTTCACTAAGGTTCAATGGGTATTCAATTTTCAATAGAATACATGATTAAGGTATTCACATGTTTTTAATTTTACCAACAAGATATATCGTATGATATATTGGGGATAAATGATGGTATTCACATGCTCGACAGATGACATTTCTATTAATTGTTTTCTTTATACTATGAGCTCGGACAGAAGTATTTTGGATAAGCCTAAAGATTGGAATGGATTATGTTGGACATAAGTCAATATTGTTTAAGGCTATAAATTTTTTGATATTATTGATGGAATGTTATAATAATGTAGTTTTAGAAAAAGGACAACCTGTAGGATGGGCGACAACCCATCACGTCGGACAAGGATGCATGAATCGAACCCAAAACCGAAGTGCGACATGCCTTTATCACCTACCACTGGCCTACAAGAAGTCCCTGGTTAGTAGAAACTAGTATTATTATATTAAGAAGTATGATATATGAAGTATAAATCCATTTTTGGAACCATATATGATTAATCTCACTATAGATGGACTTATGTATATTTGATAACTTTTGCTAACCTTTTGTTTGAGATAAATGGAATGACCAGTCATTCTACCACATGATCTGCTAACACTTCATGAATGGAAAATTCAACTTCATTTCTTTAAGAAATGAAGTGGAAATTGTCCAAGGAATGACTAACGGTGAGATTGTACCAAAATCAAGAAAGTATTTCTTCTAATTCAAATTTCTTCAACTTCAGGGAAATAATCTTAAAAACCAAAAATTTTGTCCTAGTGACCTTATATCCGATGAATCAGATGGTACCTTAGATCATCACAAATTTATGGCTGTGTGATTGTTGGCTTTTTCATAGCCATGTTCTCTACCACTCTCCATCAGAACTTGACAGTTAGGTTTCTCTTCCATATCCATATTTTCACCTATGTTCTCCTATGTGGAAACCCAGTGATGAGTCAATTTGGGTAAACGATATGTTTCAAACTTCACTTTTTAAAATGAAGTTTTAGTACTCATTTTTACAATGTGGGTTTCTATGAAAGAAACTTTCAAGTAGTAAACCATTTAGAACCTTGACAAATTTCGGGGGAAAAATTCATTTTAAGGGGGGTAGAATGTAACACCTTGATATTTTATGAGATATATTATTTTTAATTTCTTTTATGTATTCTATTATACACTACACCAAGATTAGATTGTACTATACACAACACTGTATTAGATTGCAGTATACGCAACACTATTCTTGGCTCATGTTACACACAATTTCAAGTTCGTTTTGTGGAAATTATTCTACGCAACATTAAGTATAGATTTTTTTAATGTATAAATGAAATAATTTTTGATTATGTTATACGCAATAGCAAACAGAGCTTTCAATACATGCAGGCTTGACTTGGATTGCATTACACGCAATCAAGACCTTCCTCGATAGCGTGTGTAGTACGCACTACTGAGTTTCACTAAACGGGATATTATTATAATATTATTATGAACCAACCGTTATGAATAGTAATACCCACTTTTTGAAATTTTATAAATTTTATCTTTCAAAATGGACTTCATTTTTGGATTCGGAATATCGAAATTAGCCTAGGGTGAATTTTTGGTATTTTTCTGAAAACTTTCAATTTTTGATGAACAGTGAAAACACTGGGTTACTATTTAAAAACAGACTTTTTATTTTAAAAATTATTTATTTTATTTAAATTTATTTTAGGTAAAAATTGATACATAATACCTATATAAGTTCAATTTAATTCATTTGAGTTATTTTATAATAATTTTAGATATATAAAAATTTTATTGAACTTTTCACCGTCTTTTACCCACATCCTAGGAGAATTTGAAAATTTACATAAAACTTAATTTTACCACTTCTGTGAGTGGAACTTCGAAAATCTGAGAGACACGGTTAATATTAAGGAGTAAAATGTGGTTCAATAAGATAAAAATAATTTTTGGTGAAAAGCAACTTTTTACTTTTATTTACCAAGGTTAAAAGTAAATAGGGAAATTAAGGGTAAAAATGATTTTATTATTACCCTAACACATGTCCTAATTCTATTGGATAAGTGTAATTCGACCAAAAACAACCTTATAAATAAAATATTACCCTTTAGGTCCACTTTTATTATATTAGGACACTTATTATTATTTTATTTAAAGAAGAGTTAAAATAGTTAAAATCAATGTTTAATAAATAATTTTTTTTAATATAGGGTTATACATAAGATAAATTAGACTATAAATATTAATTAGAAATATAAAAATATTTCCTACATAATTGTATTTTATTTATAATTTTTAGACATTAAATATTTAAATTATTTATGACACAATGATGATGCAGTAATTACCTTATTAATGAAATATTAACATAATTGATATTATAAATACCTAAATAAATGTAATTTGAGACTTTTTATAAATTCCACTAATTTGTTAGGTTAATATGACATATTAGTATTTATTTAATGAAATTTTCTTGAACTAATCATGCTGTTATCATTTTCACAAAAATCAATTACCAAATAGTGTCAAAATTGACAAAAAATTGTTTTTAAAACAAATATTATATTATTAATTGTTATTTTATTCCTAAAAATCTAAAGTTCAGCCAAATGACTTATATAAGGTTATATATATTACTAATGAACAACTTGGGGTTCTTTTGTCTTGTTATAGTATGTTTATTAACCATATAGTGTAAGAAAACAAGAAGACACGGTAAAAGTTAAATTATTTAACATAGAGTTCAATCTAAATGATAAAATTAAAATAGTAACCTAAACTTTTCTAAATCCTATTGGTTGATATTATTTCGACCCATACCCACTTTAGCTTCTAAATAAATCAATTTGGAGCTATTATAAACCGAATATGACTTTATTATAAAATAATATTTTATGTCTTTCCAAAGGTGCCCCTCTCCTCCCTTATAAAAAGGGCACCCCTTCCCTCTTCTCTTCACACCTTTTTGAGCCTTTAATCTCGGCCAAAACCTGACAATTACTCTTCTCAAACTCTCTAGTTATATTACAGAGGTTCTGGTCTTCTCCAAAGACCAACTCTAGTGCCCTAAGAAGAAGTTTAAAGGAGGTGCATCGAGGAAGAGGTAATCTCTTATACCGACTCTTTCAAGTATCTTTCTTCTTTTACTTACTCTTATTTAATTGTTTCATTATAAAGTAATAAAAAAAGTCTTATTTATATAATTATATGTTATTATAAATATGAAACAACCCTTTTTCTCCTTCTATCCATCCTACGGAAAGCGAAATCACCGCGCGCGTGTACGTACGAAATACCGTCTCCACACCGTGGTGTAATCAGTTTTTCCACCACCACCTTACTTGGATGGGTATAATGGTATAAAGAAAAACTATATATAATTATTATAACATCATACTGATTTTAAGATGTTATATCATCCACTACAATTCTATTTAATAAATATGGGAATGATATCACCACTCGTGCGTACGTACGGATTACCGTCTCCACGACGCGATGAGATTCATTTTCCATGTTAACAATTCAAGAATGATTATAAGTGTATATAATAAGTAATAATGAATTATATTAAATAATAATTCTACTTTATTTATGTATATATAAATGTTTTTCATCTACTTAATTCCATTCAATTCAATAAGGAAACTAAAAACAACGTTCATGCGTACGTACGGCCTACCGTCTCCATGAATGGTGTAATTGATTTCATTTATCTATCTTATATATATATATATTGAATATATATGATATATAAATCATTATTTACATTATGGAAGTAATTAAATCTTTATGTAATTAATAAGAATATCAATAACAATAATTCCAAACACGTACGATAAATAAAACAATTTTACCCAAAACACTTCTTTAACAAGGAATTTAAAAAAGAACGGATAATATAAAGTCATAAGTGAACCATATATGATATCATAATAATGAATATGATTCAGTAATAATTCAATCACATTATTTAAATCATTATACAGGAGGTTTGGATACGTACAAATCATATCAGACCTAAGGTAAGGGATAACCTTTCCAATCTCGTTTTTATCCAAGATTGTTTATTCATAAGTATTTACTGGGGTTATATTTATCATCCATGTACCTATTTTCTAAAAATAGTTTCATGTGTGTTTAAAGTCCATTTTACACATTTTTTACTTTTACTATATGGTGTGTAATGAATCTTTCTTTTTTTCACCATATGAGGTACTTTTTGACTTTTCCGGCAAAAGTACGAGAAGAATGTTTTTTTAACTTATACGGCATGAATGGATTTTTACGGTTTTATAACGCCTTATTTTCATGAAGCATACTCTACAATATTTAATTACTATTTTAAAAAAAAATCCTTTTCTTCTAAAATTGAATGAAATTTTGTGAAAAGAAAATGATTTTGAAGAAGAAAGGATATTTTCCTCAAGAATTCATTTCAAGTGTTTTATCAAAACCATTTTCCATATAAGATGAAATTATTTCATATGTTTATGTTTCAAGTATATGTTCTACATAATTTAAATGGTTTCACTTTTCTTATGATGAAATGATATCCATTTTTTCTATATGGATTATGTTATGATGGGATGATGTTTATGAAACCCATTTTACTCTTTGGGTTATGATGAATGATTTATGTTTATTTTGTAGCACAAGTAAGAATGATTTAATTATGAGATGGGTGAGCCCTATATCTCCCTCCAATGCATTGGGTAAAGATTTATATCTCATGAGATAGACATGGCTGGAACGGTAAGTTATTCCGGTTCAGTGTTACAGGACTGAAACGAGGAGTGAACTCGATTTAGAAAGGGACTTTGTCCACTAAGATGGTCTTGGAAGAAATGCCTTGGATACTATGGAAATCATAACATGTGATTAATGGTTGACACAATTACATGTTTTATTCTCATTCTATTTTATCAGGATTAATGTTTCTTTATGATCTATGCCTTACGTACTGCCATGTTTTATGTCATTGCTCAAGATCTTGATTTTTAAACATTATGTTCATGTATTTAACTTCCAATTTATATGATTTGTTTTATTTTCTCCATGATTACCCTTACTGAGAATTTGAGCTCACCCTTTTATATGTTTTATTTTCCCCAGGATTTAAAGAAAGGTTTTAGGTAAGATAACAAAAAGGGGAAGATCTTTATAGGAGATGTTGAAGATCTTTCACCATGATTATAAGATTGTGTTCCGAGTTTCCAAAGACACTAAACTATTACAGTCCTTGAGTGTTGGTTCTTTTCATGTATTAAGTATTCCACATAAGTAATGTAATGTCCATGTACGTCAAGCTTTGAGTCTCTACAGACGTCTCCAAACCCCTTGTTGAAGAAGTATGGATTGAGGTTGAAGGCGAACTCTGATGCCTCCAGCCAGTGGTTTTTGAGAACTGGTACGATTTATGTGCTTTGTGTTGTCTCCTGGGTCACCTTCATCTGTAATGTCATTCATCGCTTCGCAAACCTTCTCATACGGTTGATAACGGAAGGGTCTCCCGAGGTTTGTCTGAGGTTTTTTTTGTTCATTCTGATAGTAGGGCGTGCAATGAGGATCCTAAATCTTTGGGTGAGGATTATATTCCTATGGTGGAGATAACATTGGGTTTGGGGAAGGGTATTTCTTCAGGTGCGGTGAATGGCACAATGCTTAAGGTCCCAGAGCCGAGGGTTGCGGAGGTTTTTTCCCATTTGAGGCGTTATCTGGGTGTTTCCCCATTGTCAAGAAGCGGGGGGAAGACTACGCAGTTCTGTGAGTTCCTGGATGTTACCTCCGCCTCAATTGCAGTTGAGGTCCATGAAATGACCTTGGATATTGTTCCGGCCAGGCAGCTCATTTTAGATGAGGTGTGTATGGAAGACTACAATGCATCAGGTGATGGTTCCCTTCAATGTTCGGTTTGGGAGGAAACTAACCAGCATGCTCAATTCATGGGACATGGATTTGTGCAGCCCAGAGGTTCATATATGTCTAAAATAGAACTAATGGAAAGACCATCCTATGCTGAGGCAATGAAGTTGGGAGGAATGGATATTCAGTCCCATAATCGATTCACAGTGCTGGGAGAGGAGTGTCATGCACCCGAGGAAGGGGATTCTGTGGATGCTTCTTAGGAGGATAAGGATTCTGATTTGGACTCCATCATTGAGTCCATGGAAGTGGACATTGAGAAATACTATATTAGATCCTCTTTAAGGAAGGGTAAGAACACCATTATTGATTCAGATGGGTTTCTAAAGCACTCTCAGAGGCTACGGAGGAGGAAAGACTATTCGTCCTTACCAAGACCTCCCGTAACTAGATCCTCAAGTAAAGGACATCTTCCCTCTAAGGGTCCCAAGTAGGTGGAGGCAAAGTCTACTAAGGAGATTGATCCATCAGCATGGGAGTATTCTGTCATTAACTCGTAGTACGATGGAAAGGAGCCTTCTGAATTCGATTTTCACCCGAACGGGAGGGAACTGATAGAGTGTGATGAGTGGGACACCATCATCGATGGCATCGAATAATTCTCCGAAAAAGGCTTACAGGTCATCACTACACAATAGGAGTTTGATAGACTGGTAGGCAGGTGCCTTTAGGGTAACCTTTCCAAGGATCAATGTGACTGGTATCGAAAACAGCATATAATTTTGGCTCGTGGATTCAACGGGAATAAGATATCTGTGGAAGAGCTCATCCTTACCTGGGACAAGATGGCATAAAATTGGGAAAACCTACTCAATGAGTATTAAGATAAGAAGACTATAGTTCCTCAATGGAGTCTTCACAGAGGTACGATCTCTAACAGGCTAAAATTACAAATCCTAGATTTGTCCATGAGTTATCATGTTGACATATTGTTTTGTGTACTTGAATAGTTTCCCACATTTCCTTAAAAGTCTGTTATTCATAATAAAAAACAAATATTTTGAGGAAGACTAAATTTTATTAACCCAATTTCAGATGTGGGTTTTCCCACAAAGGTATTTTATATTTTCAAACTTTTATTTTCAAATAACAATTTCAAATTGCGAGGATGAAATTTATTGAAGGGGGAATAATATAACACCCCATGATTTCATAGTACGTTATTTCTTCAAAGTAATGAAATAACTTGCACTACATGCAACACCGAGTTCAAGTGCATCATGACTTACCAAACTAGTCATCCAAAAGAGGTTATGAATAGTATTAACTGAATTTTGAACATTATATAATCCTTATAATTTTAGAATCCATATTATGAGTTTCTTAGACATAATGTAAGAATGAATTCATTTTTTTAGATAAAAGAATTATTTTTCAAAAAAATGCAATTTTTCTGCCTTTTAATGGAGAACCCTTTTTAAATCCAATATTTGAAACTTTTATATATTAAATTTTACAAAATAAACTTCTTCTTTAGAATCGGGACATAAGAATTTAGTTTCAATAAATTTTTGGTGTTTTCTCGGATAACTTTCACATTTGGGTGAATAGTGAAAATACTATATTTTAATTGAAAACAACTGTTTTAATCAAAATAATTTATAGTGTTTAATTATACATTTTAATGTTTTGGAATTATAATTAGATTATATTTTTACCCTTTAATCCAATGTTGGTCATTGGAACTAAGTTCTCATTGAAATTATACATAAACAAGTGTCAATCTTTTGAAAGTTATTATTTCTTAAAAACATGGTATTTGTTTTGACAACGAGAATTAGTTTTAAATTAATAAATGAAACTTATATGTTTTGAATTTGGTTAAATAGACTTCATTTTTGGATTCAGAATATCGAAATTATCCTAGGGAAGATTTTTGGTATTTTTCTAAAAACGTTCAATTTTTGATGAATAGTGAAAAAACATTGAGTTATCGTTTAAAATCAAATTTTAATTTAAATAATTATTTATTTTATTTAAATTTATTTTAGGTCAAAATAGATACATAATACCTATATAATTTTAATTTAATTCATTGGAGTCAATTTATAAAAATTTTAGATATATAAAAATATTTATAGAACTTTTCACCGTCTTTTACCCACCTCCCAGGAGAATTTACGAATTCACATAAAACATAATTATACCACTTCTGTATGTGAAATTTCAAAAATCTGAGAGAAACGGTTGATATTAGTTTGTAAAATGTGGTTCAATAAGATAAAAATAATTTTTTGTGAATAGTAGCTTTTTTACTTTTATTTACCACAGTTGAAAGTAAATAGGGTAATTATGGATAAAAATGATATTATTATTACCCTAACACATGTCCTAATTCTATTGTATAAGTTTAGTTTGACCAAAAATAACCTTAGGAATAAAATATTACCCTTTAGGTACACTTGGATTAGATTAAGACATTTATTATTATTTTATTTAAAGAAGAGTTAAAAGAGTTAAAATCAATTTTTAATAACTAAACCATTTTTAATATAGGGTTATACATAATATAAATTCAGATATAAATATTAATTAGAAATATAAAATGATTTTTTACATAATGGTATTTTATTTACAATTTTTAGAGAATAAATAACTAAATTTATTAATGACACAATGATGATGAAGTAATTACCTTATTAATAAAAGAATCAAATAAATGGTATTATAAATATTAAAATAAATATAATTTCTAATTTTTTATGGCATACAAGAATTTTATAGGTGAATATAACTTGTTAGGATTGATTCAATGTATTTTTTTAAGTAATCATGTGATTATTATTTAAAAAAACAAATACCAAATAGTGTCAAAATTGACATAAAATAGTTTTTAAAACAAATATTATATTATTAATTGATATCATTGTCTTTAAAATCTAAGGTTCGGAGAAATGAATTATATAATAATATATATTACATTAATGAACCAATAGGGGTTTGATTTTCACTATATAGTAAGTTTATTAACCATATAGTGTAAGAATACAAGAAGACTTGGTATAAGTTAAATTGTTCAACTTAGAGTTAAATATAAATGATAAGGTTAAAATAGTAACATAAAATTGTCTAAAACCTATAGGTTGAGAGGATTTCGACCCATCCCTACCCGAGCCTTAAAATAAGTCACTTCAGAGCCATTCTAAACCTAATATGAATTTATTATAAAATAATATTTGAAATTTTTCCAAAGGTGCCCCTCACCCCTCTTATAAAAGGGAAATTCCCCTTCTCTCAAATTCACACCTCCAAAGCCATTTGGATCAGCGAACCCCTAACCAAATATCCTCCCAACTATCATAACTTCATCCTAGAGTCCTTCATTTGGTCAGAAAGCCAACCTAAGGATCCCTTTTGATCAAATCAAAAGGAATAACCTGAAGAAGAGGTAATGATTTCACCACCCTCTTTCAAGTTCTCTTATTCTTCCACTTACTCTTTCTTTGTTGTTTCCATTATAAAAAAATAAATCCAGTATCATATATATACTATGATGTTATTATAAATATAAAACAACTATATTCATTATTCTATCCATCTTATGAATGATAATGTCACCATGTGTGGGTACGTACGACATACTGTCTCCACACCGTGGTGTAATTTGTTATTCAACACTATGTTATTTGGATGGATATAATGATGAGTAATATGTATATAAATAATGAAATTGACATGATAATGTCTCTATAAAATTAATCTACCTTCTAATTACACACCTTTTAGGAAATGATATTGTCGCTCGTGTATAGGTACAGATTACCGTCTCCACAACGCGATGAGATTCATTTCCACGTTCACAATTCATCGACGATTATAAAAATATATATTACTAATAAGTATTTAATATATGACATAATAATTCTACTAGATATACATATATATATATATTTACTTACATATATCTTATTCACTTAGTTTCGTTCAATACGATATGAAAATGGAAACAACGTTTATGCGTACGTACGGACTACTGTCTCCATAAACAGTGTTTTTCATTTCATATATAAATGCCTATTATACATATTTATATTATAAATATATATGATATATAAATAATGTTTTATATTCTGGAATTATTTAAATATTTATCTAAGTGATACAATCAAGAGTAACATGTTAAAACACGTACGATAAAGGATGCGATTATTACCCGAAATGTTAATTTAACATGGAAATTATTATTAAATGGGTAGTATAAATTCATAAATGAATCATGTATGATATCATAAATATTAATATGGTTCTGGTAAAATTTAATAACATACTATGATATTTATAAAATAGGTTAAACATACCCTCGACTAAAGGAATGTTCAAGGTAAGGGTTAATTCCTCAATCTCATTATTATCCGAGATTGTTTATGTATAAGTATTTACTGGGACATTTTTATCATCCATGTAAATTTTTCATAAAAAAATTTCAAAATTAATATTTTAAGGATTTGTGAAAGGTACTCTTTATCAAGATCATAATTTTAAATGTTTTAAAGATTTATCTTTTTAAATATTTTTAATTAATGTCCATGTTTTCAAAATGATTTTAAGGATTTATTTATATGGACATGAATGTTTTTAAATGATAATTATTTTAAAAAGTTTCAAAGTGGTATGAGACACTTTGATTCAAAAATCTATTTTAAATTATTTCCTTTATATATCTGTGACTTTTAAATTATATTACAAAAAGGATATTTCTCTCAAAAAGTTTTACTCATCATTTTCAACTATGTCAGCATCCTTTAGTAGATATTATTTTTGATTGAGGTTGATTTATTATAATACAATCTTCCATATTGTATTTAATGATTTATGATATGTTTTATTTTGGATGTTCTATTTTTATACCATTCATGGTTTATGGTAAATGTATTGACATTTCGTATGCTAGTTTTAATATGAATGATTATGTTATGTTTCAACTATTCATATGAGGAATGAAGTGGACTTAGTAAGTGACAGGTGGAGCCCGCTATAGATTCTTGATGCATCGGTAGGTCTCATGAGACAAACTACTGTCTTGGCATAAGGCCTTGAAAAAAATTTTATTTGTATTCTTGGCATGAGGCCTTGAATATGTGGTAAGGATATCCAATATTAGGAATTCCCTCATTATGAAATTAATTATTACATGTGATTATTCGACTAATAGAATATCCATGTGCATGTTTATATGGTAATGTTTGATTTATTTTTCCATATTATGTTCATGTTTATGTTTAAAAAGGCTGTTGTTTTTATCACACATCTTGCCTTAAAATTTTATAGCTTCCCATAAATTATTTACCCTTACTGGGCATCTGAGCTCACCCTTTTATTTTGTTTTATTTTCCCAGGATTTGAAGAACTCTATTATGATTGATAAGCAGGGTTAAGGTTAGGGATTAATGGAGTTCTAAAAGGCTCATTTATGTTGTGTTTTGTTCTAATTTGTAATGTAACGTTCATGTATGTAATCTATTTTCCACGACTAATAAACTGATCGGTCTTTCAGGACTTGATTCTTTGTAATCATTTCAATGTATTAAAATAATGCACCGAATCTAGGTAACTGGGGTCAGATCATTACATCCAATTCTATGTATGGGTAAACAATTGAGAAACTTAAGTAGAATCATGAGCATAGGGTATGGGAACATGGTAATGAAAAAAATATTATACCCTTCATATAATATTTTATTAAAAAGAATCGTGGAATAAGTATTAGTAGTTTATAATACAATAATCATAAATAAATAAAGAACATAAGATATGAAATTATATCATATTAATAAACATGGAATTTTGGGAAACACATAAGCATATAATATTATTTCCATAGTATCTCTGGAATCGCTACCAAGACCATATTATTATTATGGGTTCACTTCCCATACCATCTTGGTAGTCATGGTTCACTACAATGGCCATCTTAGTAGCATGCGTTCACTCCTTAAACCATCTTGGTAGTCATGGTTCACTCTCATTGTTATCTTTGTGTTCAATGTTTAATACTAATACTATATTAATCTATCTTATGAGATATAAATATGTACCCAATGCCTTGGAGGGAGATATATGTCCCACCAATATCATAGTGAAATCATACATACATTTTCCATAAGATCATAAATAATCATATCATAACCCTTTAAATGAAATGGGTATTATAAAAAAGTAATAATATAACATACAATGGAAAAAAGATAGGTTTTACAATAATTTCATCATAAACATAACTCCTTTATGGAAATGGGTTTCAAAAGCATATAACCAGTGAAGGATAAACGAGATCCATAATCATCATACCATCAATTCATAAAATATCTATAGAAATAATATGAATGTAAAATTTTAATAATTCCCCCATAAAGGCATGATTAATATCAATGGATGCTATCATTTATGGTAAATAATTTTTAATGATATTTTAAAAAATTTTCTTTATAAAAATATCCTTTCTACATTAAAAAATATTTTTAAAAAATTAAAACATTGAAATCATTTCTATTTAAAAATAGAATTGAAAACATATAAATATAAAATTGAGAAAAATAAATTTCTTTTAAAATAAATTTTCCTCAAAAATGGGAATCCGAAATATTTTTAAATCATTTTCAAAAACTATTTTGAAAACATGGTTTTTGAATACAATAGATTTCTGACAGAAGAGATAGATTTTCAGATATGACATAAAAATAGTATATTAAGTAATAAAGAGTGAAAAAATTGTAATAGTTCAAGGTATGTGTTTATTAATTATAATATAATAGAATTCATGAGCTTTATTGAGATATGGATCATGATATTTCATTAATTGGAGCATAATCATAAAGAATATAAAAAATATATCATATTTTTTTAATAAACTCATAGCACTTGGTAAAATGGGGTCATACTCTCCATGTAATAAAACTAAATTAAATTAATCTTAAAATATCATGAAAATATGGATATTCATGATATATCATGTAAAATTAATATTTATACACAATAAATAATAATTTTGGTTCATAAAAAAACAAGATTCTGAAAGATTGAATATTTAGGTAAAAATATTTTACTAATTTAAAAAACATAGTATATTATACCAAATATAAGAAATTTCATAAAATATAAATGTTAATAAAAAAATTAAGTAATATAGACATATAATACATTCATTTTAAGTATATACACTGCACAAAATAAGTGAGTGATGATTATAGAATGTATCTCACAGAAATAAAAGTGTGATGAAATTTCATTTCCTTTTGTCATGACTCTCTTAGTACTCATAAAAAAACAACTATATAAAAAATATATATTAATTATAAATATTTCACAGAACTATATTATTATATCCCATACCATATTTTTTTTATTATGACCTTATATTTCCCACTTGTTAACAATCCTATGTTGAGGTTTCACTTTAGGTAATATTTGATTTGTTCTTCGCATGTGTTTTAATATGTTATATATTTGGTCATTATAAATATATCATAATTTAAATAATTTTAAACATTATTGAAATAAATTTATATTAATTATATTTTTATTATAATAATCCATAGAATATAGAAGTATGAACTAGAATAAACTGTTCATGGAGATGATATGATGTACATTGCATGAACAATATTCTCATTTAACTGTCTTGTTGAAGAAAGACTATAAAAGGAATATATTTATATATATAACTATTAAAATATATTTTTTATAACATATATATCATATATATTCACTAAAACCATCTTTAATACATTCCATGTAGTGTACAAATGAGTCACATCACTTTGAGGGGTGGTAATCCACATTTCCTCAAACGATGTTATCGTATTAATAAAAATTGGAATTTATAAAGATATATGTTATAAAATAATTAAATAATACTAAATACATAATAAATATAAAATAAAACATATATAAAATATATTACATCATTATATCCACCATGATAAAAAAAATGAATAATCATCGTTTAGTGAGGTGGCAGTTCACCGTACATGTAAACAATATGTTCTTTACCCATTAGATTGAGGTGTTTGTAAGTGTAGTTATACCAATTATCAGATTTTTTTTGTATATTTAAGAAAATTATTTTTATACAATCATATAATAATGATATTGGAGTGGTGGGTATGTAAATAAAAAAATGATCTTGAGTGGAGACACTGCCTCTTAATCGGGTAAATCTTGTTGGTTTGCACTAAACATGTTACATGGAAGAATTTCTACACAAAGAGATGATTTTTAGTGGAAGTTATGAATGTTGGAAATTTTATTTGTTAGATATTGTTTGAGATTATGTTTTTTATAGGTGTGAATAAGAGGGACAGTTGGTGGACTCTTATTGGGATGGGAATGGACACATTTGGCATTTTGGAAAACATGTTAGGTGTACCCACATTTTGACATAAAAAAGTAATAAATAACCAAAAAAAAATCAAGACATGAATTTAAATGGAAGAATAATATTTATATAATGGATTTTGGAAAATTTTCTAAGTAGTTTTTCATGTTAAATTTAAGGTTTATTCCTTATTTAATTTTAATTTTACTATATTCGATGTAATCAATTTTAATTACTTTCACTAATATTTTTGATCAAAATAACTGATAAAATAATTATAAATTATAAATTATGTTTATTATAAATATGGAATAAAATTTTCCAAATTCCAAAAAATTAATTGGGATAATTTAATTTAAAACTATTTATGCAGTCGGGTGGACAATGCGAGGTTTTAAAGTAAAAAAATCAAAAGGTTCCTATGTTTTAATATCTAATTTCAATTTGAAATTGGTTACAATGTCCCAAATTGGTTTTATTGATAAAAATATAATCTAATTAAACTTTTTATTAAAATTAAATAACACTTTAACACATATAAATAAATTATACAAAAAGAGGTTTTGAATTAAAATCAAGTATTTTCACTATTCATCTAAAAATGATATTTCTCATAAAAATCCCATGAAATCACCCTAAGAAAATATCTAAATTATATATTGAGAAATTAAGTTTAATATATAAAATTAAATTTATAAATGTTACTAAAATTAATTTTTTATTTTTCAAAGAAGAAAATGAAAACTAGTTTATTTGAGAAAATAGTAATTTTAAATATATAATAACTTCACCAAAAATTATATATTTTAATATGAATATGATTTATTTATATAAAAACAATATAAAAAATACTTTAAAAGTATCTATTAATTTTCATATATCTATTTTTAATGTCTATGTTATAATTATCTCATTTAAATAATTATAATAATAAAATGATGTTCATAGAAACATCTATGTTTCGTGTAATGTATGCGAAGTCGGTGTTGATTGTCATATACGCAAAATCCATGTTGCATGTTACATAGGCCAAGTCCCTATTCCATACCTCAATTTGGTGATGTGTGAATGTAATTTTTTACTCAATGTATTGAAAAATATTAATTATAATTTAATTTATTATAGAGAAAAGAAAGATCATAAAAACTCGAGGTGTTACATTCTACCTCCCTCAAAATAAATTTATCCCTAGAAATTTTTCATTTGGGTAATATAATATGAGGATTTTTATGCTTCATAATATCCCCATTTTCCCTTGTATATTACTCTAACTAGTTATTTATCTAAAAAACATTGATATTGTGAGAGTTCTAATTCCATAGAACATTATCAGTATGATCTAGAATTTCAACTTGTTACTCCTTGTAGGAAAGATCATTCTCTAGTGGAATGACCTATGAGTTCTTCTAATTTGAAGGGTATAGTATGTACTTACCTAAGAGAGATACATTGAACATGATATGGGATTTATAGTTATTTTCATAAAGTTCCAGTAAATAGGATACTATCCTTATACGATCAAGAATCCCAAATGGATAGATATACATAGGGAATTGTTTCCCTTTCTTCTCGAATGTCATAATTTTTTTCGAGGATGAGATTCATAGAAACATAATTTCACTAACCTAAAATTCTAGATCATGATGATAGTTAAAAGTGTAACCTTTTTGATGACTTTATGTTTCCTTGACATTTTTTTGAACGATTCTATCCTTCTTGACCATTTCTTCAATTATCGGAAGTCCTAATATATTTATTTCCCCAACTTCATCCAAAAACGTTTGATCTCTACATTTCTTCTCATATAGGGATTCATAATGTTCCATATTAACTCTTGATTGAAATATATTTCTGTAATAAAACTAAACTAGAGGATGATATTGATCCCAACCTCCATTGAAATACAAATATAAGGATCTCAACATATCCTTTAGGGTTTGAATTATTCCATTAGATTGACCATATTTCTGTGGAAGATATTTGGTGTTTAAACCAATTATGTATCAAGTGATTCTTGAAGACATCACTAGAACATTAAGGTAAACCTAATATCATGATATGACACTATATAATATGATAATCCATGCAACCTTACCACTTCATTAATGTATATCCTTAGAAGTTGATCGAGAGAGAATTCTTCTATGATATGAATGATATGTGCTAAATTAGTAAGGGTGTCAAAAACCACCCATATATCATTAAACCCTTTAACGGTTTTGGGTTGTCTAATGAAAAAAGCCATTGTTTTGTTCTCCCATTTCCTTCTAGTATGGGTAATGGATGCAACATCCCCGTTGACTTTTGTCTTCTAGCCTTAACATGTTTTCTTACCAATCATTGAGATAAAAACTCTACGATATATCTAGTCATTCCATCCCACAAGAAGTATTCTTTAATGTCCCTATACATCTTCAAAAATTTAGTATGAATAAAGAATGATGGACTGTGAACTTCCTTTAATAGATCCTTCATAAAATATAGTATGGAAGGAACAGATACAATGTCCATGAACCTTGTCATCTCATCCTAACCAAGGATATAATCATGACCTTTTCTAACATTATTTTCAACCTCTAAATCCCCCTTATGTGTGTCCTTTGTCATAACATGGATAGAAATTTGAACATTTATTTGAGAAAAAATCTATTTTTATCCTTCCATCAGGATTTCTTGATCCATCCATTTATAATACAGAAATATGGGATCCTTTGTGATCTTAATCATGGATAAGCTAGCATGATCCTTTTGACTTAAATAATCAACCACCTTGTTAACTTCCCCAGGGTGGTAATGTTTTGATCATTCATAATCATTTATTAGCTCCAAACATATTCTATAATTCTTATTAAAATCAACATGTCTAAATATATATTTCATACTTTTATGATCAGTATTTATATCCCAAATTTCTCAATAAAGATAAGTCCTCCATATCTTTAATGCAATAAATACTGCTTCTAACTACAGATCATGTGTTGGGTAATTTTTCTCATATTCTTCAACTGTCATGAGTAATAGGATATAACCATTCCCTTTTTCATAATAACACATCCCAACACATTCTTTGATGAATCAATATGGATTAAAAACTACTCTCCTCTATAGGGTAATGTTGGCACAGGTTCATTAACTAACATTCTCTTCATCTCCTTGAAATTTTCCACACATTAATCTGTCCAGTGATACTTGAAACCCTTAAAAGATAAATTGGTTAGAGGATTATATAGTCATGAGATATTCTCCAGAAACCATTGATAATATCCATATAAACCAATAAATATATGGACTCACTCACTGTGGTTGGTCTAAGACAACATTCAGTAGCCTCTTTCTTTATTGGATTTACTAATATAAAATCTATTGAGATTAAGTGACCAAAAAATGAAACCTTTTTTATCCAAAAATCACACTTTGTAATTTTTTTCATATATTTTATCTTTCCATAGGGTCTTTAGTACAATCCTCAATTAGTTTTCATCCTCTTACTTTCTCTTTGAATATATTAGAATATCAATTATAATGACTACCACAAACTGATCGAGGTAATCTCTAAAGAAAATATTCATCAAATCGTTGAACATAACATGGGAATTATTTAGAACAAAATTATTAATATATATTCAAAGTGTCCGTACCTTGTACGGAATTTCCCATGGGTATATCCCCCTTATTGACCTTAAATTAATGATACCCATAATGAAGGTTAAACTTTGAAAATTATTGAGCTCCATGTAGGTGATAAAATAAGTCATCAGTATAGAGAAGAGGATAATTGTTATTTATTTTTATATTGTTAAAATCCAGATAATGAAAAAAGAGTATCATTTACTTATATTTTTTTCCAAAAATAATCGGTGTACCCTGAGGTGACACACTTGGTTGAATGTATCCCTTGTCAAGGTTTTCTAGGAGTTGGTTATTCAATTCCTCCAACTCAATAGGGGCCATTATATATGGAATATTTGAAAATGTTATGGAACCATGTATTAGTTAAATTGAGAAATCAACTTCACATTTTGGTTGAATTCAAGGAAACAATTTTATATGGATATCCAAAAATTCCCAGACAATGGGAAAATCATTGATGTCAATTTTATCCCCAACAATTTAAGAAAAAAAACCTTTATTAATGATAATTAAAACAAATAAATTGGATGTAATCTCCATAGGAAGTTCATTATTATCATCACATGGATGTATGAACATAGGAGGGTTTGAAATATCAATTCTAACATCCCTTCCTCGACAATTGATGTGAGATTTATTTAGAGAAAGCCAATAAATGCATAAGATTACATCAAATTCAACCAAATTAAGAATGAAAAGATTTTTAGAAACCACATTACCAAAATAATAAACCATATAATAATAATAGACTTGGGATGTATTCATCATATGATTAGGGGTTTTCACTGCTTATTACATATCTAATTGTTTTGATGGAATCATAACACCATAAGAAACTTATTTATATCTGAATGAGTGGGTACATCTAGAATCAAATAAGACATTAACAGTTCTATAGTGGATGGTAAGTGTGCATTTCATCACATCATTATCACAAACCTCATTAGATATAGATATTTCATGAGATTTCCCATTATAACATGACTCTAAAGGTTGATGAAATCGATCATCATCACCAGACCTTGGTTTTGGGAATTGGTCAACATAAATCGCATTCTATTTACACATGTAGAATTAGTGAATGAGAAGTACATTATATGAAACTTTTTCTCCATTAAAACCATTATATAACTTCATCCCATTACATCGACAATCAGATTCTTTATATACATTCCGAAAACTGTTAAATCATTTATTAAAACCCTTAATGAAAATTTGAACCATGATAATTACCACACTAAGATCAATATATAAATCTCATCTTTTTCTCATAATGGTTTTTATATTTTCCTCTAGAATCGATGTTACTTGTCATGTCAAAACCGAGATATTGATAAGTGAATCGAACCTCCATTTCAACATTTATTTCACAATGCATAATCTATTCATAGCTACTAAAGTCTATTATGGACTTTACCTTGTTGTGAATTGGATTTAAGCCCATTAAGTACCTATAAACATTACATTCATGTTAGATGATAATTCATGAATCATACCTTTCATATCTTGAGAAATTATCCCAATAGGTAATAATAGACTCCTCATTAATTTTCTTCATCTTGAGGAACTCTTCCTCCATCATGGTAAGTAAAATCTAGGGAAAGTACTTATCAAAAAAATGCCCTTGATCTCACCCAATTCCGTGGTTTCAATTTCATGTAGATTCTACATATTGTTGAGTATATTCCACCATTGGTTTGATTCAACTTATAACCTATAAATAGACAAAAATAATTTATCATGCTCTGAACACTAGAGAATGGAGAATATATTTTCAGTAGTACTGATCCATTGTTCAACTAAAAGTGGATTTGAAGAGTATCAGAATGAAGGTGGAAATTTACTCTTAAAAGATTCAATCGAAGGTTCTTCACTAGTTTTCTCATTTGTAAGTATACCATGATTCATATCTTGATAAATCTATGCGATCTTTTCATCAATATTACACTTATAGATCCCAAAGTATTTTGATGATAATGAAGAAAATCATTGCATTTTCCAACGCAATCACCATTAACATGGTTCTTTCTTGTTCCATCAATTTTCTAAAACCAAGAGTATAGAGTAATAAATAGTTATCATAATGAGGAACCACATAATCAATAAAAGTTATTATACAATGTACATGTTATAAATATAAGAACCTAGCCATAAACATTACACAATCTAGAAATTTCAAATATATTTGACTAATTTATATTCCCAAAGATATTTTAGGTTTAGGGTCTTAGAATATTAGTACACAACACATAAATATCAAACCAAAATAATTCAAATTGGGTACCACTAAAACAATATCCCTTTCTTACAAAACATAATATTTTTTACACAAAACAACAATATGGTATCTTTGAAAAATATTCATAACATTTAACTTGAATTCCATATTTCTCTTAAAAATCCTTATAATCAGTGAAAAAATTTAAAAAACATGTCCTGACCATAAAAATATCTGTAATGGATATAAAAATAAGGAATTAAACTATTAGACCATGAATACTTAAAAACATATGAAATCATTTTAAAAAATACATAGTTTTCATAAATATATAATTACTTTGTGAAACATGATATTTATATAAAAAATTAAGGAATATATATAACACCATAATGGTATCCTGGAACATTAAATATTTTTATTTTAACCCTCATGGATACCTTATGATTTGTAACACTCATGGATACCTTACAATGTAACCGTTATGGCTTCCTTATAGTGTAACAATTGTAGTTACACTTGGAGTAACCATACAACCGACCTCCAATGTACACATACTCAATGTCTTGGAGGGAGATATAGGTCCCACCCTTCATCATAAAAAATTCCCAAGAACTATAACATAATCATAAAATATGAATAATAACATAATAACATTTATTCTGAAATTCATAAAATAGAATTTTAAAAGAGTATTTTTAAAGGAATGTCCCTTAAAAATATCACTTAATTGATGTGAGAAATTAATATTATTAAAGTAATATGTGTATACACCATAAATAAACATAATAAAACATAATATAAAAAATTATCACAAAAATATTCTTAATACTACATAATGAATAATGTTGAAGGTTAACCCAAAGAATCTAAATTGAGTTAATCATTCCCTTAACTTGGGTTCTTATTACTTCAAAGTAGTTTAAAACTCATGTATAATGGTTAAAAGGGTGTTATTAATATATTAAATAAATATTATAATTTTTATAACACCTTATATGATCATTTTATAACATCATTTTATTCATTTATTAATAATATTTTTTTATTTCCATTGTTTTGGGTGCGTTCTTTAGATGATTTCCATGATCAGGTCGTAAAGTATATTCTTATCAAATGGAAGATAAACTCTAGATGTGGAATGAAATGGTGTTAATATATTTAAAAAATATTAAATAATTCCATAAATAATTGTTGTTATATTATATGAGGAGGAATTATTACGTAAATCATTATGGATATTCATTTAGATAATTTTGGCGATTTTTCGATAATCAGGAACTTGTGTCATCATACAACATTAATATTATGCATATTAGTTTATTAAAGAACATCAGGGAGGTCAAATTATACAACTTAAAATATAATTCAACCATTTTAATGGTTTTAAAACAATAATTTAAGTAAGTAATGTAAATTGAAGACACATAATCCTTAGTCTCGGTAAATCGACACATCACATACGATGCTTTCATTATTATAATAAGAGGATGAGGAGAGGAAACATGATGATGAATTTTTCCATAAACTTGATAATAATACATAATATATATAATAATGAATCATTAATTACTCTTGGATAAGGGTAAGAGAAGAGATTATAATAAAAGAAAATAATTGAAAAGGAAACACATGAAAATGAAAGAGGATATTTAACTCTTGATCTCATCACCTTGAGATCCTCCTTATGGCCTTTGGTTTTGCCTCTTGGTGATACAAGAAAGTCATGGACGTGAGGGAGATCCTGGGTATGGTGATTGGGTAGAATTTAGAAAATGAACATATCTTGAGAGGTGTGAGAGGAAGATGTGGGTGATGGTGGTATTTATAGTGAAGGTGAGATAGTTTTTAATTAATTTCAAAGGACACCTCATTATTGGTATTTTCAAAACCATGGTCTTGCCCAAATTTTTGGCCATGGTATTGTTCACTTGGGAAACCACATATCATATTTTAATCCTCATGTGTCGACCAGAATGATTACATCATTATTACATCATTATGATGTCATTAAACACACTAAAAACATGAAGATTTATTTTTACTATTCACCAGAAATTCAACGATCTTAGAAAAATCCCCCAAAAAACACCCTAACAATTTTTTATGTCTAGAATTCAAAAATGAACTCCATTTTTTGAAATTTTTTTCTATATATGATGAATTTAATTTTTAAATAAAATCATAATTTATTCCAAAAATAAAATTTGTAAAACTATAAATCATTTTATATAACATTGAAAAATTAATCAAGATCTCATTATCTTATAACCTTATGAAAATAAAATAATAATGTGATTTAATATTCATAAGGGTCATATTGAAATTAATATTAAAATTCATAAGCGTATGTTACTATTCACTAATAAACAAGTTGGTTCTATCGGACTCCAAATAAATTACTGATAACAACAATAGATGCCCATTTTTTGAAATTACAATCCTATTAGAATAAAAAATATGTTTAAATTATAGATTATAACTATATCTTTAATCAAAAAGTTTCTTTATGTAGATACTTACTGTTTTATGCATTTAAATTTATTTTTTAATCCTTAGGGTGTTACATTCTCCCCACCTTTTGGAAATTGTGTCCTTATAATTTTATTTAGATACTAAAAAAGTAAAGGTACCTTTCCCTCATAGTATTTTTAGATTACCATGTTTCTTTTTCAACCTTGTGTTTTCTCTATAAAATGTTTATCTGGTGGATTACCTTATCCCTAAATAAGTTTTATCTTAGATAAAAAATATGAAGATGTTTCTCTTCATAAAGAATGGTTCTATTCCAGTTGAACTACTTCTGAGCTCAAAGCATGAGATGAATTTGGGACACACTTTCTCAACATGGAAACATGAAAAAAATGTACCTGATATAAACTCAGAGGCTAAGATACTCAGAAGAAAATAGGACCAACATTCCCCCAAGATTACATAAAGTCGAATAAACCATGAACTTATCTTTCCTTTCATAACAAAACACATATCACTTTTATATAATGAGATTCTATGAAAAACATGATCACATACATTGAAATAAAATTAATTCCTCCTGTTATCTACATAACCTTTCTACCTTCATTGAGTTGTCCTCATGTGTTTTTGGATCATCTTCACATTATCAACCACTTCCTAAACTATTTCTAGTCCCATCAACCTCTTTTCCCCGTATTCATCCCAAAATGATGGAGTATGACACTGATTCCCATATAATGCCTCAAAAGGTTCCATCTATATACTATAATGAAAAATATTATTATTTTAATACTCAACTGATGAAATATCTAGACCCCAAATTCTTTGGTAGTCCATTGGACATGCTTGAAGCATATCCTAAAAAGTCTGAATCATTTTTTCTAACTGCCCCTCTAACTGAGCATGAAAAGTTGTACTGAAATTTAAGTCTTTTGGAAACAACTTCCGAAGGCCTTTTGAAATGTTATAAGTGATCATGGGATCATGGTTAGTTACAATGGAAAGAGTAACTCAATATAACATGAAAATATCTTGTAGGTACAGTCTATAAAGCTGATCCAAAGTAGTAGTATCTCAAATAGAAAATAAATTATCATATTTAGTCAGCCGATCAATAATAACCTATATTTCATTGTTATCTCAAGAAGTATTTGGTAGTCCCACAATGAACTCCATTTATATATTTTACCATTTCCACTCTAGAACTAGTAAAGGATGAAGCATCCCCTTCAGTAACTACCACTATACTATAACATGTTTACTTATCAAACATTACATGGTAAAATATTCAATATATATTTTCATTCCATCCCACTAATAATACCCCCAAAGGACCTTTTACATCATTTTTCAACCAGGATAAACTAAAAATGGATAACTATGATCTTCATAAAGAAAATCTTTATTCAGATAAGAATCATAAGGTACACATAATCTATTTCTAAATCTCAAAACACAGTCATTATCAATGTTATATTATGGTAACCTCCCCATTTTAACTGATAATACCTTTTTCTATAACTCCCCATCATCCTTATAAGATTTCATAATCATGTCAAATAATTATGACTACACTGAAACCTGAAACAAAAAAAAATTAATTTTCCGCACCAACAACTTCCAAGAAAAAATTAATCAAATCATTAATCAAGGGGTCATGTTCCAAACATAACATGGTTTATGATGCATGCTGCTTTCAGCTCAAGGAATATTCCACTTTATTTTCTTTTCTAGGATGTAATTGATCATGAAATAATAATACATTATCAATTATGGCCATCTTCCCTACATCATGTATATTCCTTTTATGTGAATATATAATTCATAATTTTTTTGTTAGTATATATTTCACATTTGGATCCGTAAAAATAGTGACTCCAAACTTTTAAAGAAAAAACCATATCTACTAATTCCAAATTATCTGTCAGATAATTTAACTCATGAAGTTTTAGTTGTCTTGAAGCATAATCAATTTCCAGATCATTATGCATAAAAATACAAGTCCTTTTAATTAAGCATTTATGTATATGGAAAATGAACCATTTATATAAGGTAGGTTCATAACTAGATAATTCAATAATATTCATTTCAATTCATGAAAACAATAATCACATTCTTGTGTCCAGGTGAATTTAACTGTTTTTGAGTTAACAAAGATAGTGGACTAAATAACCCGCAAATATTTTCAACAAAAGTTCAGTAATAGCCTTCCAAATCCTGAAAACTATGAATCTTGGTTATATTTTTGGATCTTGGTCATTCTTCAAAAGCTTTAGTTTTAGAATGATCTATAGTTATTCCTTTTTTAGAAACAATGTTTCCAAGGAAATAATTTTTTTAAAACCCAAATTCACACTTACTGAATTTTCCAAAAAGTTTATTTTAATTTATTGTTTTCAAAACAACCCTTAGATGTTTTCATGGTCCTCTTTAATTATTGAATATACCAGAATTCCATCAATAAAAACAACAAAAAACTTATCAAATAATTCTTGAAATATTATATTCATAAGATCCCATAATACAATATGTGTAGTACTTAACCCAAATGTCATGACAAAAAATTAATAATGACAATATCTAGTTTGAAAAGTTATTTTTGGAATGTCATCTTCCTTCACCTTCAGCTAATGGTACACCGATCATAAGTTAATCTTTGAAAAACACTAAGCTCCTTGGAGCAGATCAAACGAGTCATCAATGTGAGGCGAAGAATAATTATTCTCAATAGTAATGTTATTCAATTTTCTATAATCAATAAAAATACTCATGGAATCATATTTATTTTTAATGAAAAAATAGGCGCTCCCCACATTGAAGTTCTAGGATGAAGGAATCCTTGTTTAATAAAAACATAAAAATGATTTTTCAATTCAATAACTTATATTGGAGGCTTTTGATATGGGGGAATTGAAATTAACTTAGCATCATGAATTAATTCAATTGTGAATTCAACATCCCAATTAGGTATAGCACTGGGTAACTCATCAGGGAAAACATCATGGTATTCATTTACAAATGGCACATCATTAATCTGAAATATTTCCTTATATTCAACTATATGAGTAAGATAACATTATTTTCCATATTTCAATAGTTTATCAGCATCCTGATATGTTATCAATTGTATGGGTTCGTTCTTGTATACAAACTAAATCTATTTCTTAACAACAACTTATTTAGATCTACTATCAATTTTAGCATGATAAATAGAAAGCTAATCCATACCTATAATGGAATATAAATATACTAAGTGGAAAATTACTAGGTTTTTAGGTAGTTTATTTCTACAGATAACAATAGGATGATTTTAAACATTCCTTTTTTCTATGGAATTTTCCCTGGTGTTTTAATCTTATATCTTAGTCTCATTTCGTGGGGTGAAAATTTAAATTTATAAGAAAATTTATCAGGAACAAAGGATTGTGTAAACCTTGAATAAAACAAGACTTTAGAAGATTATGAGTAAATAAATAATGTAACTGATACCAATTAATTGGATGGATAGAAATCTATTGTTGTAGTTGAATATGATCCCACTATACCTTTCTACTTATAGTGTGGCTGGTTTCTATCACTTAGATATTTCATTGGGAAAACATTTTCATTATAACCGATCACACCACATTTGAATCACTTTATAGTTATGTTATCAAAATTGATCTTTTGATTATTTTTATTACTATTTTGGGCCATATGTAAAAAAATAACACATAAAAAACACTTCTTGGTTGTGGTAAGACATTCCAGAGGGTGATTTTTTCAACACTTTTCACAAATGGGAAACTGGAAATTCTTACCATCCTATTTCTTTAATTGATTATTACCCCTCACTTTCCATCTAGACCACTTCTTCTCATTGTCTTCAAAGTACAAGTAATCATTAGAAAATTCAATTTCTACCCTCTTAGCACAGAAAAATTTTTTTTTATAATTTTTTAAATCTTAGGAGGCAAATTCTCTTTAGTATCTTTGATTCAATCCTAAGTAAAAGAGATTGATTTTTTATCCAGACCCTGGATATTATTTGGATCGTACCTTTCCAGTCAGATGAAGTTTCACACATACACAAGCACTAAATCATTATCTTTTGGCCTCAATTCTAGGAATTTATTCTCCATACTATGTCAAACTACCTTAGGAAATTATTTTTCAATGAAAATACCTTTAAGTTCATCCCACTCCATAGATTAAATATCTTCTATATCTCTGATATTCATGACCATTGACCACTACTAAATCATCTTCATCATTAAAATGATAAATGGGAAGAATAAACTTTTTTATTATCTAAATATTCCATGACATAAAATATATTTTCACAAAATTTAAAACATCCTTCACCTAACACTGGGAAAAAAGATCCACTAAAAGTTGAATGGTGTTCCCTCATAAAATGTTCCACTACCGTCCTGTTCTTTTGTGGTAGCTCATGTTTTTATCTTGCATAGATATCATCACCATTTATTTCCTACTCCAGTAGAGACATTACTATCACAAACTACTCAGCTCCAATTCCAAACATTCCTAGTTGCGAATTTAGAAAGATATCAGCCTCTATATTCCTTTCAACATCAGATTCCCTATTTCTTCTATGGAAAAACATTATGAATAGATATATCTTAGATGAAGAAACATGGAAATTTTTAAATTCTATTCCATTTCAACATAAAAAGAAGGTAAAAATCATTTGTGGCATTTTATTATAATCATACTAGCTATTATATTTGTCTAAACCATGCTCTCAAACCAACTATAAGGATCCAACTTTAATAATTACATAATCTTGCTATTTCAACTAGATTTTACCTCTTTATATTCCCAATTATATCTACCATTTTTAGTTTTAAAATATTATTACATATCTCATAAATATCAACCCACAATCATACAAAGTGGGTACCACTAAAATATTATCCTTTTCTTCCAATACAAACAATTCATAACACAAAACAACATTGCGATTTCTATGAAAAATATTCATAAAATTTAAATTGGCTTCATTATTTATCATACACATCCTTATAACCTAGAAAAAAATTTAAAAAACATTATATGAGTATAAAAAGCTCAGTATGGGATATAAAAATAAAGAAAGAAACCATTATATCATGAATACTTGAAAATGTATGAAATCATTTCCTCAAAGACATACTTCAGACCCATATGTACTCACTTTTTGAAACATGATATTTCCCTAAAATAATAAATAACAGGTATAAAACCATAAGGGTATATTGGAGATTTAATTACTTTTATGGTATCCATCATGTCTACCTTATGATTTATAACCCTCCTGACTACCTTATAGTGTTACCATTATTGTTACACTTGGCAGAAACATACAACTGACCTCAAAATTAAACATACCCAATTCATTAAAGGGAGATATAGGTCCCGCCCTTCATCATTAATAATTATGAAGAATTAGAACATTATAATAATTCATGAATAATTTCATAAAACATTTCTTTTGAATTTCGTAAAATAGAATTTTAAAAGAGGATTTTTAAAGGGAATTTCCTTAAAAATATCATATAATTGATGTGTGAAATTAATTGAATGAAGTTAATATCTATATAAACTATAAATAAAAAAAATAAAACATAATATAAACAAAAATTAATCTCAAATACAATCATATTACCACATAATGAATAATGTAGATGGTTAATCAAACGAATGGAAATTGGGATAAGAATTCCATTACCTCAGGTTCTTCTTACTTTAAACATGATTAAAAATCCTGTATAATGGTTAAAATGGTGTTATTAATATTTTATAGAGATATATTCATTTTTATTACACCTTATATGATCATATTTTAATATCATTCTACCCATTTATTAATAATATTTTATTATTTAAATTGTTTTGGTTGCGTTCTTTACATGATTTCTAAAGTGGGTTCGTAAATGATTTTATTGTTAGATGGAAGAGAAAAACTGGAAGTGGAATGAAAGGGAGTTAAAAGGTTTCTATAATATCAAATGATTCCATAAATCATTTTTCTATATCCTATGTGGAGGAATCATTAGATAAATTTTTAGTGATATTCTTTTAGATCATTTTGGCGGTTCATAGATATTCAAGAACTTTATTCATTAGATACCTTTAATATCATTCATATTAGATATTCCTATAACAAAAGAGTGGTCATATGACACACTTTAAAATCTAATTCAACCAATAAAATGGTTTTACTGCCATATTTGAAGGACATAAAGGAAATTGATGACACATCATCCATGATGTCGGTAAATCGACACAACGTGGAAGTTGTTTTTGTTTTTAGATTAAGAGGAAGAGGACAGTAAGAATGATGATGCATTTTTTCATAAATAGTATAATAATATAGAATATATACAATACATAGATTTCATGCCTCTTGGATAAGGTGAGGAGAATATTATATAATAAAAGAAAATAATTGAAAAGAAAAAAAAAGAAAATGAAAGAGGATATTTACCTCTTTAACTTTTCTCCTTGAGATCATCCTTAAGGACTTTGGTTTTGTCCTTTTTGTTACACAATAAGGTCTTGTAAATGGGGAAGATACATGGGAATGGGATTAGACAAAATTTGTACAATGATAAAATCATGAGAGGTATGATAATAAGAGGTAGGTAAGGGTGGTATTTATAGTGAATGCGAGGGAGTTTTTAATAAATTTCAAAGGACACCTCATTATAGGTATTTGAAAAACCATGGGCTCGACCATGGTTTTTTCAAATGGTATTGGCCACATCGGAGACATAATATTATATTTTAATCCCCAAGAGTTTACTAGAATGATTACATCATTATTTCATCATTATTACAAAATTATTACATCATTATGATGTTATCAAACACAGTGAAAACCTAAAACTGTATTGTTACTATTCACCAAAAATTCATGTATCTCAGAAAAATCCAAAAAAACCACCCCAACCATTTTTTATGTATAAAATTGAAAAATGAACTCCATTTTTTGAAACTATTTTTCTATATATGATTAATTTAATTTTAAATAAAATCATAATTTATTCAAAAAATAAAATTTATACAACTATAACTCATTTTATATCACATTGAAAAACTAATCAAGATCTCACTATCATATGAACTTATGAAAATAATATAATTATAAAATTTGTTATTCATAAGAGTCATATTACTATTTATATTACCATTCATAAGTGTTTGTTACTATTCAGCAAATAAACTAGTTGGTTTTATTAGAATCCAAATAACATACTGATCACAACTATAGATGTCCATTTTTTGAAATTCAAATCATATAAGAATAAAAAATATGTTTAATATATATATTATAACGATATCCTTAATGAAAATATTCATTATGTATAGAATCAATGTTTAATGAATTTGAATTTATTTTTAAAACCTTGTGGTGTTACAATAACACCAAAATTAATCTCTAACACCATAGGTTTATCCAAGGTTATTCATAGAAAACTTATTTTTAAATCCTTCATGATAGTTCAAGAAGTGTTTTTGAAATATCGAAGCATATCCCCGGGCGTGTCAATCAAGGTTTAATTCAAGAATCATTATCCTGTACTAGATTGCACTGAGTTAGGTCCAAAAAATCTTATCAAAGCTGTTATCCCTAGGTACATCTACGCCAAATCCACATCCACTTGTAGTATGAATACAATGATTTATTTGTAGGAAACTACACACTATATCCTTTACCAAAATTCTTTGATATTTTCCTATACTTATCTTTATTCTTAGACTTATCCTTATAAATGTCCTTAGGATAGTCTCCAAGTCTTTAATATCCTAAATTCTAAAGATTAAGTAAAACATTTCTCTAATACCAACTATAATGACCCATTCATGAAATACAATGACATAACATACCATTTAAAGTAGACATAAAACAGTACAAAAAAAAGACACCCAAAGACAATATTAGTGTAGTTCCTTAGGAAACATGGATGCATAAACACTTGAACATAAGTGAGCGAAATCATGTCCCACTAGGTTCTTCTTGACTAGAATACTTATTAGACCCATTAAATATATTACTTATCTTCATAACCTGTGGAAAGAAACATAAAAAGCGGTGAGTTGAGACTCTTAGTAAGGGTATAAAGGGATATATATGTAAGGAGACTCATGATCATTGGTTTATGAGAAAATGATCACGAAAATATAAGATCATAACTTTCATATAAAAGTTCATAACCAAGAATCATGGAATAAATAATGGTAGTTCATAATACATGAATCATAAAGAAATAAAGAACATAAACCATGAAAGTATAACCTAGGAATAAAACAAGGAATTATGGACAACACATAAGTATATAGTATTATTTCCATAGTATCCAAGGAATCTCCGCCATGACTATCTTAGTAGTATGATTTTTCTCTGCATTCTATCTTGGTAGTAATGGTTCACTCACATGTCCATCATTGTAGAATGGGTTCACTCCTCAAACCATATTGGTGGTCATTGTTCACTCCCATGGCCATCTCAGTTGTGAAGGTTCACTCTCAAGACCATCATTTTCTATCTCATGAGATATAAATCTTTACCTAATGAATTGGAGGGAGATATAGGTCCCACCCATCTCATAGAGAAATCAAACATACATGTTTCATAAGATAAAAAATAATCATTTCATAACCCATGAAATGAAATGGGTATTATAAAAATGTAATCATATCATAACCTATGGTAAAATAGAGGTTTCCTAATCATTTCATCATAAAAATAACCCATGAAAATAAGTGGGTTTCAAAATCATATAAACTGTGAAAGGGAAACAAGTTTCAAAAACATCATGAAATCAAAACCAATTCCACTAAAAAAGAATATGAATGTAAAAATTGAATAATTTCCCCCTAAAGGCATGATTGACATCAGTGGATTTTATTTTAGATGGGGAATAATTTTAGAAGATCTTTTAAAAACATTTCTTGAGTAAAATATCCTTTCTTCATTGAAAAACAATTTTTAAAACATAAAACCTTTTGAAAACATTTTTCTTTTAAAATAGAATTGGAAATGAATAAATGATGCATTGAAAAAACATAAAACTTTTTTAAAATCCTTTTTTTATTGAAAATGGGAATCAAAGTTATTTTGATAACTTTTTGGAATTATTTTTTGATAAATGGTTTTTTAATAAAATAGATTTCCGGTCAAAGAAAGAGATAGAATGATTTTACATTAAAACATTATATTAAGAACATAAGGGAAGAAAATGGTACTAATAAATGATTTTATATTTAATAACCAGATTAGAAGAAAATTTACGAGTGTTCTTGACATATGGATAATGATATTTCATTAATTGAAGCATAATCATAAACAATATTCAAAAGAGATGACATTGTTTTAATAAAATCTTACCAGTTTGTAACATGAGATCATACTCTTCATTTAAGAAAAAGAAATTAAATAAATAATAAAATATCATGAATGTAACACCCCAAACCCAGTTACCCAAATTCGGTGAATTATTTTAATACATTGGTATAATTACAAGGAATCAAGTCCTAAATGACTGATCAGTTTAGTAGTCTTGGAAAATAGATTACATACATGAACATTACATTACACTTTCTAACATACAACACAACATAAATAATACTTTGAGAATGCCATTATTCCCTTAGCTTAACCCTGCATCTTAATCATAAAACACTTCTTGGGATCCTGGGAAAAATAAAACATAGAAAGGGGTGAGCTGAGATGCTCAGTAAGGGTAAATAATTTAGATAAAGCTATAAACTCTTAAAGAAAGATGTGTAATAAAAACAACAACCATTTTAAACATAAACTTTAACATAATATGGTAAAAAAATAAATCAAACATTACCATATAAACATGAACTGGGATATTCTACTAATCAAATAATCGCATTTAACAACTCATTTCATAATGAGGAAATTAATAATTCCTAACTTTAATTTCTATGTCAAGGCCTCGTACCAAGACCTAAGGGCTAACTGTAACTGGAACCCAACCCAGAGAGCCTCTGTAACCGAACTCCAACCTGGAGTGCCTCTAATAACTGTACACCAACCTGGAGTGCCTCTAATAACTGAACACCAACCCAGAGTGCCTCTAATAACTAGACACCAACCCAGAGGGCTCACTTTTACCGGTCCCCAACCTGGAACATACTAGTCCAACACATTCGTCTTAACAAAAGGTTGATATATAACATAAACTTTCATATTAAAACTAACTTACGAAATGTCAATACTTTAACCATAAACCATGAATGACATAAACTTAAATCATCTATAGTCAAACATATAACAAAACCTTCAATAAAATATGGAATTTTTGTATCATAATAAATCAACTTCAAATAAGCTTAAAATCCCTCAATGGATGTTGACATAGATGAAATCAAAATTATTTGAGGGAAATATGTTTTTTTTGAAATCATTTAAAAATCATATAATTATATAGAAAACCATTATTTTGAAAATATCCTTATAATCTTGTAAGGTAAGCTTCAAAAGTTTAATAATGGAAGAGAATAACTGCACCCTCTGTATAAGTTAAAAAAAACACTCTTACCTTAATTTTGTCGAAAAGGTTATAAAGTACTTTGTTTGGAAAACGACAGAAAGATTCCTTTCAATTTTTTTTATAAAAAGTCAAAAAAGGGTATAAATGAATTTAACCCATTTTCTAGTAAATAGTAAAAATGTTTTGAAATACATTTTTAAGAAACATGGATGTGGATGATAAAGATGTCCCAGTAGATAATTACGAATAAACAACCACTTATAATAAAGAGATTGTGAAATTAACCCTTACCTCGTTGTAATCAATCGAGTCGTATGAACAATAGTCAATAAACACCAAATGAATCATATAATATCATGAATATAAAGAGGATCAGGATAATACAAATAAAATGGAAGTACACAATACACCACATGTAATAAATAAGTGGTGAACAATGTAAATCTCACAGAATTAAAAGTGAGATAAGAAACTCCTTACCTTGAACTTTCCTTTAGTTGAGGGTATGTTTAACCCCCTGTATGAAGACTATAGTATGTTATTAAATTATACCAAAACCATATTAATATTTATAATATCATAAATTATTCAATTAAGAATTTATATTACCCATTTAATAATAATTTCCATGTTATATTAATATTTCGGGTAATAATCACTTTCTTTATTGTACGTGTTTTAACTTGTTACTCTTGATTGTATCACTTATATAATGATTTAAATACTTCCAGAATATAAAAAATGTTTTATATATCATATATATTTAGAATATAAATATGTATAATAGACATATATATGAAATGGGAAACACCTTTTACAGAGACGATAGTCCGTACGTACGCATAAACGTTGTTTCCATTTTCATACAACATTGAACGAAAGTAAGTGAATAAGATATATGTAAGTACATAAATACATATATATATAAAAATATATATCTCATGTATAATTATTATTTCATATATTAAAAACTTATTAGTAATATATATTTTTATAATCGTCGATGAATGGTGAACTTGGAAATGAATCTCTTCGCGTTGTGGAGACAGTAATCCGTTCGTACACATGAGCGAAAATATCATTCCTTTGATATTAAAATAATATATAATTGGATGGTATATCATATATACATAATCCTTATCATGTTATATTTATTATTTACATCAAATAAACATCATTATTATACCCATCAAAATAATAATGTATTGAATAACAATTACACCACGACGTGGAGACGGTAAGACGTACGTACACACGTATGGTGACATGTCATTAAAAGGATGGATAGAATAATGAATTTGGTTATAACATAATTATAATAACATAACAGTATATGTAAGATACTGGAGTTATTATTTTAGAATAGAAACAACAAAGAAAAAGGAAGTGGAAGAAGAAAGGAACTTGAAAGAGGGTGGTGAAATCATTACATCTTCTTCGGGTTCTTCCTTTTGATTTGAACAAAAGGGATCCTTAGGTTGGATTTGTGATAAAAATAAGGCCTCTAGGATGAAGGGAGGATATTTTAGAGGGTATTTGGGCAGGGTTTGGCCGATCCAAATGGATTAGAAGGTTTGAATTAGATAGAAGGGGGAGTGCCCTTTTATAAGAGGGGTGAGGGGCACCTTAGAAAAAACTTAAAATATTATTTTATAATAAATTCATATTCAGTTTCTAATGGCTCAAAGGTTGATTATTTAAAGTATAAGGTGGGGATAGGTAAAAAAAAACTCAACCAATAGGTTTTAGACAAGTTTAGGTTACCATTTTAACCTTATCATTTAGATTTAACTCTATGTTAAAAAATTTAACTTTTACCGTGTCTTCTTGTATTCTTACACTATATGGTTAATAAAATTACTATATACTGCCAAGCGACCCTCCAAGTGGTCCATTAATGATACACCTATCATGATATAAGTCTTTTGGCCGAACCTTACATTTTTAGGAATAAAATATCAATTAATAATATAATATTTGTTTTAAAAACTCATTTATGTCAATTTTGACACTATTCAATAATTGATTTTTGTTAAAGTCTTAACAACTTTATTAATTAAAAAAAATTAATTTAATCAATTATATCATGTAATATTAACCAATAAAATTCATTTATGGCATCAAAACCTTAAAATTATATTTATTTTAACATTTATAATACCAATTATTTGATTCTTTCATTAATAAGGAAAATACTGCATCATTATTGTATCATAAATAAATTTAATTATTAAATATCTAAAAATTATAAATAAAATACGATTATGTAGGAAATATTTTTATATTTATAATTAATATTTATAGTCTAAAATCCAACTTATATAAATCTATGTAAAAATTCCTTTTCTAAAAGATATATGCTTATGTCATTTTTGTATTTATTTTAACTTAATTAATATAAAGTGTCATTATCACTTACAAGTGGCTCCATGGGGTCCCAAAATCGACCCAAAGATGACCATGGTTGAAAATGTATCAACCAATAAGGTTTGGAGACGTTTTAGGGTGATTTATTATTATTATAATATTATTTTGTTCACCCTTATTTACTGGATTTACCCTTTAACCATGGTAAATAAAATATTTACCGAAGTAATTTTTCAAAATGTCTAAAACTAAAAGTTAACTATTTACACAATTTTGACATCCTGATTCCAAATATGTAATCCATTTTTCCATATTCAAAACACAGAAGTGGCAGAAATTAATTTAAAATTAATTCTCGTTGTTAAAACAAAAAGTGTGTTTTTTAAGAGATAATAACTATCAAAAGATTGACACTTGTTTATGTCCGGTTTAATTGTAAAATTATGTCCAATGACCAAAATTGTATTAAATGGTAAAAATATATTCTAAATATAATTTAAAACCACTCAAATTCATAACTTATCACTGCTAATTATTTCGATTAAAAAAGTTGTTTTTAATTAAAATTTAGTAATTTTCACTATTCATCAAAATATAAAAGTTATCCGAAAAGTACCAAAATTTCACCCTAGGATAATTTAGAGATTCCGAATCAAAAAATGAATTCCATTTTGATAGATAAAATTTATAAAATTTCAAAAAGTGGGTATTACTATTCATAACAGCTACTTTGATTGGTCGCAGTGTGTTAGAATCTCGAAGTTGCATACAACGCATGCTACTGTATTATTCAAAGAGAATCGTACCATGGAAGCTTGGAGTGTTACATTCTCCCCTCCACCAATAAATTGAATCCTCGTAATTTATGCTCGGTATTGGAAACTTTGGGTTTACATTTTAAAATATCATAGTTGAAATCCCACATCGAAAAATGGATTAATGAGGCCTCTATTTAAAATAAAGATTGGTATGTATGAAGGTTACTGAAAATAACACATACTAGGGTTCCATGTAGGAAAATATGGATATGGAAGATAAATATAACCATCAATATCTGATGGATAGTTGTAGAGAACATGGCTATGAAAAGGCCAATAATCCCAAAGTCATAAATTTGTGATGATCTTAGGTACCATCTAGGACAACATTTTTATTCTAAGTTCCTTTTCTTAATGTTGAGGAATTTATTTATGAGATTGGATATGATCATAAGGGTATATAATTACTTTATAATTAGAGTTTTATCCATTAATAAATTTCTACCACAAACTCATCTCTCACTACAAAACATAATACAACTCAAAAATACTCTATTTATCCTTATCATATAGGGTTCAAAATATAATGAATGTATAATTCAAATATCAGACCCATTAAAAAAACAAAACTACATAATACAATCTAAGGACTTCACGTATTCTAGTGGTAGGTGATAAATCCAAATCGTACTATGGTTGTGGGTTCGATTCCCACAGCTTTGTCCGACGCGATGGGTTGTCACACGGTCTGCGTGTTGTCCTTTTATAAAAATCCAAAAATAACCTTTCAAACTTAATCCATTCCAACCTTTAAACTTATCCAAAATACTACTATCCAAATTCACAGTCCAAAATTTATAAGGAAGTTAAAAACAATGAAGATCCTTTTTTCCATGTAATAACATGTGAACACCTTCACCATGTATTATTTTAAAACATGGTAACATCCTGAATTACCATAAAAATTTATTGATTACATTCATGCTCCCTTATTATTTATAGAATACTGGATATGCTCCTTCTATAAAAAATGATGTAAACTCCAATGATGAAAAATCATTAATCAGTTTCAAGGTATTCAAGAATATCTAATATAATTTACTGAAATCAAACGTATCTTATTCCAAAATTAGTACCTCAATATTAGGACCATATTAAGGTTTATCTTTCCTTCAACCATGTAATTTTCAAAAATCTTAACTCGTTGTAGAGTAACTTTTTTTAGTACCATAAAATCTCAAATCCTAAATGAAATAGTACTACAGTACAATCCTTATTTATTTCTAGAATATCATTGATACAACACTTAGATGAAAAAAATTCCAAAATAACAACATAAGAACAATAGTCATTCCTATTCATTTGTGGTAGTATCATAACTTGATTACTACCCAATAACATCATTTGTTGCATAGTCTGATGACTAGGACATTGGTTCGCGTAGTGTCCAAACTCCTTGTAAACGAAGCATTGTACATTTGAAACCTTTTTCTTACAATTGCAGTCACGTACTTGGTGTCCTTTTTCTACACACTTATAACATACTCCCATTGCCTTCAAGAATTTTTCAAGGTGATTCTTTCCACAGTTATCACATATGGGAAAATATTTCTTTACCTTATTTCCTTTATCTGTCCTTCTCTCTACCATCCTTTTCTTCACTGGCTTCCTTTCAAATCCATAGGACTCTAAAAATTCTTTACTTATCTTATCAAAACATGATACTATTTCTTCATATGATGATAATATGTGGGAGACTATTTCCCTTCTAAATTATGGATTAGGACTATGAAAGATATGATCCTTCTTACTCTTTGGATCATGTGTATTTCTGGAGTTCTCATTCCTTCTACTGGGTGCCATTTCTAAAAAATGGCATACACTAGATTAGTTTATGAATAAAAATACCTAATCCCGAACTTGTAAAACACTTAACATAAATTAAACAGTTTATGGATATAATCCATAATCATAATTATTTTTTCTTTGAGTAAGTATATACTCATAAGCCCTTCATAATGGTTTGTAAAGAAAATGAGAATTATCCTAAGCATATCCCCCGGGAGTGTCGTAACCAAGAGTGCAGTAAGGCCCGTTGTCGTGCACCAGTTCCCATTCGAGTCTAGATCAAAGCAGTGTTTTTAGGTTTTACCCCTAAGTACATCTATTCCAGAGCCGCCTCTACCTTCTCGTATCCATACAGGTATTTATTACTTGGAAAACTCACAAAATCTCTACAATACCAAAATTCTAGGAAGTTATTCTTTACTAATCCTCAAAGTCTATCTTAGGGAGATGTTCTCTAATTAGATTTTATCTAAATCTAGTTTTCAAGGTTATTTCTAAACTTTCAATGGTAAAAACTGTAATGCCTAGACCCCAGTTACCCAGAGTCAGTGCATTATTTTAATACATTGGTATAATTTCAAGGAATCAAGTCCTGAAGGACCGATCAGTTTAGCAGTCTTGGAAAATATATTACATACATGAACATTACATTACACTTTCTAACATACAACACAACATAAATAATCCTTTGAGAACTCCATTGTTCCCTTAGCTTAACCCTGCATCTTAATCATAAAACACTTCTTGGGATCATGGGAAAAATAAAACATAGAAAGGGGTGAGCTCAGATGCTTAGTAAGGGTAAATAATTTAGTGTAAGCTATAAAATTTTAAGGAAAGATGTGTAATAAAAACAACAACCATTTTAAACATAAACCTGAACATAATATGGTAAAAATTAAATCAAACATTACCATATAAACATGCACCTGGATATTCTACTAATCAAATAATCACATGCAATAACTAATTTCATAATGAGGGAATGCGTAATGCCGAACTTTAATTTCTGTGTCAAGGCCTCGTGCCAAGACCTAAGGGCTAAATGTTACTGGAACCCAACCCGGAGAGCCTTTGTAACCGGACTCCAACCCGGAGTGCCTCTAATAACCATACACTAACCCGGAGTGCCTCTAATAACCGAACACCAACCTGGAGTGCCTCTAATAACCAGAAACCAACCTGGAGTGCCTCTAATAACTGGACACCAACATGGAGGAATTACTTTTACCGGTCCACAACCCGGAACATACTAGTCCAACACATTCATCTTAATAAAAGTTTGATATATAACATAAACATTCGTATTGAAACTAACTTACGAAATGTAAATACTTTAACCATAAACCATGAATGACATAAAAATAACTCATCCACAGTCAAACATATCACAAAAACTTAAAAAAATATGGAAGTTTTTTATCATAATAAATCAACTGCAAATAATATTAAAATCCATCAAAGGATGTTGACATAGATGAAATCAAAACTATTTAAGAGAAATATGTTTTTTTGAAATCATTTAAAAATCATATAATTATATAGAAAACCATTATTTTTAAAATATCCTTATAATATTGTAAGGGAATATTCAAAAGTTTACTAACATAAGAGAATAACTGCACCCGCCATATAAGTTAAAAAAACATTCTTACCTTAATTTTGTCGAAAAGGTTTTAAAGTACCTTGTTTGGAAAACGACGGAAAGATTCCTTTCAAAACATTTTATAAAAATTCAAACAAGGGTATAAATGAATTTAAACCATTGTCTAGTAAATAGTAAAAATTTTTTGAAATAAATTTTTAAGAAACATTTATGTGGATGATAAAGATGTCCGAGAAGATAATTACGAATAAACAACCTCATATAATAAATAAATTGTGAAATTAACCCTTACCTCGTTGTAATCAATCGAGTCGTATGAAAAATAGTAAATAACCACAAAATAAATCATATAATATCATGAATATAAATAGGATCATGATAATACATATCAAATGGTAGTACACAATACACCACATGCAATAAATAAGTGGTGAACAGTTGAAATCTCACGGAATTAAAAGTTAGATAAGAAACCCCTTACCTTGAACTTTCCTTTAGTCGAGGGTATGTTTATCCTCCTGTATGAAGACTATAGTATGTTATTAAATTATACCATAACCATATTAATATTTATAATATCATACATTATTCATTTATGACTTTATATTACCCATTTAATAATAATTTCCATGTTATATAAATATTTCGGGTAATAATCGCTTTCTTTATCGTATGTGTTTTAACTTGTTACTCTTGATTGTATCACTTAGATCATGATTTAAATACTTCAATAATATAAAAAATGATTTAAATATCATATATATTTATAATATAAATATTTTTAGTAGACATATATATGAAATTTAAAACACCGTTTATGGAGATGGTAGTCCGTACGTACACATAAACGTTGTTTTCGTTTTCATACAGTATTGAACGGAAGTAAGTGAATAAGATATATGTGAGTACATAAATACTTATATATATATATATACAGTATAATTATTATGTCATATATTACATACTTATTAGTAATATGTATTTTTATAATCATCGATGAATGGTGAACTTGGAAATGAATCTCTTCGCGTCGTGGAGACAGTAATCCGTACGTACGCACGAGCGAAAAAATCATTCTATTGATATTAAAATAATATATAATTGGATGGTATATAATATATACATAATCCTTATCATGTTATATTTATTATTTACATCAAATAAACATCATTATTATACCCATCTAAATAATAATGTATTGAATAACAATTACAACACGACGTGGAGACGGTAAGCCGTACGTACGCACGTATGGTGACATGTAATTAAAAGGGTGGATAGAATAATGAATTTGTATGTACCATAATTATAATAACATCACTGTATATATAAGATACTGGAGTTATTATTTTAGAATAGAAACAACAAAGAAAAAAGAAGTGGGGGAAGAAAGGAACTTGAAAGAGGGTGGTGAAATCATTACCTCTTCTTCAGGTTTTTACTTTTGATTTGATCAAAAGGGCTACTTAGGTTGGATTTATGATCAAAATAAGGCCTATATGATGATTTTAGGATATTTGGAAGGGTATTTGGATAGGGTTTGGCCAAGCCAAATGGCTTAGAAGGTGTTAATTAGAGAGAATGGGGAGTGCGCTTTTATAAGAGGGGTGAGGGGCACCTTAGAAAAAACTTAAAATATTATTTTATAATAAATTTATATTCGGTTTATAATGGCTCAAAAGTTGATTATTTAAATTATAAGGTGGGGATAAGTCAAAAACAACTCAAACAATAGGTTTTAGACAAGTTTAGGTTACCATTTTAACCTTATCATTCAGATTTAACTCTATGTTAAATAATTTAACTTTTACCCTGTCTTCTTGTATTCTTACACTATATGGTTAATAAACATACTATATACTACCAAGAGACACCTCTAAGTGGTACATTAATGATATAACTATCATGATATAAGTTATTTGGCTGATCCTTCAATTTTTAGGAATATAATATCAATTAATAATATAATATTTGTTTTAAAAACTCATTTATGTGAATTTTGACACTATTCAATAATTGATTTTTGTTAAAGTCTTAACAACTTTATTAATTCGAAAAAATTCATTTAAAAAATCATATCATGTCATATTAACCAATAAAATTCATGTATGTCATCAAAACATTCTAATTATATTTATTTTAACATTTATAATACCAATTATTTGATTCTTTCATTAATAAAGAAAATACTGCATCATTATTATGTCATAAATAAATTTACTTATTAAATGTCTAAAAATTATAAATAAAATACCATTATGTAGGAAACCGTTTTATCTTTCTAATGAATATTTATAGTCGAAAATCCAACATATATAACCCGATTTAAAAATGGTCTTTCTAAAAGATATATGCTTATGTCATTTTTGTATTTATTTTAACATAATTAATATAAAGTGTCATTATCACTTACAAGTGGCTCCATGGGGTCCCAAAATCGATCCAAAGATGCCCATGGTCAGACATTTATCAACCAATAATGCTAGGACACATTTTAGGGTAATTTATTATTATTATAATATTATTTTTTTCACCCTTATTTACCGGATTTACCCTTTAACCATGGTAAATAAAATATTTACCGAAGTAATTATTCAAAATGTCTCAAAATAAAAGATAACTATTTATACAATTTTGAAATCCTGATTCCAAATATGGAATCCATTTTTCCAAACTCAAAACACATAAGTGGCATAAATTAATTTAAAATTAATTCTCGTTGTTAAAACAAAAAGTGTGTTTTTAAGAGATAATATCAGGGTTTCTTCAGCGGATCGAGTGATTTGTAGGGTTGATCGTTGATACAATTACAACTATGAATGCTCCAACATGGAATATACTTTTGGTCCATGAATTTACCTTTTGTTTTTGAATTTTTAATCTGTGATCATTTACACGCTGTAATTTGGACTGTGAGGGTTCCACTCTTCCCTTGAAAGTGGCTTTATGAAAATAAAAAATGGTTGGTTGTGGTAAGAGATAATAACTATCAAAAGATTGACACTTTTTTATGTCCGGTTTAATTGTGAAATTATGTCCAATGACCAAAATTTTATTAAATGGTAAAAATATATTCTAAATATAATTTAAAACCATTCAAATTCATAATTTATCACTATTAATTATTTCGATTAAAAAAGTTGTTTTTAATTAAAATTTAGTAATTTTCACTATTCATCAAAATATAAAAGTTATCTAAAAAGTACCAAAATTTCACCCTAGGATAATTCCAATATTTAGAATCCAAAAATGAAGTCCATTTTTAGAGATAAAATTAATAAAATTTTAAAAAGCGGGTATTACAATTCATAAAGGCTACTTTAATTGGTCGCGATGTGTTAGAATCTCAAAGTTGCGTACAACACATGGTACTATATTATTCAAATATAATAGTACCATGGAATCTTGTAGTGTTACAATGAAAATAAGTATATTAATTATATAAAAATTTTATCGTATGAATATACACCCCGAAAAATAATTTAGGTGCATAACAAAACATGAGTCTCAAAGAAGGAAGATTGAGACAAAACTATTTTACGACTTTGGGAACGTTTGAAACATAAACCCATGAATAAAATATCATAAAATGGATATGTTAATACCCCTAAATTTATGTATAAGATAAATATAATATATTCATGGTGAATACATACCCTACAAAAAATAAGTGAGTGGTGATTATGTCATGTATCTCACGAAAGAAATTTGAGATGAAATTCACTTACCTTTTGTCTTGACTATCTTTATACTCATAAAAAAAACATGTATAATAAATATTAATTTATTTTAAATATTTTACATAATAGTATTATTATATATAATACCTTATGTTGTTTTATTATAAAATTATATTATCGAATTTTTAACAATCCTATGTTAAGGTTTCACTTCAAGTAATATTCTCTTTATTCTTCCCATGTGTCCTAATTTGAAAAATATTTGGACTGTAAACCTATATCATGATTTTCAAAATGTTAAAATGATAAATATAATTTATATTCAGTATTTTTTTATTATAATAATTCATTTAATATATAAGTATGAAACATAATACACGATTTTTGGAGACAGTAGGTCATATGTATGCATGAACACTTTTTCTATTTAATTATCACGTTGAATGAAACAGAGTAATATATATATATATATGTAGATATTACATTTTATTTATTAGATAATATATATCAAATAAATTCACTAAACACAACCTTAATATGAACCATGTAGTTTTTGAAAGAATCCCATCGCTTTGAGGGGGTAGTAGTGCACACTTCCTCAAACAAAATTATCATATTAAAAAAAAGTGAAAAGTCTAAAAATATATGTTGTAATATAATTATAAAAGATTAATGAAATAATAAATATAATATATGTAATATATAAAAATATTTTCCATCATAATTTCTACCATGATAGGTGGTAAAGGAAAAATGAACAATCATCATTTTGTGAGACGTTACTTCGTCGTACATGTAAACAATACATTTTTTATCATTTAGATGGAGGTGTGTGTAAGTGTTTTTCAAATACATAGCGTTAAATATCCTATAATATTATGTATACTTGTTCTTATATACAAAAATTGATGAAAGAGAGTGGGTAGGTGGAGAATTAAAATAAATTAAAGGAGTTTGAGAGAAGACGTTACCTATTAATCAAATAAATCCATTTGGTTCAAACCAAAGGGATTCCGTGGAAGAAATTATTCCCAAATTGATGATTCAAGAAAGTTTTTATAGATTTTGGAATGTGTATTGGGTAGATATTTTAATAACCTATGTATTTTTACTATTGTTATGAAGTAGGAGCGGTGGTGGCCTTTTATAGGGAATGGAAACGACACACTTGGAATTTTTGAAAACAACTTATGTGTACAATTATTTTTACCTAAAAAAGACATTCCAAACCAAAAAAACTAGAAAATATAAGGTTAATGGACGAATAAAGTCCATATAAGGGGTATTTGAGAAGTTTCTAAGTCATTTTGTGTGTTAAATTTTTGTTTTAGTCCTTAGTTAAACATAATTTTACCTTAATCAGTGTAATTAATTGTAGTTACTTCAACTAATAATTTTTTTCAAGCACAGTGTTGAAATTATTATCCATTTTAAATTATTATGATCCAAAATCTAGAATCCATTTTTTTCTAATTCTAATCATATGAGTGGTATATGTTAATTTAAAATTAATCTCATCGTCGGGCTGACAATGCAGGTTTTTAGGGTAAGAATAGTGAAATGTTTTTAAAGCTTTTATATCCAACATAAATGTGAAATTGATTCCAATGACCCAAATTGGGTTTATTGATAAAAATATGATATAATTAGTATTTAGATAAACCTAAAATATAATTTAACCTTATAAAAAATTTATATGAAAAATATGGTTTGAATTAAAATCATGTATTCTTCACTATACATCCAAAAAGGAATTGTCTCAGAAATATCTCATATACTCACCCTAATATAATTTTGACATTAAAAACTCAAATTTGATGTTTAATTTATAAAATTAAATTTATAAATGTTTGTAAATTTACTTTTATTGTTTTTCCCAGAACCAATCAAAGGTAATTTTTTTTGAGAAAACAGTATTTTAAAAAATATAAGGAATTTACCAAAAATTATATCTTTTCTTATAAATATGTTTTAAATATATAATAACATTATAAAAAATATTTTAAAAGTAGTCATTAATATTCATATCACTATTTTTAATGGATATGTTATAATTATATAATTTAAATAATAATAAATATAAATTGATATTTTGTATAAACATCACTATTCTGTGTAACGTACGTTAAGTTAGTGTTTTGGGTAATATACGAAAAATTGGTGTTATGTGTAACAAACACCAACTTTTTATTCCATATGTAAATTATGTTATGTGTAAAGGAAACTTTTAACATAATAAATTACAAGACATAAATGAAAATTAAATTTATTTTATAAATAAAGGTCTAGAAAAACTCGAGATGTTACAGATGTGACCACAAACATTTGATGAAATAGAAGAAAAGGTCCAGAACATTGAAAAGAACTTTGTGAAAGGTCATATTTGACAAAAATTCTATTCTATTAATCATATATAGGGCTTGGAGTATGAGGTTATAAGTTAAATATTATTCTATATATCTCCATGGAAGGGTATCATGATATTTGGGAAGAAGGGAAATACAAATCCTTTGTATATCGACCAATATGATATTCTTGACCGCATCATAGCTGTGATCTATAGATATACACTCCCACTAATCATGTCTCAAGTACTTCACTTTTTTCATATATACCTCTTGAGAAAGTACATATAATATCCCTCACATGTAATAAATATAGAGGCGATATAGCTAGAAAATGACCCATCTTTTGAGGAGTTTGTGGTGATGATCTTGGACAATAGAGAAAAAGTTTTATGAAAAAATAAGAATCAAATAGTAAAATTACTATTACGAATAAATTAGTATGAGAATGAGACATGGGAACCAGATGAAGTAATGAATCATAAGTATCCACACCAGTTTTCAATATAGTATGTAAAATTAAATTTCTTTGATGAAATTTCATAAGGGGGAAAATGTAACGACCAAAAAAATTATCCATGGAATTTCCATTGTTATATAACAATGTCATATTTAATAAAGTAGTTATATATAAATCACATACACCACCTGATACAAAAAACAACATATCATTAAATTTATTTCAAAATAATATTTAGTGAATAAAAAAGGATACATAAATTTAAAATATAACAATGGATTAAAATTTGATAATACGATAAGTATAATATGAAATCATGGATCTACTTGATCTACCAGAATAAAAAAACTCACAAAAAACATTATAGAAATCAAATAAAATATCAAAAATAAAAAATCAATTTTCAGAACGAAATTTTATATAAACATGATTGAAAATATGATTGGATTAAGAAGTAATGAAATGTGATGCATTTATGGAATGTAGGGAACCCATACTCACTTTATAAATCTATCTGTTGGGATTGTAATATGATCATGTGAATAATAACTCGATCATTAGAATAGTAATATCATTATTATGAACTGTAACCTAACCATTATAATATTATCCTCACATATTTATTTTTAAACTAATTCTAATGTATCTTATAAAATAAAAATATGGTTTATTTATATCACAATACAAGTAAATAAATATTTTAAATTTGATAAAATGAGTGTTTTTATTTTTGTGAAACATAAATGTTATAATTATTATTTTAAAAAAATAATCAAAAAATAATTTTAATTTCCTTATATTGGTTTATAATTTTATATTTTTTTTTCTTATAATTATAAAAAAATTACTAGATTCTAAGTAATTCTTTAAAGGATAAAAAATTTAGTCATAATATAAAAATTATTATTTTTTAAATAATTAAAGGTTTTATTTTTAAATTATTTACAACATATTTAGAAAATTATTTTAATAAAATAGATTTACCTTTTTTAAATTTAAACATTAAAAAATGGATAGGGAATGTTTTTGGTATTTTTAAAAAACTGTTGAATTTCTAGTGAATAGTGAAATACAACAAAATATGATATTTATCATTATACGTTAAATGATTTTTTTTGAATATGGGATGATGTTTGACCCTATTAATTTGAACAGATATGAATAAATTACTATATATATTCACTTATATCAACACTATTGTAAGACTTGTTCCAAAATAATAAAATAATGATTAAAATACTCAAAAAACACACCTACTATCCCACTATAAATATCTCCCATCACCACCCATTATCCAAACACATTATAAAAAGGATATTACCAAACCTATTCCTAAATAACTCAGAATATCTCCCTTATATCCATATAATCCTTGTTATCATAAAACTAAAAATCCAAGGTTCCTTTAAGAGAAGGTGAAACCCACAAACGGGTATTTTAATTTTCCCCACTCCTTATATTACATTACACTCCACCCAACATGATATAATGACCCTAGAATAATATATATAATTTAATATTATTTTATTAATGTAATATATATCATCCATCATCTTCTCTTTTTCTATTATTCTAAAACTCAAAATCGCCATATATATTATATTGATTCACTACATGCGCATGTGGTGAGTTTTTATTTTACATTACCACCTTTGTAGTGGTAATAAATTAAAATATAATGTTATAAAATGAACTAAATATGTATATTATTTATTTTTTCACATTTTTAATTAATATATTTCCATAATAAAAAATAAAATGAATTAGTTCATGATAGTTGGTAAAACAACCTAAGTGAATGACCTACATAATATTATCATTTTTACTAATTGAATCAGCCCTATATTGAAACATATATGGGTATTTAGGACAATTTAAATTTCTCCATGTACATTAACATTTTCCCCATTCACTTATTAGTTATTTTCCAATTTCAAAAAATCTACAATAATTATGAAAAAGTGACCCGACCTTGGTAACGTGATATGAAAACAATTGGATCAATAAAATTAAACTTTATATCTCATTGAAATGGATATAAATTAACATTCTATAATTATATTTAATAATATATATATATATATATATGTAAAAGGTTATGAATTAACTATTTAACGAATGATATTTTATTTTTCCGAACAAGATGTTAATGTGTAGAATAACTTTGTAACCTATAGTAAGGATCTCTCCAAACCACCCTATTTTATTTGAGTTATAATATTTCTATACCCAACTAAATTTATCTATAAATTAGATGTTATGGGGTGTTTCTAAATTCCCTATATATTTTTAATACCCATATTCCTTAATTATTATACATTTTTATGGTGTTATACAAGTAATTAGTTCCTTTCTCAAATGCATTCATTAAAATCAACCCCAATTTAGGGGAACTTTTCTATCCATAATCCTATTATATAACACTATGTTGAAGCCTTTACTCCCATTCACGATTTAATTAAAAAAATAAATATATTATTGATTTCTATCCCTCTTTACCAATAGTTTTTATTTAAAATAACTTGATCATTTGTTCTTCTAAAATCATTAACCAATTCCTTAAATAGGATTTTGATTGTTCATTATATACCAAGTATAATTAATATTTTTTAATGAAAATAAAATTCTAAGTATATGATTATTTTTTAGACATTATCTTCTAAACTATTCAATTCATTCATCTCTTTTAATTTTTTTCGAAATCTCAATTGATATTGATATGATGTAATGTTATGAAACACATTTATTTTCATGGGAAATTTTTATGGTTATATCTTATGTTTGATTTCCTTTTGTGTCAAACATAATAATGTATATGTTATGATGGGGTGACTATATAGTGATCCAGTTTATTGGGTAAGGTTAATTTCTCATGAGTTGATATATATGGGATTAAGAAGTAAACATAATCCATGATGGGGAACTATTCACCATGTTATTTTGTCTTGGGTATTGTTCTTGACTTACACTTAGGTCATTATTTATGTTGAAACCGCATTATTATATTAACATGATGTTTTGATTCAATTTTCTTCATATTACACTCTCATTTAATTAATCATAAACCCTATTTTTAGGATATCATGTTATACATTTTAATTTATATGTTTCTGATCATTATTTTATTTATTACCTTAATTGGTTTTTAGATAACCACTTTTTTATGTTTCTTATGTTATAATATGTTGTTTTAGAACATCAATTTGATATAAGAGCTGATTATGGAGATTAAAATAATGTTATTTTATTTTAGTTTCATTTTTATATATTACTAATCCAATATAAGTTGGGTAATCAACTATAAAATGATATTTGTTTTATATGAAATTGAATAAGATCTAAATTTTGATCCATAGATCTTCTCTATGATATTTACACTTCCTATGGAATCCATTAATCATTATAATAGATCATAATTTAATTTATAATTTAGTGGGAAATATTATAAATTTCATTTATGAGTATAAATATCATTTATTTGGAATGTTTTTCTTAATAAATTTAAACAATATATTTTTCCTTCAAAGATTAATCTATTTGAATAACTCTTTGCACAATGTTTTTATTAGTCTATAAAGGAGTAATAAAATGACCTCAAGCATGTTATATCATTGGAGACCTTGAATGCATGGCATGTTTCTATAAAATTATATTGGTTTCATGATTATCATGTTGTTATATCTAGAAAATGATAATATGTTCTACATCATCAAAATAATGTTAGACAATCTCACAAATTTTTTATATTTTATATGTGATCTCACATTGTCAAAAACTACTCCATTCATCAAAGGTAATCTAATTGAAATAGTGGTTGTGTCCCTTTTATTTGATTGAGATATGTTTTTGGATCTTATATATTGTAGTGTCTCATAAAATGTTGATATTTAATGGGGTTATTTGTATAAAAAACAAATTTATATTATTTTAAAAAATATTCCATCAATCTCAATATTAAAAATGAATAGTGAGTAATTTTAGCATATCATTAAACTTTATCAGGTGTATTTTTATCCGTTATAGAGCCTAAAACATAAAAACCCGAAAAACCATGACATAAAAAATAACAAAAAATAGTTATACAAAGAAAACAATAGTTTCAATATAATCCTGCACGAGTTGACCTTTTCATATTTCTATCCTAAAGAATCCCGAGCCTTAAAAGACACAAAAATATTATCATTGAATAATATTCAATAAATTATAATGTTATATTGAATATTTAAAATTTTTTAATCTAATTAACACATAAAATACTTAATCCTATTCTTGTGAAAGTATTAGTTTTGTCCCAAGAACTGTATATTATAATTGTAGATGTTACATTCTATTAATAATTAATCCAATTAGAACGATAATTTTTTTTTTAAATTTAAAATCCTATTAAAATTTTAGAAAAAATTACAATATCTGTTTGGTTTCGGAAAATAGATAATTAGTTTCAAAGGATTGTTATATCCAAATATATGAATATAATTCAATTAATAAATCTATTTTGTTTAATAGTTATAATATCAAAAAAGTATTAGACATCCATAAAATCAATTTTAATAATTTTACTTCAATTGTTTTAAATAAAATAGTCATAGTAATTAATGTAAGTTAAAGTGGATTAAAAAATAATCATATATATTAAATATAAATCAAAACCACATTGGTGATCCAATACACTCTACCAAGTCATTTTTATTCACTCATTACATAATATTAGTTAATATTTTAATAATGAATAATAAAAAATTCCATTCTTGAGGTGATACCATTAAAAACATATTAAAAGTTATTTTTTATCAAAACATAAGTGTTAACCTATTTACTCTTAATCATTAAAATTTGCTGTAAAATTAAACTCATTAATTGATTAAATCAATAATTCTTTTAAATAATTCCTTCTAAAAATTTAAAAAGTTATATAATCACTAAAATGAATATGAATTCAATTAATATAATTAAAACTAAATGAATATTTCACTTTAATTGAATATTCAAATTCAGAGGTTCCAAAATTCAATCCCAATGTAAAACATATCAGTATCTGTAAAAATGTTAATAAAAAATTATAATCAACACCTATAAACTAGTATTTTATATAAATTTAAACATCATTAATAAATGTGGCGTCATCGATATAAAAAATATTTGTTGTATTTAAAATCAATTTTTATACTTATTATAAATATATAAGATAAAAAAGAACCTAACATAAAATATATTTTCTATTGAAATTTAAAAATTATTAATTAGAAATAAAATTTACGAATATGTGATGAATTATTTTTGGATTTTTTAGAAATATCTTCAAAATAATTTTGGTATCTTTATTCTATTGTCAAAATATGTTTAAAAAAACATATCTTCAAATTTTTAAAACTATTCTTTAAATGATATACATTTTTAGTAAATTATGAATTTTTTTGGTTTCTTAATAAATTAAATCCATATAGCATTTGATAGATAAAATTAACTATTTTTATCTTCTATAAGTCATTATTGGAACCCATTTTACATTGGGGAAAAATTATCAGACATAATACATAACAAAAGATAATAAAATGCATCCTAGAAACTCATTCTGAGAATTCATATTAATAGCCTGGGGAAACGAAAAAAATATGGGCCAGAATAAATGCTCAAAAGAGTATATAAAATGGAATAAGTAATGGTCAATGAGAATAATAATCATGGAATGGTTAATAATGGAGCCCACATGACATATAAATACCTCAATAAGGCATAGTCAATATGTTAGAATAGATAACTAAAACACATTCCATGTAATCAATAAACTAAGAATGAAATGCAATAATAGATATGTGAAATAAAAAATATCATGGATTATAATAACAAATAGATTTTAAAAAACAAAAATTATTAATTATTTAATTCCATTTTCCCCAAGTACATGGTAACTACATAGTTAAAACCTTTCACAAGGTTGTTTTGCATATCGGGTAGAAATATATCTAATTTGGAAAGATGATTCATCTCAAGAGACTATTGATACATCAACCGGCTTACCTAAAATGGTCCTAATAGCATTTTATACTATTCTAAATCATAACTAATATATCGAATAATCTATTTAATTAATAAACAATGTTCTTTATCATGAAATATGCATATTTAATAAAATATATGAATTTATAAAAATGTGTCTTTCTAATCAAATAAAATTTAAATTAAAAACCATATATATAAATAGAATATGGTTTAAGAAATAATTATATAACTAAAATAATAATATAGTTATTCTATATAAATTTTATTTACAATAAAAAGAATTATCATAATAAGTGGTTGTTCCAAAATGAAGTTAATAATCCCAAAAAAATGGGACTACAAAAATAACTCTTACCACTTGTAAATTTTCATGTCAAACCCGCATGAATGATATAATTCAAATTGAAACATAAAATAATATAAATTATGAGTGCATAATTTTATTAAATTAAAAATTGATAGTATATACACTACATTAATATGAATTGGTTCATAAGAAACTAATAAGTCTCAATGGAATGTAAATTGAGATGAGATCCTTTACCTTGCATTTCCTTTTGGGTAAATGTAAATTAAACTCAAGTATAATGGGTTTAATAATGTTAAAAAAATTAAACTAGGACCATATTAATATCAATAGTATCATATATTAACTTTTTATGACATCTTATTTCCTTTTTGTTAGTAATAATTCATTTTTTTCACAATTTCAGGTGTTATTGACTACTTTTTCTAGTATGATTTTACTTGTTACTTAATGTTCCTATTACATATATAACTATATAATGATCTAAAGAATGTAAAAAAATATGTAAATATCATATATATTTTATTAAATATGTATTTTTAATAATCCATAAATTTTAGAGATAAAAAATTAAATGCACCATTCACATGGACTATAGGTCGTATTTATGCGTGAATACTATTTCAATTTCTTTTTAATATTAAAATAATGAAACATAAATGATATATATGTATATAATAATATATGTATAATATTAATTTCATTTATGAAACATATTTTTATTAAAATATTCCTTAACACACTCCATTCATAGCGTGAACAAATATTGTCACTTTGATGAGGCGTTGTCCACACGTCCATGATCGATGTTATTATATTCCCACAAAATGGAAACCATAATGGTATGTGTTATATAAAAAGTATATATGTATAAATAAATATTAAATAACATATGTATCACATATAAATAATACATACATCATCATTCCATCCTTGAAATGTTATAATTGAAGAATGAACGACATCGATTCTCTAGGCGGTATTCCCCCATACACATGAATAATTATTGTGTATCTCATTTTGATGGTTGTGTGCTTAAGTGTATTATTATATCTTATCAATACTACATATCAATATATTTATGTTACTAAAATAATTTTATTATCCAGATATAAAAAAGAATTGATGGGGTGGAATGTAAAGGAAACAATAGTGATCGCTAAAGAACATTACCTCTTATTCAGAAAACTCCTTCTGTTTTACACTTAAGTTAATGGTTTAGTCCCTTGTTAAGATTAATTTTACGTTAATCACTACAATTAATTTTAACTACATTATATAATATTTTTCTTATAAAACTAACTTGAAAATATATGAAATTTTAAATAATGATTATTTAAATTATTGAATCGGTTTTTTTAAATTAAAATCATTGAAGCGAAAGAAATTAATTTAAACTTAATATCATAAATAGGACGACGAAGTAAGTTCTTAATCTAGTAATGTTAAAATTGTTAAAATGTTTTTATATAAATTTTTATTATGATATTTAGTGAAAATAGTTAAATATTATTAATTTATTTCTAATTTATCTAATTTTACACTAAAATAAATTTAAAATATAATTTATCCATAAATATAAATTAGGAAAAAAGTAGTTTTCAATTAAAATTTTGTTTGTTTAATTATTTATCAATAAATGAACCTTCTTAGAAAAATATCAAAAATTCAACCTATCCTAATTTTTATATTTATATTTCAAAAATGAATTTTATTATTTAAATATAAAATTTATAAAACCTTAAAAAATTATATTTAAAATATGTTCATCAGTAAAATGCGAAAAAACTACCATTTTAAACATATAGATTCATATATGTAAAATTGTACTTTATCTTTTCATATTCCTACATATTATTTTGAAAAAGTGTCTAAACTATTTTATTTAATATATAATATATATATTAAATTAATATAACTAACTAATATTAATTAATTTAATTTATTAATATTAAACACATTTGGTGAAAAAAATATTTTTTTTATAAAATCATTCCCTTTATATTCATTTTGTTTATATTTTTATTCCTAATTATTTTTTGACCAATGAAATCAACTATATTTTTTAATAAGACATTTAATCCTTTTTATAACGTTAAATTTAATTTCCAGGAGAAAGTTTTTATTTTGAATAATAATATTAATAGTATTTAGTAGTATTTGGTCTTGTGTGCATTACCTTGAAGAATATTGTTGTGTGAAACATATGATAAAATACATGTTACACTAATTTAAGTATATAGAACATATTTAATTTATTATAATTAGTAAATATATTATAATGTATTAGTATATTATATCCCCTTATGTTCTTGTCGATTTCTATCATAAAATCTATTAAATACAATGTCCATATTTTATAATTTTGTTGTGTTACATTCTCCCCACAATAAATAAATTGTGTCCTCTCAATTCAAACTTAATCTCTGTAATCGAGTGACTGATATTTGAAATTAATATTTTTTAAAAATAAGCATCATAAATAGGTTTAATAAAAAATATTATTAACAGTATGGAAAATGAAATATGAAGTTCATCCAAAAGGCAGGATTTCATATATTAGAAAATTAGTGAAAATATGGATGTGGAAAAGAAATATAATTATCATGTTATGATGGAGTGTGATAGAGAACATGGTCATGAGAATGTTTTTGACCAAAAAATGTAAAAAAAAGGTGTGAATAAATTTTAGCAAGGTCATCCAAAATGGTGATAATATGACAAAATATTTTTTTCAATGCCTCTTTTTCTTGAGTTGATGAATTCTATTATTCTCTAGTAATATAATTAAAAACACATAATTGATACATTTATGTAAGAATAATTTTATCTTTTAGTCATTAATTGAACTATTTCTACTTATTTTATCAATATAGGTTCCATCATATGGTGTAGTAATACAATTATAAATAAATTCTCATCCATAGTTAAACGTAATCCATTTCGTAAATGTTTATCCTTATGGACCTACCATGTTTTATGCTTTAAATATTTATAATCGATTATAAGGTTGTTAGGAGTATCTAATTTAATATATCTGTATAAATAATTTCTTTATCCAAAAATCAATTTCTCAACATCTGTAACATATTAAGCGATATCTATCCCTCAACCATTTTTTCCAAAGGGTTTAATGTTAAACTGATTCACTATTCCAATACAAATTCAACAAATTATTTCAAATCATTAATGAAAAACTACTTAATTACAATCCTCATATATTTCATAAATCATAAGATGAAAAAAACATCATTTTTTTATAAAAACATATTTAATATATCAAAATACATAACCACATTTATCATTACACTTCGGGTGTGTTAATAACATATGATTGAACTTGATCAATTAGCATATTATAATGTATATTCCCTTGAATCATGGGGCATTAATTTGAATTTTTTTCTATTTACTTGAACTTATAACACTGAATAGAAACATTTTACTTCTTTTCATTGCAAATTTTTTTCTTGGTGAACATTTTAAATACACTTATAACAAACTCCCAATACTTTCAAGAATTTCCCATGGTGATTCCTTCTAATGAAATGAAATATTGGAAAATCCTTATTTATTTTCCTCTTTTTTTAATCATTACCATTTTTATGGTATTTAGAATACCTCTCTTTTCTTAGCTTCCTTTAAATATGTTGGATCTTGATAATTCCTTATCTATTTTCATGGCTCATAAAAATATCTATTCATATGATGAAAAAGTATATAAAACCGGTGCCCTATATATATTTGAATTAAAACATTAAAATACGTGATAAGTCATACAATTTTTGTTGTGTATGGAATATGTAGACTACCGGTCTAACCTTTTAATGGTTTCTTTATAATCTGAAAAACTCCCTTCCCCCTTTTTCATTACACTGAAATACTTTTCTCAAATCTCTTGTGTTTTTTTCTGGAGGGAAACATTTTATGAAAAATATTTCCTTAAAATTTTCCAAATCAATGATTTCCATTTCATCTTCCTCTATAGTATTCTAGATCAATTATTTCCATTGAACTACATCTCCATTGAGACAATACACAAAAGGGTATCCTTTTCCTTTTTACCACATCCATATGACATGAATATCATCTCCAAAGACTTAATCCATTACTTTGCTGTCATTGTGTCAGTTTTTCTGCTAAATGATAGGGGACTCTGTCACATAATGTGATCCAACTTTAGAGAATATATTTATGGAATATGTTTCTCCATTAAGAATGGAATTTGTTTCTTAACATGATTCATTTCTTGAAAAAACTCTATTATTTTATCTATTTCAACATGAGCTTCATGGGTTTCTTCAATAGAGAGATCTCTAAATTTTCCATGAGTATTGATACCATTACTCATTCCTATATCCATATTTAAACAATGGAAAATATTTCATTATCTTATGAAATCATAATATATAATTCCAAATATGGTATAACACATAAAAAAAATTTATGAATTGTAAATAATAAAATCGTAAACATTGGTTTATTTGGGTACAAAATTGATTTAAAATCCATTATATTGATTTTTAATGAAAATAAGATTTATCCTAATCATATTCCTATGGAGTTTAAAGTCATTTGTGTATTAAGGCTTGTTGTCATTTACCCAGTTACCCTTGAGTCAGTACTGATAGTGCTTTTTTGAGTTATTACCCCAAGGTACATCTAGGACAAAATAACGTCTACATTGCAGTATCATGACATGGATGTATTTTTTAGGAATACCCACATAATATACGCATTACCAAAATTCATGAATTTGTTTCTACACATATCCTAAAATTATATCTATGGGTTATGATCCCTAATCAATGTTCTCTAAATATATTTTCCAAAATTTCTACTAAAATTCCCTTATTACCAATGATAACACCAGAAAACTAGAAGGCTAGTATCTGTTACATATATTATCACATTGTCATTATTATAGGGAACCAAATCTCAGAGGAAAGTTTTTTAACCATTTTATTAGACTAGATTACAAAAATGGTACCCATTTTACATTGGGAATACAAAAATGAAATATAATAAAATAAATAAATATAAAAAACTAAATCCTTAAAACTCATTCCAAGAATTCATCTTCATATCCTGGAGAAATGAAATGAAATGAAATAATATTGATATCAAATTCACAATAAAGGTATATAAAATATATGAAATAATAAATAATTGAGTATAATCATTATGGAAGGGTAAATAACTGAGAACACATGTTGTATAAATATCTCCATTAGTAATAATCAATATCAGATGGTCACCAAACTAGGTCATATAAGGTAAAATAATTCATTACATACCTAATAATAAATTTAATTAATAAAAAATATGCCTTATCCTCAAATATCCTTATTGATTAAAAGATACTTTTTTATCAAAATGTATCCCAATGATGAAATAAAATTTTAATTACACACTATGTGTAAAACCTAGAAAATAGTTTATAAAATAACAATACCCATCAAAAAATAATATGGATATTTAATATAAATTTAATGTACAATTACAGAAATGATTAAAATAAATTTATTTTTTCAGTAGAATGTAGGTAATCAAAACAAAAAGTTAGATTACAAAGATAACTTTTACTGCTTGATAATTTTCAATTCAAAAAACTTGTATAAGACAATTAAAATTGAAAGTAAAAAAAATATGAATTTATAGTGAATCATGATAAAAAATTACAAAGGCTCATTACATAAACTATATTAATTTGAATTGGTTCCTAATAACGAATAAGTCTCAATGGAATGTAAATAGATCCAAAATCCCCTAAATTACATTTCCCTATAGGTGAATGTACTTTATCCAAATGTATAATGTTTAATTGAATATTAATAAATTATACCAAAATAATATTAATAGTATCATATATTATCTTATTATAATATTTTATTACCTATTTTTAGTAATATTTTATTATGTTTACTATTTCAGGCGTTAATTTCCTAGTTTTTTTAGTATTAGTTGACTTGTTATCAGTTTTTCCTTTTATGTGGATTTTGATTTTATAATATCCATAATTTAACACATAATTTAAATAGAATATACAATTCAGTGTATATTTATTAAGAATAATCCATAAAATTTGGAGATAGGAATTGAAAGGCACTGTTAATTGAAACGGTAGGTCCTACGTACACATGAATGCTACATCCATTTCATCATCAAATTATAATTATGAATATTAAATGATAAATATGTATATAATAATTATACTATCATATTTATTTCATATATGTGAAAAATATTTATAAAAATCATATTTAATACATTCTATATATTGTGTCAACAAATAAAGTCACTTTGAGGTGGAAGTAGTCCACCCGCCCATGAATGATGTTATCATATTCCCAAAAAATGGAAAGCATAAAGTTTTTTATTATATAAAAATTGTAGAACCATAATGAAATAAAAAATATTTTATATATCATATATAAACTATAAATACATAATTATTCCAACCCTTAGTGGTAGAAATGTAAGAATGAACAAAATCATTTCACAAGGTGGTAGTTCGTCATACAAATGATTAATCATCATGTATACCATTCTGAGGGATTTAAAATAATGTTAAGGTAAAAATCATAAAATAAAAAAATCTAATAATATTTAATACATTGTGGTTATTATATAATATTTATATAAAACTTATTGACAGTTTGGATATGTAAATTAAACCAAAGTGATTGTGGAATAACATTTCCTCTTAATTGGGAAACTCCCTTTGGTTTATAAAAAAATACATCCTTGGTTAGATTTCCTCCGAAATTGAAGATTCTAGGAGAAATTTAGGGAAGTTTGGATATTAGTTTTTTAGATTTGGGATGATCCAAAAGGCTTAAGTGGTTTGAATATGTGGGAGGGGTGAATGCCTTTTTATAGTTTAAGATGAGTGTCATTCTTGTAAATATAAAAAGGTAAACATTAATAAGAGGTATTCCATACATAATGTGCCTCCAATAATGATAAAATTAGAGAAAATTGAGGATATGGTATATAAAATGGACATATAATAGGTTTTTTAAAATTTTCATGGTTATTTTGGGCCTTTATTTTAAGGTTTAGATTCATTATAATAAAAATTTTATGTTAATCGTTGCCATTAATTGTAAATTCATTCCGTAATATTATTGGTAAAAAACTAAGATAAAATTATTATAAATTATAAATTAAAAAAATTCAAAATATGTAATTAATTTTTCCAAATTCCAATCACATTAGTGGAATAAATTAATGTAAATATAATCCCACAAATAGGACGACATAGCTTGTTTTTGAAATTAAATTTTTCAAAAGATTGAGATGTTTTTATATACAATTTCAATGTGAAATAGATTAGAATAGAATAAATTGGACTAATATATATATAATGGATCTAATTTGAATTTAAAATTTATTTTAATTTCTATATATCCATAAAAATAAATTATATGAAAAAGTAGTTTTCAATTAAAATTTAGGAATTTTCACTATTCATCAAAAAATGAAATTTCTCAAAAAATTCAAAACTAAAAATAATACTAAATTTCGAAATTTATATTTCAAAAATGATTTTTATTATGAAAAATAAAATTTATAAATGATTAGAAATTTATATTGAAAATAGGTTCTCTATTTAAAGGTGAAAAAATGCCTTTTTAAAAATATAGCTTTTATGGATAAAATTGGGCTTGTTCTTATCATATGGAAGTAAAATATTTTATAAAAATATATAAATTATTTTTTTAATAGTATATATATATATATTAGTAATATCATCCAAGAGTAGTAATTAATGTGATTTATTAAGATAAAATGCATTTGGATCATAAATGATTTTTTATAAAATCATGTTGTTTATATTCATTTGGTTTATATATTAATTTATAATAAATTAGTAAACAATTAATTCAACTATATATTTTAATAATATAGTTAATCCAATTCATGACCCAAAATATTATGTGAAGTAGATAATATTCATTTTTAGAAGTAATATTAATAGTATTAGGTAAGATCCGATCTTGCGGGCAAGCCATCAAAGAAACTTGTTTCGTGCAGTGCAATATGTAATCAATGTTACATAAATTTCAATATATATGATAGATTGTATCTATTTAAAGAGGAAAATATACTATAATGACTTGGGATATAATATTCTCTTATTCACTTGGTGTTACATTTCATACACTCTATTAAATACAATGTCCTTATTTTAGAATTTTGTAGTGTTATAATGATTCATTGATAGTGACTCATATTTCACATTAAAAAAATAAAACATTTTTTATTGAAAAACATATTGGTATTATTAATGTTAATTCTTAATTTTATGAAATTTCCCAAATTTATATGATTTCTATAAAATACTTCAAAAGTCTAAAACTATGTTTATTTATTAAAATTATAGCTCACTTAACATTAATGTCTCTTATAAAAATGTTTTCAAAAAATGAGTATCAATTGGGAATTGAAAAGTTAATCATATAGGCTATATATTTTGGAAATAAGAGGTTTTTTCTTTATCTTTATATTTTAATATCCATAATAGTGAATGGAAATCCAAATTGAACAATACATATTGTTGACTACGAGAGATAACACACTCTAAAGAAACACATTATTCTATATAAACCGAATTTCTTATTATACTTTTTATATTTTCTTTAAATCCTCCAATTTTCTAATTTTTAATCCATATGGTATATTTAATATTGGAAGAAAACTATTCATATTTTTAATAACTATACCACACAATTTTCTGAGGTCTATGTCCCTATTATTGGAATACATCCACATATTATTACATTATAAGTATCCCATTTATATTTTGTTATTTCATTGATATCACATTTTTCTAAAATATCTTGATATATTGGGAATAAACACCCCATATTTTATGAAGTATTTCGTAAATTAAATTCATAACACTCTCTATTCTTGATAAAATCATGGAATATTTTGGTAATTTGAATCTATTTTTGATCTTTAATGCTTGAAATGTACTTGGAAAACCAATCTATGCAATATAATACCATAAATTTATCTATTGACAGGAACACTATAATTTTTTTAAGAATATTATAAAAAATGATAATTATGGTAGATTTATTCTAATGGGGTGTGATACATAGATTTTTGGATTCCTCCACAATTATCGCATCTTCTACTTTTTTTGTGATTCAATATTTTTATAAAATTTTCGAAATATATAGGAATGAATTGAGTGAAAATTAAAAATAAATTCACTATTTTTTAATGGATAATCAATTTATATATTAAAAAATCATTTATTTATTCCACATGAGTTGTTATGATGAATTTATAGTATTCTTTCTCTATGTTATTCTATGAATGATAGACAATATTATACATAAAAAACATTTTTCATGTGTATTTATATCATAATAAGCATTATCATTTTAAAGAAACCCCAAAACATGGAAAATCATTGAATGGAACCCTATATTAATCCATTATATAATCTTTTTAATAATTTAATTTTTTATGGAATATTTTTCTGATGTGAAAAAATAAAATATTATATAAATTTATCTCTCTGGTTGAATATTGGTGACTTTTTTTCTTTAATAAAAAATAAATCTATTATAGAGAAAAATTGAATATATATATATGTATATAATAAAAAATCATCATTTATTAATACATGATATAATAATATATTCAACAGTTTAATTTAATTTCAATAACTATAAAATATAAAATAATTTAAAAAATTAATATCATTGAGATATGATTGAATTATTGTAAATAAAAGTCCCCAACAATTATTATTGTTATTAGAATCATGATACATAGAAAATAAATAAATTATGATATAGAATAGACATATAATTGGGGAAATATAAAAATTATAGATGTTTTAATTTTCTAGAATTATTATATAATAAAATATAAATATTTATTAGATTATTCACTATATAACAATTATAATTGGTTAAATAATTATATATATATACATAACTAATTTCATCACTATTAGAAGACCAGTACATTTAATCTTTATAAAGAATTATAAAATCATAGTTAAATTTTTTTATAAGAGAGAAAATATTTCCTCACTAAGATTATATATTATATGTGGGCTCGATCAATAGTATCTTCTTAATGAGGTGGAATCACTTGGGATTTCCATTGAACATGTCCATACAAAAATCGAATGTCTGAGGATTTCGAGTAAAAGTGAAGTTAAAAAATTCATAATAATCTCTAGGTTGTCCAAACCTACAAATAAAAGCACTATAACATCCCACATTAAATTTATAGCATCTCCTTTTTTCACAAGGGTTTATGTATCTTGTATATATGGTTATATTAATATTTATGTGACTTTTATAAAATAATATATTCTGTTTAATTTTTTTATATATAATGTATTACACATAACTAAAATTTAATTTTAAAATAATTAATTTTTTAAATATATAAAATGATTTATATTTTTGAAATCAGGATTTGGAAATTTGGTAAGAGTTAAAATATTTAAAATTTTTGGAAAAAATAATAATATATAGTAAAAAGGGTGATATATACCAGAGTATGGTGTATATGACCTGCTCTTCATGTAATTATTAAAATATTTGATTATATTGATATTATTAGAATATGTGTATCTATTTTTATAGTGGTGATATAGAGGTTGTTTATGACCATATAAAAAACAATAAGTGATCACATATTTAATATATTATCACGTGAAAAATATTTCTCCCAAAAGCATAATTTTCACTATGTTAGTTGTGTTGTATGTGTGGGTTTGGTTGGAAATGTGAAACATAAAAGAAAGAAAATTTCTATGAATTTATAAACTTGGAAAAATTTAAATAAAATTTAAAACAATGATAACCCCTTGGATATACCCTCAAACATCCAGTTAAATCATGATTCTGTGAATTAAACTATCCCACTCTCTCTATATTCATGCAAAACCCCAATTAATTTCCATCACCCAGTAATTTTAGTTCTAACAAGGATGTTAAATTACCATAACCATCCATGTTCTTTCATAAAAAAGTAATCAGAAGTCATAGATAACTCTAGAATAAATTTCACTTCGTCATATTGTATAAAAGGTGATTTAGTTATAGAGATTTTATGCGTAATATTATAAGAATAGAATAAATAATTATAATATAATAAGTGTGGGAAATATAGAACATTCCTCAATAAAAAATTAGGTCTAGTGATATTATGAAAAATATAAAGTGGTTAGGGAAGTCTCCTTGGTTATATTTAATCTCAAAATTGAATAATTAGTTGGGGGAGTCTCCATGTTTATATTACAAGGTGTCTAGTGTTACATCACAAGAGTAGTTTCATGAAGTAAAAAACAGAGAAAAATAATATAATAAACCTAGAACCCCTCTCTATAGTTAGGATTATCCCCATTATTTAGGGAATGATGATTTTTTTATTATTCTATGAAAATGTGATGCTATTTTAGTGATATGATTAGACCAACCTCCCAATATGGATGTCTAATACTCCCATTGAATACTCAAAAAAATTTATATTCCCTTAATTTATCTATTCCATTATCATGTTCATTTAATTCAATGTTATTCTCCCATTATAATCTTTTTCTATAGGTCAACATCCATTTGTATATTTAGAGGGTCATGATTTCTTCAGTTGAGGCCATATCATGACTCTTCTCACCTTTATTGTATTCCCATTATTATTTTCTTCCTTTAAAAATGGATATCTGATACTTGGACTAGTTTGAGGGGAAACCTTGATTTTTCTAGACCTGAAGAAGGGAATAATTTTTTGTAAATCCCCTAATAAATTTTTAAAAATCCGGATTTTATATTCCCTATAGTTTTGAATGCGGAAAATGCATTTAATCTTACATTCTTGCGTATCCATTGAAGTGACCTGTATATTTTAGTTCTTTTCTTTTCTGTACTTTTCCACATCTCATATTTTACCAAATAGATACTGTTACTTTCTAGAAAATTAATCTAACACATAGCACACATTACAAAATATACACTCCATATGACTGAATTACTCTTAGTTTTTCAGGATGGCCCTTATTCTTAGAATGATCACCAATATTATTTAGTTGAATGGACATATCTCTCAATGTGACCCTTACAAATTGAAAATTTACACTTATTCAATCGATAAATTATCCAAATTTCACTTTGTAGACATAAAATTAATCCTACATTAAATTAAATAACACTTAAATATGAGAGTGATAAATTTATCTCAGTATAGTACTTTTCTATTTTCATGTGATCAATAGAAAATTATGACTCTTACATATCCCCTCTAGAGTAGGTCATTTTCTATATTTACTAGTCTGGAACATCTCAATTGTAACATTTTATTTACTCATACTTACTGTTATACTTTTTTCTAATCATTTTGAAGTTACTATAAAATAATTAAAATTATGCCTTTTTTTTAATTTATTCCGAATAATATCAAAATGATAAACTCAACACAATATCACAAAGAGAAGGCCTTTTTGAATAGAATTAAAGGATTAGAAAAAGTTAAATTTTATTCTATTTATATATAATTAAATGATATTCATAATGAAAATTATATGGAATCCTAAAAAATTTGAAATTTTTTGTCATGGTTTCCCCTTAACCATTAAATAAGAACATTTACTCCTGATAATAATTGTCCCATATCATTCATGAAAAAGTTCTAGTTATTGGATTGTAAAAAAAATTGAATTTACTTGGATTAAAAAATTTACAAGTGCTACTTCTTTAATAATACTTCCTTAAGATCATTATTCCACAGACACACTTCGCACATACTTTATATAACATATATAACACTCATATATATAAACTTTATCTTCATTATCCATGATCATAATTCTACATAATATTCCATCCCCATTATAATCTAACACTTATTATATTTTTTATAGCCATATATTGTAAAAAGAATATATTAGATTAGTGGATGAAAACATGAAAATAATCCATCCCAATACAACAGGCATCCCCAGAGTCGAAATTTAATATTTATTGCATGACATAATTCATAGGATGCCAGCTATTAGGCCTCTCTAGAAGTTATTTTAGGGAAAAGTGACACACACATATGATTTTTAACATAAGATTAATTTAATCCTCAAAGTATAATTTTAATACCTAAGGAATGAAATAATATTTGGATTCTATCCCTTAAGTCTCTATAACACTTCTTTTATGGAAATGTTATAGACACATATTCTTTGTTAACATATAAGGACATCAACAATTGTTTTCAACTTCTTGTTTACTCTAGTTTTTATGAGCTATCCAAATGTAATTAAAGGATTTTCCCAGGGGGGGTTATTTACAATTGATAGGGTTCCAATAGTCATTTTCAAAATTAACATTTCTAACATTATAATTTTATTTTAGTTAAATGTATTCCATTATATATCCTTTATTTAGTTCTAAAAAAATATATCCTAAGTATCATACTATGAATTTATTATCTTAATTATGGTAAACATAAATTTTAAAATTAGATTCTCATTTTCGTTCCAAAGTCCATAAACAAACTAAAAACATCAAAAACTATTTACGATCTAAGATAAATTGTACTCTCTCACACACATATCCTTGACACTAACTCTAAAAATTCACCGTATGAAATTATTATTGAATTGAATAAATTATTATATATAGCCAAAATATGTATTAAGGAAAGAGTAAACCTACTGGCCTTTACTGATAAGAATTAAAGTGTAGGGAGAACACCTCTATGGGTTCATTCTAAAAGTCATTGTTATACTACATCAGTTACATATCATTCCAATAGATAAGATTATATAATTTTTATACTTTTATATAACTATATAATCAGAAATTTTATTGAATATAATAAAAAGAGAAGTCTATTTGGAATGATGTTTACTTTGAATGATTTTTTTTCCGGAAGATAAAAGTTTCACATCATTATCCACTTGGAAGTCTATTATCTGACTGAGTCCTTTAGGTGTAAATATTGTTATATCCTTTTATGACTAGATGTATTCTAATTATTAACTCCTCAAATAATCATTAACTACCATTTGGAAATAATTATATACTTTAAATCTACAAATTTCTAAGTTCACATGAATTACATACCATTATGACTAATTTTTCAGCTCCAAAAGAAGGATAATGTTTTATATAAGATATATTTAAAGTTAAATACTAGGAGAATTTTTAAAGGAGATATATATTCCCATATTCAATCCTCTATATTTCTAATTTAGTCTATTTAGATGACTTTTAATTTATTTTCCAAGATTATCTTTACTTTCCTATTAGAATGCTGAACCTATCCATTTTTCTCAGGGTGGTTAGAAGTATATTTTTTGTGGAACAATCTATACCTATTTATGATTTATTACACATATTAATTCCAAATAAATATTCCTGGATCACTAATGATTTCATAAAGTATTCCAAACATACAAAAAATTTATGATCATTGAATCCATTTCTAACTCATGAATCATCTGTTCAATTTTATTGATCCTCAATGAATTTAGAAATATAATCTACATACAAAATAATATAGAAAATTGATATAAATAGAAAACGGACATGTGTTGTATGTTACCCAAATATGAAATATTTCATAAAACATCAAATCATATTGGGTGAATATCATTTTTTTAGAAATCCAAATATTCTTATCATTCATTGAATCACTAAGAAAGGGGGATTTAGGTATTAATTACCTTTTTACAAATTTAAACCTTTATAAACATATCTCTTGAATCTTTGTAGAGTTATAATTCTTATTAATTTTTACAAAACTCAAACTCATTTAAAATTAGGAAATAAAAAAATGTTCTAAGATTCACAAGGTTCAACCTCAATATTATAACATACATCCTAACCATAACCACTCCCTTGGGTCTATAAAAATTCACTATAATGGTAAAATGAATATAATCTATGTAAACTCCCATTAGACACCTTATATACCCCAAATAATAACGAATATACTAACTACCTTTAGTTTATAAATTTATATTACAAAATATTCTCCAAAATAATGTGATATTTTAATCAAACTACTATATAGAGTGTCTTTCTAGTGTCTCAGTCAAATATTACCTCTATCTGATTTCTAAATATGGTAAACTCTATCAAATATGACTTCATCCGGTGGCTTCCTACCATTAAAACATTTTTCAAAATTCTCTTCAAAAAATTCATATTCTATTTGATTATAAAACATCACACTTAAAAAATATAATCTCAAAACTCTATTTGATATTCGAAACATTTCTCATCTTGTTATTTTGACTGAAAACTTTGTTCGAAAACTATTTCTCTACATGAATCACATCATTGGTTGGAAATATAGTTCTGGAATCAAAAATTACATCATTTCATATTTTTGTCTCTCCAAATAGTTTCTTGTACAAATGTACTATGCACATCTAATTATAGGTTCTCTAGAAAAAGAATTAGTGGGAAACCAATTTATATTTCCTACTAAATGAAATTTCATAACTCAAAAATTATTAGTAATTTGAGTTTCATTTATGTACTTCTAAACTATTCTCATCTCTTCTCAAATATTCATGAATATTATTGAATTATATAGAACATCTATATTCTCATCATTAAAACATTATAAATTTCTAGAAATATTCTATCCAGAAATTGATTGTTTGGAAATTCTATGTTTGGGACTCTCTTCAAATCTTTTTTATATCATTCAGTCCTCCTAAAATTTTAAAAATAAAACAACAATTGTTAACTTCATAAGAAACCAATCTTTATATAAGATGATACAAAATTCATTAATTAAAATTATAAAAATATATCTGTCTAGAAATTAATCTCCGACCAATATCCATTCTTTTAAATAAGATAAATATGGTTTCAAAAAGTTTATTCAAATTATAAAGTATATAGTTTACTATAATTACTTCCTAGAATAAATTTAAAAAACTATGAATTTTTAGCATTTTCTTTATTGGGATATATTTTATGATTGTAAAAAATAAGCTCTTATACTTGTTTATTCACATATATTAAAAACAAATATTCAACCAATCATATTCAATATTATGAAATAGCTACAAACATTCTCATGAATAAGTATTCGAAAAACTATTTCTGGTGGTTTGTGTTTGGTATTATTTTCCTCATTACAATGTTGATTCCACCCATTACCATTTATCAGAAAAAAATATGATTCCTTGATTAACATTGTATTTCCTATTAATTATTAAGACCAAAAAAATATTTAGACCAAAATTTTATAGATTTCTATATGTTCTATTTCTAGAATACTTTGTCATGTGATTCTTCTCTGTTCCATTCGATAGTCACTATCCCTCTTGGTTAGTCCACTATATCAGTATGATCATTCTTGTATGATAAATAATGATGAAAAACTAGCGGTTCTTATAAAAACCTATGGATTACTAAAAAATAATATCTTTATCTTTGAGCATTTTTAATGAACTCTTCAATTTTTAAATACACATAATTTTTTAAAAAAATTATACAAAATGTCTATTCAAAATTTTTGACCAATAGGTAGGAATGTAGTACATAATTATAATTCAGAAGCATAAAAATTCATATTTCTTGTAGTTTCTCATTCTAGAGAAATGTTTCAAGAAGTATGAGTTTGGAAACTTCATCACTTTACAAAATATGTTTTGGTGTGGCTCTATTTGATGAACTAAATTCGTAGAATCATTGAGAAAATATAGATCGATACAAATATTGATATACATTTTTATTCAAAATAATTTATCATGTTGATTTCCATGATGTTCAAAACATTTAGATTAGAAAACAATCAACTAAATAATTTTTTTAATGTTCATATCGTTCAAACATTCCAAAAATTCTAAATTTATAAATTTCTTCATTTTTAGATACATATGAATTTCTAAAAAAATAATCTGATGATGTGTTTGATAAATAACAATTCAGAACTCCATACATCATTATTCTAGTGACACTAAATTTTATAACCTTTTAGAAACCCATCTATTCCTCTTCTACAAAAACGTACTTCTAAAATAGTCATTTTTTGAATAATATTTTTTCGAAAAACATCGCAAATGATCATTAATTTCTCTATTTGGTTTTTTTGAAAACATTAATTTTCAATATTTAACATTCATCATTTTTCAACAATAATATTTTTCACTACTCATATTTTTAGAATTCACTAAAAAAACAATTATGAAAATATTTTTGTGAGAACACACTACTGGATAAAGTAATATTTTTACCAAAACCTATCCCATGGTGACAAGAAATTTTATGTACACATTAAGATAAACTCCTTATCAATTTTATTTTTTTACAACCTTTCTTTATCTCAGCCATTTTATGATAACTATAGAATAATATTAATTTAAATAATAAATTCACTTATCTCCCACTTATAAGAAAATGTTATAAATATTATCCCCTTATTCATCATAAAGAAAATCAGAGTGGGGAGATCATTTAGTTTTTTAGGAAGACTTTTGTGGAGTATAAACCAGAATTTTCAGCCTCAATTTTTCAAACCACTAACGTGGAATAGATTTTTTTAAAACAACATCAATTTATTATCTAGGAGAAACATATTATAAAAAATACCTATAATAAAAAAAATTATCTTTTATGAATTAAAAAATAATATAAATTTTATTTAATATTGAGTATACGATGAGTTTTTTGAAAGATAAATTACACTCAGAATATTGAAAAGTATCTTTAATGGTTTAAAAACTTCAAACTTCAAATATTCTAACTAAAATATCATAAAAAACATTTTAGTACATCCTTTGGTAGCTATAACACATTATCATTTTTTATTCTCAAATTTACTGAACATTTTTTCTCACTATACGAACTCACACAACATTCTATCCATAAGAATGTTCCACCTGAAGAAGATATTATTTCATTATAATATCCAACCAAATATGCATCAGTAGAATAATGAATGTTCATATCACAACCAATTTTGTATATGAGTATATGTGATGTTTTTTCATTAACATATGTCATAATTATATATTCTTCCAACATATGATATTTCTTCATATCACTTTGAAATCTTCACATAGGGATTTGACATAAAAAATATCATTTCTTGAAGCAGTAAGATATAGAAAAATTCATATAATCTTCCAAAAATATTTTCAATTAACACATTTTCTTTTTTATCATTACTCATATTTGTGCTTACTGGAAGAGGAATAAAAAAGTCATTAGATTGAACCATTCAAATGTTTTGTAACGGTTCCCTGGAATAATTTTCTTGACATAATAAAAAATATTTCTTTCCTGAACATGTAAAACTAGAAAGAATGTTATTTTTCCCAACATTTAAATATAAAAATTCTTCTTCATTCACTCATAAAATTCATTCAAATCATTTTCTTCATCTATATAAAATATTATATCATTCACATATTAAAATATAATCAGGGTGATGGAGTTAAATTCTTTCACATAAAATATTTTATTAACTTTTCCTTTAAAATTCATCTATATTCTAAATAATTTATAATGTTTGGAATACGAATAACATAGGGTTTATTTTAATAGATATATGAATTTCTTCAATGTAAAATCCTTAATTCTATATTTATCAAGTACAAATCCATAGGGTTTATCAATGTAAACTTCTTTTTAAATAACACTATTAATAAAATCTAATTTAACATCACTTAGATATGTAGACACTTCTAAAATAATTATAATAGTTTCTTATATTTAAATGGGGAAAATGTTTATTCAAAATACACACCTTCCACCTCTAGTTATCCTTTATAAAAAATTCTTTTTTTCATATTGAAATGTCTCCATGATCCTTATGTTTGTTTCTATACACCGATTTTTTTAAAATTACTATTTTATTTGATGGATGTGGATCAAGATAGGAATTTTTGTTTTTATCAATATGATAAAATTATTCATTAATTTAGTTCACCCATTATATTTTTTTATAACTTCACAATTTTTTTTTTGGTTCAGTAAGTGAAATTGAATATAAATGATTTTCTAATCTCAACAGTAATTTATTTTGAATTAGAGCTTTCTGATTTACATGATAATTTTCATTTTAAAACTATTTTTGTAAGATATAAAATTTCAAATATTCTCTTCCAACATGATATTCACTATCACTTGATATGTATGAGTCTTGATATATCTATTTTTTCTCACATTGAATTTTGATTAAATCCTTCAGTTTTTCTTACTCAAAATTTTCTACATTTTTTTATGGAATTTGAATTTTTAATAACCTTCGCATCATAATAACAATAAAAATATTGTAAAAATTTGTTCAAACAGTTGAAAATTCCTATTTTGGGAGAATATCCCTTAAAAATTACTTCTTCATCTTTCTTGCCAAATTATCTAGGATTTGAATTTTAAATTTTTAGAAATTAAGGAATTCCAAAAAGATTGATGTATTTAAATGATTGTTTTTATATAAAAATATTAATTATAATTTTTTTCAATTATTTCCCAAAAAACATTTATTTTGAACATCTATAGTATAACTAAAATCATCTCCCATGTAGAACTTTAAATATTATATTCTTATAACACGATTCTTCCCATTCCCACGAATAATCTATTTCTCCTTTTCGCTACTTAATTTTATTGGTGGGTGTATGAAGGAAAATATTGATGTCTGATTCTATATTTTTTCAAAGAAGATTCAAAATAATTTATTGTATATTCTATAAAATTATCCATTCTCTACATATTTATATCAACCCTCATTTCTCTCCCAATATATATTCTGAGAAATATTAGTATTTCAATATCGTATGAATTGTTCTTCAAAAACATGATTTTGGCTATTCATGTGAAATGATAAATAAAAGTAATAATGTATAAATATAATTTTTTTATTGAAATCTCATCAGTCTACAATGTTATTAATGAATATGTTCCAGAGGTTTGTTAGAATGTTCTCAACATTCTTATGACTTTTCCAAATCATTCTCTTATTCTGAAAAGTTATAAAAAAATAATTATCCCTACTTTTCTATAATGGAAATTTCCACACAACATATAAATTAGAATATATAATCAAGATTTTCTACCTAGGATTATCAATTTTATGATTCCACAAATTATTTTCCTATTTACCACTTATATAAGTGGATACATAATTTTTTCCTTTTAGGAAATGATTTTTCCTCATTATTAAACCTTTAATAAGTACTTCTCTATATTCCACTCATTTGATGGTATATGATTTTTTTTAAAAGTATAAAATCGTTCCCATCATAAGAAATTTGATATAAACTATGTAATTTGTTTTTTGGTCCATTAAAAAATCATATATCCTTAGATTTGAACTTTTCTACTTCAATATCAGTCATTCCATTTCATTTTATTATTAAGGAACTAAAATTATTGAATGAAAATACTCCTCTACCTATATTTTAAGCATTTATAAATATTTTTAAATCTCCATTTATGTTTAAATAATAACCGATATATGGAATCTAGGTTTTTCCCTTTTAGTTTCTTTTAATGTTGTTTCAATAATAAATTATCTTTCATAGAGTTTCTAATTTCTTGATTTCTTCTCTATTATAGCATACGAGTATTTTTATGGTAATGTTTCCATATAATCCTATTGATGGTGGGAAAACTAAACACATGTTCCAAATAATTATTATGTGAATTCATTTTATTTTCTTATTAGAATTTTTCTAAAATCATGAAATTTTACTTTTCAAATACTAACTGTTTCTACAAATATACTTATTTTTTCCAACACTTCTTATCCATTGTTCATTCCAGCTTATGAGAAGATACAAATTATTTAAAATTTTATATGAACTATTCCAACATATTCCAAAACACCAAAAACCCATCATATCATGAATTTCTATGGAAGTTTGATCTTTATCATAATAATATTTTCAAGGTTCAGAACATTTTCCAAAATCAATTTCATTTATCATGTTGAATACTTCTTCTAGAGTTTATTTTTATCTTTTATTGATGTGATATATTTCTTATATACTTTAAAACAAAAAATTGTTTCCAATTTTTTTTTAATAATTCCTTCAGAGTAGAAAAATATGATAAACTCTCATATTTAGTGGGAATGGTATTCACAGAAATCTTTATATGTTCTTTCTTGTAAACATTAAGAGTATAATATTTTTATTTCAGATATTTAATTAAATTTTAATTCATATTTATTAAATTATATTCATCCTCAAGGGGGTTTGATTTATTTTGGTTAAATTTAACTTCTCTAACTCACAACATCATACAGAGGTATTCAACAAACATTTCCCATTCCGAAATTCTTTTTTTGCCCAAGATCTCTTAGATGAATTATTATTCTTATAAAGAAACATGATTTCATCCTTTAACCACTTTAAATTATATTTCTTTATAATTATGATTTCCTTCTTGACTGTTCTATTTTTAATAAGAGTTAAAACATGTTTTGTTCTAATTTGATACACTCTATAAGAATATTCACCACCTTATTCATCTCTATTTGATGAATCATATATTTTCTAAACATTTGGAAATATGTTGATGATTCATTCTAAAAAATCGTTTTTTGACGAGTTAATATAATCTAAGACAGATTTTAAATATTTACTTAGCATGATTCTTCTATTTCTATCATATATCTTCCCTCCACGAGGGTGTGTAGTTACATTCTTGAATGTTTTATCAAATATATTCCATTGAGTTTTTTTCTTCAAAATGATCTTAAAATTCACTTAATTTTTTTTGGGAAAATTCATACCAAAATGGATAATTACACCACACTGAAAATATTTGATATGAAGTTTTCACGCATACATTCATATTCCACTTTGTTTTTTTGGAAATAAGAGACTTGTTTTTTATTCAACTCATCATCCTACTTATCTTCAAACACTCAAGGATGAAAATCTTTAGCATCCTGAATTTTAATCTTTATCATGGATTTAAAAACCATTTCATCATTGATCTTAAATTTTTTGGGATCTTTCTTCATTTGATATGACAAAATAATGTTATGTGAATCATTAATTGATAAATATTTTTTACATTATTAAGTAGAGATTTTAGAATCAAACTCGTAAAAAATGTTTTCCATGAGGTTCATTACAATTATAGAATCATACAAGACATCTCAAAAACCTATGATGTTTCAAAAAAACATTTAATCTGATGAAGAACTCATTAATTATTTTTTCATTTCTCATTTCTATGTCTTTCAACATCCTACACCATATTTTTAAATTTACCTCCTTGAATTTTTTTCCTTTAAAAAATACATTTTATATTTTCTGTCATAATAATTGAAATTTTGAGACCCATCACCTTCATATAACCATTTTTTGATGGATTTATAATAAAAAAATTTATATCCTTTCCATAAAAATTTATGATTCTATATTAAAAAAATCTCACATGGGAATCATTATCAATGAGTGGAAACCCAAGGGTTGCAGCATCAACAACATATCATCAATGTGAATGAAGATAGAGAATCAATCTATTTTTTAAACTAGAATAATATTTCCATAAAAAATAGGAATTCCTCAACTATTGATGAAATTGAGATAATAATGATAGGGATTTAGCAGGGGAACTTGGATTTGATATCCCATGATTTTCGTAAATATTCTTCATTAATTTAAGGGGATTATTCAATGATTTCATTTTTAAAAAATTTCATTTTATAAAAATTAAACCCAACAAATTTTATAGTTTTTGTCCTTTTAAATTTTTATTTGACAAAAATGATTGAAAATATAAGAAATTATAAGGGTAAAATCAATTTATAATGTTTGTCCTTAGTTTCAAACTCTATATCCTTTCCATATCCTCTTCTGTGGGTTTATGGAAATAAAATATAATGAAAAAGTAACTAAAAATGTATCCAACCCTCATTGGAAACCTTATTACTCCGAATAAGGACTAGTATAATGGATATCATCCATATAAAAAACATTCCATGAAGATTTTATTTAAGAAATAGTGTTAATTTGATGAAACTCCTCCACATTGGGTCTGTCTGGAATGTCAGTTGGCTCATCCATCTTTTTAATTTCTTTTTCTAGTAAATGCTATCTAGTGTGCCTACATTAAGTGGATTTTATTTTTTCTCACCTTTTATCAAACTGATTTAAAAAAGAACCTTCTTTCTATATAATTAATAAAATAAAAACCTCACAAACAACTCCTCAAAACACTATTAAATATTTTTAACTTCTCTTCGCCTGATCCTCAAAATGAAAACACTTTCTGAAAAATAATATTCAACACAAATCATAAATTCGGTTGGAATCCCAATTTTTACAACTAGACATGCATTATTTCAAAAATTTGAATATCTAAATAGTATTAAGTATAAATGTTTTGTGAAGCATTATTTATAAGTACTCTAGGAAAGGTAAGGGTCGGAAAATAATTTCTTTTTCCCACTCTGATTAGAAGAATGTATATATATACATATATTTGGTGGATTTATTTAAACACTAATCATTCTTTATTCGATTAGACATTAGAGTTTGCTTTGTTTTTCATGAAATAGGTACTCACGACTCAAAGCATAATATAAGGTAAAACATGATATTCCAAGATACAGAATTTGAAACATTGATTCTCGACATTTGTTCCTCATGCGGGCCACTTGAATCTAATATAATGGAAATGAATCTAATATACACGATATGAATATTTTATACAATTTTAATTCATTGAATATGGAAGTACTTAAAGATACCTAACTTGAATATTTCAAATAACATGAAAATGTTAAACCCAGAATCTTGCTGAATATACAATCCATGAGATCCAAGAAATCCAAAAAAGTTTGATTTTTTGGAAATTTTAAAGATAGAAACTTTGAAAAAATATTTCATATAATTATTTTAGGATCTCAATTTTCTCAATATCTTTTAAAAAACACGATAAAATATTGTGGAGAAAATATAATGTTGATGTTTTCTATATATAAATTTTATAAACACAACTCTTATTACAGTTCAACGGATAGAGCCACAATGAAATATGTTTTGTATATTTTTGTTATTTCAACACTCATATTTTGAATAAAATTTATCTAGATAGAGAAACTATAAGAATTTAGAAATTTAAAAGATTTTTAAATTCGATGAAGTACTTTCATAGTGATGATTAGAAAAAATTTCCAGATATATGCTTCGAATGATGTTTTATGATATAATTTCTATATTTATAAAACTGAATGACTTCCTAAAAAATGGGAGAAGTTGAATATGATAATTTTATGTATTGAAATATTTTTTATAATAACCACCGACATTGAAATATTTCTAATCATACATATATTATCAAATAGATATAGTGGACGAAATAAACTACTCAGTGAAAATGAGATGGAAAAAATAAGAAAAATATGACACATTTTTCCAAGAAGAGAACTTATATGGATCTCTAATGTGGTGGGTGCTAAATTTTTGGGTCCTAGAAAATGAGAAATAAATTAACAATTACTCAAGGAATATATTTTTATTATCTATGGAATGATAATGGTGGAAATCAATTTTTTAATTGATATACAGATCTGGACATGGACTACCAAATAATGATTTCTAGACAGATATACGTCAAAATGTTTAGAACTGATTTATCTAATAGATGATGTTCAGTTGAAGATATTTTCTAAAATACTGATTAATAATGAATTATAAGGGTCCATGTTTTGAATTTGTAAAATTCTATAACCAATGAAATTTTTAAAAAGTCATATGTGAGCAAGTTTTTTCTGGAAATGTTTTGTACGAAACTAATGTTCTTGAAGATAAAAAAATATCATCAGACATATTTATCATGTTTGAAGGAATGGATAGAGGAAAGATATGAGTTTCGGGAGAGATAAATTATATGATGTTTGAAGATCATATTTTTGTATCAAGCTGTGTAAATATTGGATTATTATGAAGATAACACTATTGAACTAAGAAAGAAAGAGTGTACTGTATTGATGATATTTTTAGTAGGTCAAGAGAACTAGATGAATGAATAAGGTTCTATATAGAGTCATAGATAGATAAGATACCAATAAAAAATTTCTAGATATATTTTTTGATAAACATGATAATGTTATAAAATAGATAATATAAAATTTCATGAGAATTTAATAATATTCCATAAGATACCAAAATTGTTGAGAAGAGTAGAGAAGTTCTCAAATAAAACTCAAAATTCTAGGATTATCGGTGTTATTAAATTTGAGTTATTATGATCAACCCTTGAAGAATACTTGATTCTGTATTGGCATCGATCATATTAGAATTAATATTATCCCAAACTACACTTAGTTAAAAAGGTGTAGCATGGTGGTAATGTCAGGTCAAACCCATAGGTCCTAGCTAGGGAAGAAACATGACTATAAGAACCATGGAGAAGGGTTACTTATGAGCTGTCTTTAGTTTGGTTTTATTAAGACCATATATCATGTTTTTAATTTTGGATGAACATATGGTATTAAGGAAAAATTTCATGGTTTATGAAAAATATTAATTCTATATATTGATTTGGATTGATCTATGGCTTGGGCTTTGAAGTAGTGAAAAGTTCACCAATTATTCAGGGTAAAACTAATTGGATCTTCCTAAGATGAAACTAATATTTTGTCTATAAATATTAAACAACCTTGTTGTATTAAAAAGTTTATAAAAGGTTGAGAGTATCAAAATTTATTGGTCCTATCATTATCAACTCTAACTAGGTTTGGAAAATTTGATTACACTTTCCATGATTTGGGTTATACTATTGAATGCAATAAATTTTTTTTTTTAACCTCATTTTTATCCACATGGTTACCATGACTTGATTTAGAGATTGATTATGTTTAAACACAACCATACCATTAACCCCGTAACCCAATTTTCTTTTTCCACACAAGATGGTATTAATCAAAATCATATAAATACACAATAATAATGTCATAACAATTAAAAAAATTAAATTATAACAACCCCCAGTAGAGACCATATAAAATAAAAAAACTAATAACTTAAGTGAATACAAAGTTATAATTGAAAAAATGGATGAATTTGGCGATCAAAACTGGATTCCAACTTCAAGACAATAAATAAAAAATAAGGTTTTCTTAAAATAGTAAGCAGTATCAATAGAATTATTTAAATGGAAATTAAAATAAATATAACATATATAGAAATAAAAAAAAGAATAAAAAGAGAAAAAAAGATAATGTGTTCGATGTTGTCCCACACTTATGCCCATCAGATGGGATCTCTCATATTTATAGAGTCGAGTATTATATGACATGTACACATCTCATGTCATTTCAATTGTTTATGTGACTTTTTAATCAACAATCATCCAATGTGTATATGGGTTCCATTTTTTTTAGTTTAGATCCATAACGGTCTAAAAATATCTTTTATCTTCTAGATTTCATATATTATCTATTCATCATGATTTAGTTTCCATACACTTGATGTCATTTATAAAACACGTTTGTCGTTGGGTGTAGAAAATTTTTAATTTCATTGGTATATTCTAGTTTTTAACCCTAGGTATCCTCCTAGAGATGAGTGAACAAAAAATTTTCACTTTTTATTTGAATAAAAAATAGATTTCATTATATTTTGAGAAATTGTAAACAGAAATTTGTTTAAATTGATTGATTTAAATTTTTTTGAGAAAGATGTTGATCAGTGAGAGTTTGACTAGTCCTAAAGGAATGACATCATGGGTTTTCAATATTTACCAATTCTCTTAATTATTAATAGTAATGGAGATATTTATCTATCGATTCCCTCCAATTACTTCGCTAAATAGTGATTGTGAGAAATAACCTAATAGACATCTCATATTGGTATTCTCTCCTTCCTATGCATATCTATTCATTTAATCAGAAAAATATAAACATGGAAACATAGGTTTAACCTCCCCAATTTCCCAACACTCAAAAAATATAAATCTCCATGGATGGAAAAGCTGATTTGATTTTGGACAGGGAGGGATCAAAGGATATAAATAAAATAAAATAATGAATAAGTGAATCATAGTAGTTGGTCATCATCTAGAAATTCCCCCACCGAATTGACCTCTGTCCATTCCCCTAGACTCTCTATTAATAGAGATTGAGGCATGGCCCATGGAATCATTAATTGGTCTAAAATTCACATTAGAATTTACATGGTGTGCATGAGTCGTAATTGACTAGAGGATTCATTAAATCTCATTAAAACTCATGATTTCGTATCTACAAAGATAGTTTCACAGCGTGAACATGTTTCACAATGTGTAATGTATGGGACTGTACTTCTATTTCCTGAAACATTTCATATCATGAATAATGGGTTCATAATGTGCAATTTGTGGGGAAACAATTTTCATGGTTAGTTTTTATATATTCTAATACCTCTTGTTACACTTATTGAATGGAATTCATGATGTTTAATATTTAATTTAAAGATATTTTTTCCTAGTTTCATTATGTTTCTTCACCTAAAAGTCATTATCTTGTCATTTCCCCTTGCTGAAGCTTCAAAATATCATAAAAAATCTGGTGTCTCACTACCCAACTTCAAAACATGCCATAAAGTTATCATAGTTAAATATATTAATTAATTATTCTTTTATGATCAAACATTTTATCCTAACACAAAATATTAAGACAATCATAATGTGACATGTCTATTTAAATAATTTATATCAAAAAAAATTTTATATCCAAAAATATATACATAAAATTGTTATATAAATCCCACACATTTATAAATTTATTATCCTCAAGAATTTAATAACCATATAAATAAAAGATATTTTTTTACCAATACACTAATTTTTGTGAAATTAAATTAAATGATTATCAATTGGGGTCAACCTTTCATGATTCATATAAAACAACAATTCAACTTCACATTCTTAAATAAAAATAAAAAACCAATTTATTTTTATTTTTCCCACTGAGAACTGGTGGGTATTATCCTATAATTCATTCATATTTCACAAATAATTATTATGAAATAGGTCAAGTCATTATTTACCTCACAATGGATTCTTCTTTCTCATCAATCGTGACATAATTTTATATATATTTACTCTCAAATCTAGGTACATGAATTTTTTACATAGAATTCCAAAGGAATTACTTTCTTTATCATGTAATGGAATAATTCACATAATATAATGATAGCTTTTAATTTAAGTTTCTCATGAATCTGAGGATTAAATTTGTTAGGATTTTATGTTCAAAATCTTAAATATCAAACATAGGTTTTATCTCTAAAGTATACAACATGATATATAAAATAAAGAGAAATGAAAATAACCTTTGTAAAAATGATAAATCCCACTCGATAGGATTCAATGCATATTCATGATAAATTTAAGTATAATGAATGAATTATACCTACATGAATTAATCTATATATTTTTTAATTATACTTTGACCAAATCTCACTTCAACCACCTAATAACATATGATCAAAATATAACCAGTTTGGTCATGGCGAATGTTTATTTTTCATAAAACAAAAGCCATATCATTTTTAATTTTTACATTTTTTCTTTTTTAAGAAGGGAAAACAATATGCAGAGTTTATAAAATAAGATACATTCTCAATACCTTGAAAAATACCACACTTTCCTTTAAAACATAACACATCCATTCTTTCAAGACTTCCAACATCCCCCACACACAAACATTAAAATAACATGAAATATAAATAAAAAAGGTTAAGAATGGATTAAAATGGATTTTAATGAGGCTCATTCATAGCGATGTCATCCATGGATTCTATGGGATGAAAAAGATAAGTCTCATTATGGTTCTAAGGATAAGGTATGAAATTTTTTTTTTCAATCAATTTATATGTGTTTTTTCACAGTCATTTCTTTGAAAAGTTATAACGTATGTTCTAGAAAGTGTCATGACCCAAGATCATTGATTAAATATTATGAAGATATAAATATGAGGTATTTGATCTATAAATCCTCTAAGGAATGGAATTTGTAGTTTGGGCCAATTACTCATATCATGAAATAAATGTAAAAAATAAATCAAAATAAATTTTAGAAATTCAATATATTGAAATTGTAGGGAAATTTATTTCAACCGAATCAACTAATTTTATAAAATCACGATTCCTTAAATAAATATCCCTGATTCACACTAATTAGTCAATTCCCTATTTTTCCTTCAATATTACTAACATAATAATTTAAAAAATGGAATCATGGGAATCCTAAGAAATTCATATATCCTAGATCAGTCATGTAAATAAATAAAATTATCTTTATTGATGGAATTATCTTTTAAAGCACTAAAATATATATTTAATAAAAAATATTGGGAATTTGAAATATAATGAATGTAAAATGAAACACCTTGTAGTAATAATTTTTTTATTAGGCTACAGATTTAATGTTCCTTCAGTTATATTATATAATATATTTGTGAAATGTATTCCATTTAGTTTATCTATTCTTGTGTCAACATATTTTATAGAGGAAATAATAATAATAAAAGTAGATGATAGTTCTGAAATGATAAATAAAGTTATGATAGGACTTAGGGGAAGAGTAGTCTAAAGAAGAAAATTTGGGTTTCTTCCTAGAATTTAATTTTATTAAGAAAAATTGGCTTGTATAATTTTTTTTAAAGGTAATAGAGTACCATATTCCATCCCTCACACATATTTAGTGATTGTCCATAATTAATTGAAATTGAATTTTCATGTTAGTACATTAAAAAAATAGAGTAACTAAATTTAATCAACCTTAAAGGCATGATGCAACCTAGTAGTTCTTTATTTCTAATCATAGTTTAAGAGTGTATTCTACTCCACTGGTTCATGATTTGTGGTCCCTTGGTATTTCTACATCTTCTTACATTTTTTTGGAAAATTGGAATTGATGTGAAAAAACTACTAGGAACAATTTGTGGACATTATTACCACTTTTTTTTCCTATGAATCAACTTCTTTTTCTCATTATAGGACAACTATCTATACAATCATGTTATGAATGGATCAAAAAATATTATACCTTGATTCTTGTATCATTCCTCATAAATAAAAGTTAAACTAATAAGAATAGTCTTTGTGACCATAAAAACCATTATAATAGAAAAATCAATTAAATTGTTTTTATATAGGTTGGTATTTCGTATGACTATAAATATTTTTTAATTTTGTTGAAATTCGAACCCCACATTTATTAAGGAGTTACGACCATCATGGAAAATTCTTCTCTTATCAAGACATTAAAATTTTCAATCCAGTTTTGTTGACTAATAAGACCATGGTTTTGGTTTTCAAATCTACATTATTAAATGAATATACCTATTTTGAATTTTTATGAGTAATTATTTTCCTTGGTATTGTGATCCTTTCTTCTCATCTGTCTAAGAAGATACTCTTGTCATCTATGTAGTAGCAATGAGAAATTATTTGGATTTTTTCAAATCATGTTATATTATAAGACATTTGAATTTTGTCTCGACCAGTTCCTAATCCTTCACTGTAAGTTCTATTTGGAGATCTGTGATAATATTTTCATTTTTATATTCATTAATTTTATTTTTATTGTTATCAAAAACTGATCTTGTTCGGCATTATTAAACTTCTTATATTAAATTTTCAATGTATTTATATGTAATATATTCTTAAAGAATGTAATTAGAATTAATATAATATAGGAAACACACCTATTCAGTGGTATTTGCAATGCCAGAATGATCTTTTATGGTTTATATTATTTTAAGAAGAATTGATTCTGTAGTCAATTTTGTAACTTCTATATGGGAGATTATATTTAAAGAATTAATTCTCTATGGAAGCCTCATCGATTTATATATATTGAAATTCACTCGACTATCTCTAAGTTCCATTGAATGTATTCCTTCATGGATGATGATTATAGTTTTTTTATATTTATGAATGGTCTCCCCAGAATGATGGTTGAGTGTGATTAACTTCTATATTATTTCATGGTTAAGAAATAATACTTAGTTGGAAATAATATATCTTTGACCATCATAAGGACTTATTTTAAAATAACTACTGAATAAATGGTTGATCTATTTTCAATCTTCACCACTAGTGTGGTGGGATTCAATTTTCCAATTACCAAGGATGTAAATTCAAATTTAGGTAAGATGCTTATAGAATAACCTAAATAACCTAGATCATCAGTGAAATTTATAGATCCAATGGTATGTGAATATTTAATGTCTATGGATCTTAAAATTTTTGTTTTATTGATGGTGTGAATATGGATGATGCACTTCTTCCCTATATGATTATATCTTTTTCATCGAGTCATATTCCACTAGTTCATAGTTCCTTCATTATTTTTTGATATTTCTGGGTCATTCAGATTTCTTATAAGAGTGGAATGTTGATATCAACATTCTAAAACATATCCTTAATTTATTTTTTAGTTTATCCTCTTTAATCATCAATGAAAAGATTAAAGGAGAAGGGAATGGTGCCTGATTTTTCTTGTTTTAATTTATTAGTAATTTTAAGGGTGTTTTTGGAATTTTATTTCTAAACCACATTCTGGTTATCTCAATGTTCTATTCCCATTATTTTCGAATGACCATTTTCATTTAAATGGTTTCTCAATATCATCAGCCTCAATTTTATCAGGGTATAAATCTATTTTCCGCTTCATGTTGTGATCACGCATACACTCTCCTTGGGATTCAGTACTTTTATAGTGGTATATTCCCTAGAACCTTGATTAAAAAAATTTATAATAGTTCCAAAATTATATCTTATCTTATCTACCTTATTCATAAAGTCTTCAAACTCTTCTCCTTGTTTGTTATTATAGGACCTTGTTGATGGTTGATGGGATTGTTGTTGGAATCATTTTATTTTTGAATACTAGAAGGATGTTCAGTTCTCATATAGTTTGTATTAGAAGGGAGTTATATTTTGTAATTTGTTAGGATAGAATGATATCACCTAGTTTTGATGGTTTATATATCATGGTTGAGCATGGTGTTCATTTGGATACTTATGATGAAACTACCTTTTCTAAAATATTCCAACAAAACTTCCTTTACCCTGAATCTTTGGACATTGATCAACATACCGATAAGCACAAGATAATATAACACGTACCTGAGGCATGGATAATTTTTCATTTACTTTAGCCACAACCATTTGTCTTAGTACAATGGTAATTTACTTACATTTGGATTCTAGTATAGGTGATTATTAGTTACTATTTCTTACCTAATGAATGTCTATAATGGTTGTACGTGTAGTAATAAATTTCAAGGGGTTCTAAGAATGATTTTCAATTTGACCCTTAACTTATGCAGGTGGTTTTTCAAACATAGAACCTCGAGATGATGTGTTTATCATGTTACAGTCATTTTCAATCAAGAATTAGTAGATTAATAGAAGGAATATATTTTCACCTATGTGTTAACACATTCATCTTACATAGAGCTTTTGAACCACTCCCAGAATTCATTGAGAGCCTCCCTAATCAAATTATAGAAAGTGTAGATCTCTTTTCTGAATTTATTAATTCAGGAAGTGGGTAATAATTTTTTTCATTAACAATCTCTTTATTAATTCAAAGTCATTTACCTCTCCTGATTGTATAATGAAAACCCATTCCATAGCTACTCCATCGTCTGAGAAAGGGAATTCCCTCCACTGGAGTTAGTCTTCAGACGCTGCTTTCTGTATGAATCTTGAGAATACACTTTTGAATTCATGAATATCTAAATTCAGGTCTTATCTTAAAATAACATGTAATTTTTATTAACATTGAATCTAGTTAATTCTCAACTCAAAATAATCTTTAGATAAGTTGAAATGTGTTTGTTAAGTGGATTAGTGTATTCAAGAGTGAATATTTCTATCAAATTTGGGTTGGTATTGTTATCCATTATGTTCGGTTCATAGACAAAACCGAATGTGGAAATTGATTATGAAAGATTAAATTCCTCAATTTCATCTTGTGGTATTATTTTCTTTTATTCGGAAAATAGTCATTCAATTTGTGGGTTGGAATGAATTAATTTGTAATTAGAACTACATGTCATGAAATGTTCTGTTCTTGTTGTTGTTACATGGAATTGAATCCTACACTATGGATCCATTTATGATGAATTTTTATCATGGGTCATTGAATAAAAATATTTTCTTAAATAACTATATATATTTTAGTGGTTAACCCAATGTAATATTTTGAATAGGAGTCCATAAAAAACTAAAAATCACTTTTGATTTGAAGAAGAAAATTGATTTGATTTGATTTTTTGAAATTGGATACAGAAAAAAGTTTTAAAATATTTGATTAAAAAATTAGAAAGATCGTGACCAGAGAGGGTTTGGATATAACTAGAGTTATGCAATCATGTTTTTTCAAACATGGGAAATTCTTATTCTTATTGATGGTAAGTGCAAGATTTATCTATTAATTATCTTACTCCCTATTCATGATTGTGATTATGAGAATAACCCAAAATGAAATATCACATTGTTATACTATCTTTCCAATATATGTTTTTTCATAAAATCCATAACTGACTAACTAGTAAAATACCTGACTAGGTGTTACTACTCTATTATCAACAAATATTTTTTCTACAATTCTAGTATGTGTTGACAATAACTGAGAACTCACCACCAAAACCTGATATTTTTCCTCATAGACATATTAGAATTCAGTAGAGGAAAAAATTCTTTATTGATTGATGAAATTAAAGTAAATAGAATCTAAACCTAACACAATATCTTTTGGAATTACAAATTTAAAAAATTGATTCCATATGGAAGAAGAAATAAATTATTTCCATTACTTTAGACTCAAAAACTAAAAAATGAAACCATACATCCATCCCACCCAACTCCTCATCACTCAAAAAACTAACCCTCCATGGATTGTGAAATTGAGTTGATTTAGGGCAGGGGAGACATCACATAAATGAATGAAAATAAATTAAAACAAAATAAATCATAGTTACGTCACAATAATATTCCATTATCTAGATTGTCCCCCATTAGTTGATCATATTCAATCCTTTAAACCACTATTAATAGATGTAATGGTATGTAACATCCCAGTTCCGGAAGCCACCCAGAGGCGCCCCGTACCCGGTTGGTCACATGGCCTCAAGCGCATTTACCCAAATGCTGGAGTCTGCCGACTAGCAGTGAGGGTCTTGGGTGTGATAGTGGGGAAACTATGCCCTCATTGGTAGAGTACGCAGTGTAAATAAATAAACATGCAATAGCGGAAGCAGTAAATGACCAACAATAATAAACAACAGAATCTAAATCAGCAAACTACTGAAGCACATATGTATATATATATATATATATGAAATTATGCATGATACATATCTAGGAAATAAGCCAAACAAGTCACAATGCTAAAAAATACAATAGTACCAAAACAAGTACAAAGAAAGTAAACAGCTCCTCAGCATCGCCAGACAAAGCTTGGTCCCATGCTCTCCAGCTCCAAACAATCAAGTACCCGAAGTCGAAGGGCGCCTTCCCTTATCTATACCTGAAAAAACTTAGTCTGTTTGGGCCCAAAATCATGAACCAAATAGGGTGTGAGACTAAATACCAGCAGGAAACAACCCGAGGATCTGTGCCTAACATTCTATGAGTATATGGCAGGTAATAATACAAACAGTAGTAAAATAGTAGCAGCAATAGCAGGCAGTGATCAGTAAGCAGTAAACAGGAAATAGTAGCAGGATGATATATAGTAGTAATCAATCCACAAAACAACAAGCAGTAATAAAGAAAGCAACTAAACACAATAGGAACCACTCTGGGAATTACCCGCAGCCAACCCCTCTGGACCCATCCAAGAAGTACCACAACCCTCTGGGCAGTGCACTCAGCCTAACCCCTCTGGTTTGGTCATACAAAATTATAAGACTCTATGGGGAAGCTCACTCTATCAATTCCCCTTATATTCTAGGGTAGTTAGGGACACTCAGAGTGAGATCACGCGGTCCAACCCTCTTGGCCCCAAGGTCTAGAGACTCTCTAAGGAAGCTCACTTGGTCAATCCTCCTATATCCTTAGGTATACTGCAAACTCTCTGAGGAAGCTCACTCAGTCAATTTCTCCTCTAGCCTGGGAAGGTTTTAAAGACATTCAAACAAGGTAAAGACTCTCTGAGGAAGCTCACTAGGTCTACCCTCCTATAGTTTATAATAACGAAGAATATATGAGAAGCTCACTCGGTCTATCCCCTATAGTCTATAATGTCCAAGACTCTCTGAGGAATCTCACTCGGTCTATCCCCATATAGTCTATAATGTCTAAGACTCTCTGGGAAGCTCACTCGGTCTATCCATTATAGTCTATAGCACCAGGTTCTCGCGGTCCTGTGCCAGTTAGTGCATATTAATGCTATAAGGCCAGAGTAAACCTGTATAGCTACTTGGATAAACAATGTACACCTATAGAGCTACTTATCCAAACAGTCTATAGGCAACAAGCATGTTAACAACATAATTCCGTTTTATTGTCACAAGGCATGGAAAAAAGGTACAACGACAAATGGATAACAAGACCCAAAGGTCGTAACAAGAACGAAACATGGGAAAAACATCCAAGGATGAAAATTATCCACAAGAATGATCAATTTACCTCTACAAAAGCATGCAATCAAGGAAGGAATAACCATAAGGGAAAAAAGGTAAACACGCAATACTCCGTTCACGGGTATTGGTGGAATTTTCACATAAAACTGAAAGACATCAAAAGGTAAGGCACAAACCACCTACCTAAATCCTAGGAGATCGATATACTAGAACCACGAGGCTTTATTCTCCTCATAATGGCATAGATCTATGAAAACACACAAAATTCTCGACCCTTGATAACTTAAGAAAGAGGAGGAATTGGAAAATGAGGTTCTAGGAGAAGGAAGAACTCACCACTGTGGTTCCAATGCAATTGACGACAGTCGATTCGGAGAACGGATGAAGGCTTGGGGATTTAGAGAAGTTATGTTTCCGTACGATGTCTCTCGGTCAAATGGGGCCTAGAAGAAGATGGTTCTATTGATTAGGCGCGACCCTAGTCTGTTTAATGAAAAAAAGAAAATACACAGTGTGTACTTCTTGAGTACACGGCGTGTACTCTAATTTTCTGTACTCCTCCTTAAGTGGCCTCCAATTCACCCCTACACACCATGTGTGTGGCCCGGATACGGCCAGCACACGGCCTGACACAGCAAGGGAGTACATGGCCTGTACTTAGAAAGTACATGGCGTGTACTTCAAAAATTTCCATAAATTTCCCTTTTCTCAAAAACTCTAGGAAATAAAGACATACCTGAAAATGAATATCTGAGTTCTTACAAACTTCCCCCTTAAATAAATTCATCCCCGAATTTCCCTAGTGAGGCGTAGAAAAAGAAACCCTAAACAGCTCCGGCCACTGCGATTGTACATCAGCCTCCCTCTCCCAAGTCTCGTCCTGTACTCGCCCGTGCTTCTATAGCACCCGTACTAGAAGAACAAACCGGCCATGAAGATCCTTCGTACTGAAATCATCAATCTGGATGGGATGCTCCTCAAATGATGCATCCTATTTAAAGTCAGCCTCCTCAGGTTGAAAGACATGAGACGGGTCTGAAAAGTAACGCTGGAGCTGAGAAACGTGGAAGACGTCATGCATAGCCCGGTACTTCTGAGGTAACTGCAACCGATAGGAAACCGGACCAACTCTCTCCAACACCTCAAAAATCCTGATGTACCATGGTGAAAGCTTACCCTATCTCCAAATCCTCTTTTTTTCCAACCTCGGTGCGACACGCAGGAAAACCTGATCCCCGACCTCAAACACCAGAGGTCGTCTCTACTGACCAGCATAAGACTTCTGCCAAGACTGTGTTGTATCCATCCTCTTCTAAATAAACTGTATCTGCTCTGACGTCTCTTGAAAAAGATGAGATCCAAGCAAAGATGCCTCTCTTGTATCTATCCAGCATAAGGGTGATCGGCATGGCCTACCGTACAAAGCCTCATAAGGTGCCATCTGAATAGTCTCCTGGAAACTGTTGTTATAGGAAAACTCCACCGAAGGAATATGCTTCTCCCAAGAACCGCCAAAGTCTAGAATGTAAGCTCGGAGCATATCCTCAAGCACCTGGATCATACGCTTGGACTGGCCATCAGTTTGGGGATGGTATGCTATACTCAAAAGTACCTGTATACCCAAAGCCTTCTGAAGTCCTTGCCAGAACCAAGAAGTAAAGTACACATCCTTGTCTGAAACAATGGAGTGTGGAACTCCATGTAAACGTACAATATCTCAGATGTACAACCGTCCCAGCTCATCAATGCTGAAGGCCTCCTTGATCGGTAAGAAGTGAGCAAACTTCGTAAGCCTGTCGACGACAACCCAAACAACATCACTTCCTCGAGGTGACCTTGGTAACTCGGTCACGAAGTCCATCACGACATCGTTCCACTTCCACTCGGGAATGGGTAACTACTGTAACAGCCCTCCCGGTCGCTGATGCTCTACTTTCACCAGCTAGAAAGTAGAACATCTCACGACAAAACCAGCAACATCTCTCTTCTTACCTGGCCACCAGTACCGACGGTGTAGATCATGACACATCTTGGTGACGCTATGATGAACTTCCCAAATTAAGGAATGAAAATCCCACATCATTTCCTCACGTATGTCTGCTGGCAGCCATACGCGTCCCTGAAAACACAAGATCTCATCCTCTCCCAATATCCATCCAGGAAGACGGTCCTCTCCCGAAACACTCTCCCACAGGACTAAGCCTTCTGAGTCTGATAGCTGCCTCATCTGTACCCGATCAATAAGAGAAGAGGTAACAACTACAGTAGATAGGAAAGACTATCCCTATATGTTGTAAACCTCCAAGTGAATCTCATAGAACAGAGCCATAAGATAGCACTCACTACTGGCCTCCTAAACTACATAGATCTGAGTTCTCCTGCTCAATGCATCATCCACTACGTTTCCCCTTCCCAACGTATAGGCGAGCTCAAAGTCGAAAGACTGAAGATACTCGAACCACCTGTGCTGTCTCAAATTAAGATCGCTCCGAGTGAAGATATAATTGAGACTCTTTTGGTTGGTAAAAACCACAAAGTTCTCTCCCAGAAGGTAGTGTCTCCAATAGCGTAAGACATGAACAACAACTGCCAACTCCAGATCATGTTTCGGGTAGTTCCTCTCGTGCGGTCTCAACTGCCAAGACCCGTAAGCAATGACTCCATCTCTCTACATAGGCATAGCTCCCAGCCCGATACCTGAAGCATCACAGTAAACCGTATATCCCTTGACCAACTTTGTCAAGACCAGCATCGGTGCTGACGTCAAACTCCCCTTTAGCTCCTGAAAGGCTGACTCATAAGAATCTGACCACAAAAACTTCACCCCCTTCTTGGCCAGACCTATCAGCGGTGTTGTTAGTTGTGAAAAGTCCTGTATGAAATTCTTGTAGTATCCAACCATACCTAGAAAACTCCACACCTCAAAGACATTCTTCAGCTGCTCTCAGAAACTACAACTCTTACTTTCTCTAGGTCTACTCATACTCTTGTCTCTGAGATAACGTGACCTAAGAAGTGAATATGATCCATCCAAATGTGGCATTTCGAGAGCTGATCATTTAACGGATGCTCTCTCAGTGTACTCATAACGATATCAAGGTGTGTGTCATGGTCGTGTCGAGTGTGAGAGTACACCAATATGTCGTCCAGGAAAACCACTAGAAAGGAATCAAAGTACAGATGGAACACTCAGTTCATCAGTTCTATAAAAACTGCTAGCACATTTGTGAGATCGAGCGGCATGACTGTATACTCGTATAGACCATAACTGCTCTTGAAGGCTATAAGAGGTATATCTGATGGTGTAACGTGAAACTGATGTTAACCGGACCTCAAATTGATATTCGAGAAAACCTGGGCTCATCAAAGCTAATCAAATACGTCATCGATCCTCAGCAAGGGATATCGGTTCTTGACCTTTGACTGGTTCAGCTTCCGACAATCCACACAAAGCCGAAGGGTGCCGTCTGCCTTCTTTGCAAACAGGAAAGTCGAACCCCATGGAGAAGTGCTGGGTCGGATGAAACCCTTTTTTTACAACTCTTCCAACTGCTTCTTGAGTTCCTGCAACTCAGGTGTAGCCATCCTATAAGGAGGAATGGACACCGGTGCCGCTCCTGTCACAAGCTCAATCGAAATGTCTACCTCACGCTCCAGAGGAAAACCTAAAAAGTCCTCTAGAATGAAATCCCAGAAACGATCCACCACTAGAGGAAAGTCTAACTGTGAAGTCCCCTGGTCATCCAGATAAAGACAGGTAATCTGGGCTGTAACTCCTCCTAGCCCATGATGCTCTGGTCCAGCTCTACCCGCCTGGACATCCCACTCACCTCTATGAAGGAATGATCTACCCTCTGGTGATACGAAACTCACCCTACAATGATAGAAATCAACAAATTTATGGAAGGGAACTCACTAGTCCATCTTGAGAATGATTTCATAGATCGTCATCTCTAATACATAGAGGTCCCATAAGAAATGAAACCCTACAACCTCGAGAGGACACTCTCTACACTGACGTACGCTAGATTTCCTCGTTACCAATGATGTGTCAAGGGTCAACATGTCGGCAGACAAAAAGATACCGAACCCAAGGCTCTCCACAACAACAACAGAGATAAAACAATGCGAAGTACCAGTATCGAAAAGTGTTGAAGATAAAACTTAGGCTACTAGGATCGTACCTTGAACTGTAGAAGGTCCGGGATCCTGCTCCTGGTAGGTATTCTCCACAGTGAAGTTCTGGCCTATACCGCATCCCTGTGCCTTTGGCTGACCACTCTGAGCTGACCCACTCTACTGTCGCTGGTAACCTGGTGACTGACCATCACGACCGCGACCTCTACATTGGCCCAAACGGCTAGAAGAACTCCAATTCTCAGACTGGTGAGAAACTGGAGAAGAATCTCCTTAACGTGGGGTCATAGAAGAGACCCTACCACTAGCTGAAGGTTAGAAGATCTGAAAAAAGCGGTGAAGGTAGCCCATCTTTCCGCAAGATCAGAACTCCATCAGGTCCCTCTGGCACTGAGGCCTTGTATGCCCACTCCTACCGCACTAGTATCATACAAAATGGTTCCCAGAAGATACATCCCGCCTGCTCTGATCTCCTCAAGAAGACACTCTGCGGCACTTCCTACTATCCGTAGGAGGAACACCAGCTCTGGATGTCAAACCGCCATGGCTCACTGCTATAGAATCCCTTAGGTTGCGCTCAGTGATTAGCGCCTGGTTGAAGATAGAGGATATTGAAGTCAAGTTGAAGATATTCACCTGGGAATGGATCTCCTGCCTAAGATTTTCCTCGAACTTCCTTGCAGGGAACAGATCATCACCTTCTAGGATTGGTGAGAAGCGCTGCAGCTCGGTAAAGCGAGATGAGTACTCCATAATAGAAAGAGTACCCTTTTGCAGACTCATAAAATCCTAGGCTCGATCGGCCCTCAAGGTCTCCGAGTAAAAGTAGTCATGGAAGGTGCGGCCAAGACGTAATATTTTGGTTCCCTGACTGCGAGATTATCTCCAACCACCTCTTGGAGGTGTCTCAGAGCATATAAGTAGCCAACGTTACCCTTTTCTCTGGGGGTATCTCCAGATGTTCAAAGATCATCAGTGTAGCCTCTAACCACGACTCTGTAGCATTGGGTCCTCCATCCCCTGAGAAAGTAGGAGGATGCTGCTTCTGAAAGACCCGCATCAATTCGGCCATCGATGGGGCAGGAGGTGGCACTCCCTGAAAAGTCTGCATCATTGTTAGGAAATCCTCTCTAAACTATGAATTGGTTCCTGTGATGGGTATAACTACTGGTGCCAAGGCTGGAACAGCAGGAGGATCTACAGGAGGTCCCTGCTCGACTGTATTCGGTGTCTGATTACCATCTGGCAGCTGACGTACAACTGGAGGACGTCTCAAAGGCATAGCTTTGAAAAATTAAAAGAATAACTTAGATCAAGATTATCAAAGACTGAGAACACATGAGTACAAAATAGGAACAGGAGAAGGAAACATCCAAGTATACAAAACACGTCTACACGACATGTACAAAAACTATATAGTGTGTTCACTTAAACCAAAGACATGGACCTGTAATCCTACCACCTCTGGTCGTGTAACACCCAAAACTACATGGCGTTTTGTTCCCACACACGGTGTGTACTTGAAATCTATTCCCCTTCCCGAGTCTCTTTACATGGATAACCCACACGGTCTTCTAAAAATGAGACAACACGGCGTGTTCCCTGTGGAAACGGCATGTAGTGGAAAAGGTTTCAGTTATCCATGTTGTTAGCCACACGGCCGGCTACACGGCTGACCCTTACACGGCGTGTTCCGAACAAACACGGTGTGTATAGGAGAAGATAACACCAACCTGTGTTGTTAGTTACACGGCCGGGTACCTGGAACAAGACTACATGTCGTGTTCTTTACCAACATGGCGTGTTCTACTCCAGCTTACCTGGCCCATGTTGTTAGTGACACGGCCAGGTACACGGATCTATACTACACGGCTTGTACCTGTAGTACACGGCGTGTTCCTAAAAACATTTCATCAACCCCGTGTTCCTTCTCAGACAATCAGTGACATGTTCTGAAACTACACTGCATGTATTCCTAAAGTACACGCTCTGTATTCAGGGTTTTTTCCAGGAAGTAGCTCAAAAACTGCACCGAAGCCCAGAAACATAGAAAAACAAGGCAGGAAGGTTCCAAATCCCGATCCGTGAGGGCCCATACTCCCCACGAATCAAATCTTGGCATCCAATATAGTCACATATAAGAAAAACATGTCAATGATTCACCAATTTACGATTCAAGAGGGCCCATAACACCTCAAGAACCATAATTTGGTGCTCATTTAAGCAAATTACAATACAACAGTACTATATCAAATAGCATATATTCTATCAAAGCATCTATCACAACAACATGCACAATATACACAAATTCTATCACAACAACATGAAATCTCTAATGCACCCTAGTTGGCATGACAAGAATGCATGGCATGTGATTTCTAACAAGTGCCTATATGATTCATGAGATGGCATACCCTCATATCATCGGGTTGCGACAGAAATAGAACCATAATAACAACAACAATAACAACACATGTTATGTGAATCACTCTAGGTGAAATCATATCAACCGTAAAATCTAAAAACCATAAAACTGAAATAAATGAGGTGGTATAGCTTTTCCCTGTACACGAGATAGCTACTCACATGCACAAATTATTTCCAAGTACCAAATCCATCCTATCCCTGGATAAAGGCTCCAAAAAGTAAATCAAGAGAAAATAATTCCTTTGATACCACTTTGTAACGTCCTGGTTCTGGAAGCCACCCAGAGGCGCGCCGTACCCGATTGGTCACATGGCCTCAAGCGGATTTCACCAAACGCCAGAGGCTGCCAACTAGTAGCGATGGCCTTGGGTGTGATAGTGGGGAAATGATTCCCTCATTGGCAGAGTATGCAGTAGAAATAAATAAACATTCAATAGCGGAAGCAGTAAATGACCAACAATAATAAACTGCAGAAGCTAAATCAGCAAACAACTGGAGCACATATGTATATATATATGAAATGAGGCATGATACATATCTAGGAAAACAACCAAACAAGTCAAAATGATGAAAAATACAATAGTACCAAAAAAAAGTAAAAATAAAGTAAAAAGCTCCTCAGTATCGCAAGCCAATGCTTGGTCCCATGCTCTCCTACTCCAAACAATCATGTACCAGAAGTCTAAGGGTGCTTGCCCTTATCTATACCTGTAACAACATAGTCTGTTTGGGACCAAAAGAATGACCAAAATAGGGTGTGAGACTAAATCACAGTGGGTAACCATCCGAAGATCTGTTCCTAACAGTCAGTGAGTATATGGAGGGTAATAATACAAACAACAGTAAAATAGTAATAGCAATAGAATGCAGTGATCAGTAAGCAGTAAATAGGAAACAGTAGCAGGATGATATACAAAAGTAATCAATCCACAAAACAACAAGCAACAGTGAATCAAGAAGCTAAAAACAATATAAACCCCTCTAGGAAGTACTCACAACCAACCCCTCTGGTCCCATCCAAGAAGTACCACAACCCTCTGGGCAGTGCACTCAGCCTAACCCCTCTGGTTTGATCGTAAGAAATTATAAGACTCTCTAGGGAACCTCACTCGGTCAATTCCCCTTATAGTCTAGGGTAGTCAGGGAAACTCATAGGGGGATCACGTGGTCCAACCCTCTTGGTCCCAAGGTCTAGAGACTCTCTGAGTAAGCTCACTCGGTCAATCCTCCTATAGCCTCAGGTATACCACAAACTCTCTAAGGAAGCTCACTCGGCCAATTCATCCTCTAGCCTGGCAAGGTTTTAAAGACATTCAAACAAGGTAAAGACTCTCTGAGGAAGCTCACTCGGTCTACCCTACTGTAATCTATAATAACTTAGACTCTCTGGGAATATCACTCGGTCTATCCCCTATAGTCTATAATTTCCAAGACTCTTTGAGGAATCTCACTCGGTCTATCCCTGTATAGTCTATAATGTCTAAGACTATCTGGGAAGCTCACTCGATATTTCCCTTATAGTCTATAACACCAGGTTCTCGTGGTCATGCTCCAATCAATGCATATTAATTCCATAAGGCTAGAGTACTCCTGTAGAGCTACTTGGCTAAAAAAAGTACACCTACAGAGCTACTTGGCTAAATAGTTTACAATAAACAAGCATGTTAACAACATCATTCCATCTTATGATCAAAAGGCATGGAAAAAAGGTAAAACGACCAAAGGATAACAAGACCCAAAGGTCGTAACAAGAACAATGCATGGGAAAAACATTCAAGAATGACAATTATCCACAAGAATGATCAATTTACCTCTACACAAGCATGCAAGCAAGGTAGGAATAACCAGAAGGTAAAAAAGGTAAACACGCAATACCCCATTCACAGGTATTGGTGGAATTTGCACATAAAACTCAAATACATCGAAAGGTAAGGTACAAACCACCTACCTTGTTCTTAGGAGATAGATATACTTGAACCACAAGGATTGATTCTCCTCAGAATGGCATAGATATAAAAAAACCCAAAAAACTCTCAACCCATGATAACTTAAGCAAGAAGAGGAATTGGAAAACGAGGCTTTGGGAGAAGGAAGAACTCAATGCTGCGGTTCCAACACAATCGACGGTGGTCGATTTAGAGAACGAATGATGGCTCTGGGATTCAGAGAAGTTCCACAGCCGTACGACATCTCTCAGTCGAACGGGACCTAGAAGAAGATGGTTCTGTCAATTAGGCGTGACCCCGGTCTGTATAATGAAAAAAGAAAATACACGACATGTACTTATTGAGTACACGGTGTATACTCTACTTTTCCATACTCCACTTTAATCGGCCTCCACTTCACCCCTACACACCTTGTGTATGGCCCAGGAACGACCAGCACACGGCCTAGCACGACAAGGGTGTACACGATGTGTACTCAGAAATTACACGGCATGTACTTCAAAAATTTCTAGAAATTTCCCTTTTCTCAAAAACTCCAGGAAAGAAAGACATACCTAAAAATGAAGATCCAGGTTCTTACATGGTATCCCCGTGGCATCATAAATATATCAAAATGTCAGATGAGTTATTCTAGAGTGTTCACAGGATATTATTGACCAGAGGAGTAATTAAATATCATCAACAATTATCATTTCCACATCTGTAGTGATGGTTTGATGGTATGTACTTGTATTATGACATGAAAAGCACAAGACTGGACATCTGATTTCCCACGTTTGAATCCAATTACAATTTCTAATAAATTTCATCAATTTATATGTTCTTCATTATTAATTCATTGAAGTTAATAATTGATTGATATTATATGGTTTTAATTATGTATTTCACAAATTTAAATTTTTCTATTTTTATGTTTATCACGATTCTTGTTTCCTTGCTTTCAATTAATACTATCAGGTGTGTATAATCCACTAAGGGTTATAGGACAAGAGTGAGGGTGTTTTTAAAGTTAACCAATCTATAACTTGATGCTTGAAAACCTTTTTTCTTTTAATTAGGTTAAAATTTTGTCTTTATCTAATTCTATTTCATATCCCTGATCATGGGAAGTGTCATCAAAGGACCCTAACCAAGTTGGAGTTTGTACAGGTCAGACTGATAGATTTTGATACTTTATTCATTTTTAGCTAATTTTACTACATCTATTTTGTTGACTATTTCATGGCCAAATATTAGTTGAATATTTTTTAGAAATAATTGGTTTGGCCATGAACAATTGGTGTCATTTTCTTCACTACACAGCTGAATCCATAGGTACATATCAAGCTATATTTAGGCATACCCTTGTGACTAAACCCTGAAATTGATCATGATCCCTTCATTTAATCTGAATTAGTACCCATTCTATATAGTCTTAATAAAACCATTCCAACAGGAGATCCTAAGGAATCCAATATAAAGGTTCATATCATTAGGTTACATTCCTAATAGTTAGTAATTGTGGGTTCGACCTCACACTACCACGGTGCTTTGATTTTATAGTTGAATGGAGTTCGAGACAATATAAATTATAATTTGATCAATAATTTTGTGGAATCCAAGAATATACATGGTCCATTCAAGCTCACTCAAATTCAATCACTCCTAAAATCATTTATATTTGAGTATCAATGGTGAAATTATCAACACTTCTCACCTCATGTGGTATCTCTTAGAATCTCCATCAATTTTCTAGAATTTCCATATTCTCATATTTATAAGTTTACTAAGATATTCCAATAAATTTATCTATAAATTTATTTTCTATAAATTCTTTATCATGGTATTTTTCCATAAATTTCTTCTTTAATTCTCTTCTCTTGACCCACTAAAAAATATTTCGATTCAATCTATTCATTTTTTCATAGTTTATCATTGGTAAAATCATAAGAATATAAACATTATACATACCATTAAAAAACTATAATATTAAAACATCATACATGAAATATTTTTAAGAACCCGTCAAATGACACTATATGTTCTTTCAACAAAGATAAATATATTTTATAGAATGGTTTAAACTTCTAGATACTTTTTCTACCTACAAAGACTATTTTGTAACAACTTCATTACATATGACTTTTTATCATTTTAATTATTCTGAAACATTTTTCAATTGAAAACATGAAGTCGTATAATTATTTTTTAATAAGTATTTAAGAAACTATCTTCAAATAGTCACATTCAATTTAATTAACCAACTAAAATAATTCTATAGCATATATGTCTGAAAAGATTTATTTGATGGTTTATGTCCATATCTTTAATAGAATTAAAATGTTGTTCCCCCTAATTATTACTGAGATAATAAAAATATTTCTTTAGTAAATTTTCATTTCATTCAAATTTTATAGGCCAAAAAAACCAAACCACTTTAACATCATAGATCCTTATAAGTTGTCGATTTGGATAAATTTGTAATGTGATTATTCTATGCTCCATTTGATAGTCATCAGCTTTTCTAGTCAATCCACAATATTGTTTTGATCATGTCTATCTAATATGAAATGTTGCAACAACAGAGATTATTATCGAATCCTATTACTTTGTAGAAACTGAAATCATTATCTTCTCACATTTCCACAAATTCACTGATTTTTATAGTATCATATTTTCAATCAAAAACATCATCAGAAAATTCTTTTTAGAAAGTGTGTCTGATCAGCAGTGAGGTAGTACTTAATTTAACTTCAACATCGTTATAATTATATTATTACTCTGTTTCCTCTTTTGGATAAATATTTCTATAAATAAGAGTATGTAAACATCAATATTTTAAAAAAACAACTATTGTTATAGCTCAATTTGTGGAAAACAATTAGTAGCTATATCTGGAAAATATATATTTGGAGAATCCATGACATACACTTCTCTTATAAGGTTTTTATAATGAGCTATTCTATGAATTTGTGATCACTGAGATAAAAAATTCATTGTTTTACTATATTTTTTAATACTATTACCTCTCAAACATTCTATACTTCATGACTTTACAAATTTATTCATTTTAGCTAATTCAGAATTTATGAAGAAAAACACTTTATGAATGAGAGCAGGATGATGAATTTGATCAGTAACATTAAAAAACAATGAACATTTTAATTCTCAAGAAATTGAATTTTATAACCATCAAGAAACCCATATATTCCTATTTTATGGAAAGATAATTTTATAAAATCCAGTTTTCAAAAAACTAAAAAAAAGTTTAACAAAACATCACAATTGATACACAAATCACTTTAGTGAACTCAATTTTTTTTATATTCATTAAAAACATATGGTAATCATTTAAATTGTTTCCCAGAATAGTATAGAATCAAATATACTCAAAACTATTCATTGACTTCCAAATTTTCCTCTACATGAAGGTTTATAAATAAATTTATAACATAATTTACCTCTTCATCCAATATAATTCTCATAATTCCCTAGTTAAAATATATTATCAATAAGTAATCATCCTCTCATACATATATATTTGAATCATATTTCATCATATGGGACATTTTTCTTCGATGAAAAAAAGGTATATATAATGTGACTAAGTATTTTATAATGTATTCTTACAAAGGAACCTTACCTATGATTTCTTATATTTTATAACCTAAGAGTGCATCATTCAAGGATGTTTCTTTGGGTAATTAAACCTTTGTAGCGTGTGGAAGTATTCTCAGGTGGTATGTAACTAGGTAATAGTGTCCCTTAGTATCCTTGTTTTGATTGTTATATAATTTTAAGAGAATAATACACTAATCTTGGCTCTGTTTTGAATCATCATTCATTATCAATTATGAGAGAGTTTCAGGATAAAATAATTGTTACGTTACAACCTAGTATGTATGAATTAATTTATATAGTAAAACAAATATAGAAAAAAAGTATTAATGGTAGTGTAGTTAATCTAATATTAATAATTGGGTTTTAAATAATATAATATAACATATGTTTCTCCTAAAACATTCTTAGACATCATTTCTTCTTGATATTAATTAGAAGAACCACTCAATAAATCAAATGGTATATATCACGATGGAGACCTAATGACAGGGGTTATCATCATATTATCATTGAATCTACAATGAACATTCCTTAATGATCCATCATACAAAAAATCAATACTCTATTTAAGAATATATTTTATATTTAAGTCACTACATCCCAAATTTTAAATAAAAATTATGTAAAACCAAACATATCCATGAATAAACGCTACATGTTTTATAGTGGTGGAGAATAATGATGAAATGGATAGATCCACCTTAGAATTTTCCACATTAATAAATTATTTATATAAAATGTGTCTTAAGATATTACTTTTCATAACATAAATAGTCAGTTTTGAAAATACAGAACCAAATTCTTCTCAAATCAATTTTTCAAAACTATATCTTGATTCCAAATATATATTTCAATGAATGTTTTTTAAAATTCAATTTCATTTAGCAATACATTAGATAATAATTAGATAATGTCAAAAAATATAATTACCTTGGAGAGTTAAAATTTACCCAAGGAATTTGATTAACTAATAGGCATCATATGGTTTGAAGACATGACATTTTGAAAAGTAAATGTAGTTTAATATTGATCTTTTTGTTTAAAAAGGAAATGAAAATATATATAAAATCTATCAAAAAAATTATATTGACCCCCAAATAATATTTATAGTATATAATATACAAATGGAATGGAGAATAATTTTTTATGAGTTACATGGATCAATTTTATATAATAAATGTAGACCTTATATAAAATTTGAATTATTATGGGAACTATTTCATTATTCTGATTCTAAATAAGGTCGATTCTAATTTTTTTGGAAAAATTTGTATGGGAATCACCTAGTTGGTGTTTTATATTTAGTATATTAATTTTTAATGTAAAATTATTTCAATATGTTATTAATAACATTAATTAATGTTGGATTCATCCTCTTAGAGTTTCCATAACGTCTTTTATTTACTTTTTATAATGATTTGTTGCATCCAAACAACATAAATAATCACATGAAAATCCAATCATTTCTACCATATGGCCTTAACATTTAAATTTTATAAATTTTAATATATTTTATTCCTTATTTGGTATAAATCATTTTAATTTTACATAATAGTATTTTTATCTTCCCAAAGGTGGGTTTATTATTTATTTTATGTAACTAGTTTAAATAAAAAATTTGGTGGTTGTTCTAGTTATAGTGTCAACTCTCTGTTAGTAAAATTTATAACCTACATTCGGAAAGGTGATAATTCAATGATATATTTATGATGATTAAAAAAATATCCTTGATCTATTTATTCTTCTAACTAATAATTTCACATGTTTAGTTTTAGAATCAATTTTTTTAAACAAATATACCCCAAAGTTTGGGAAATTTATAGCTTCTCCTAAATATATTATTTCAACTAATATATAAACATAATAAACTTATATTAAATGGTTTTACTTATGAGAATTAGTATAAATATAATGTTCCTCATGAAATTTTTTTATAGAGTTTTCAATACTAAATTTTTTATTTTCTTCACCAAATTCCATAGAAAAGATTATGTCATGAACATTTATGAGGGTTGTTTTAGTTTACATTCATTATATCCCAAATATTATAGTGTGATGAGAAATATATTTCTCTTCTTCCTTATCTAGAATATAATTTTTTTATGTAATAACATACCTACTATCCTTATTAATATATAATCCAATACTTATAAAAGGAAATTTATAGATTGAACTTCCAATAGTACCACAATTCTGGTTACCTTGTGATCCTCTGCATACTGTGAAAAATTAATTTAGTGAGGTATTATATTTATTGATAATACCAAATCACATAAGGCATTAGTAAATGTGATATTTATGATAGTGAATGTAAGAGTAAATATAAAAAGATCCAAACATTTTCAATGATATTATTAAGTGATTAAGGTTGAAATATTTAAATTTAGGATTACCCATTAATATATAAAAATGATTAACATATTTATGAAAATTATATTAAGTAATTTTTTATAACTATAAATATAATTATATTCAACTATTATAAGGATATTTTTACACCTTAATGAATTTTTTAAAAAACAATATTTATATATCCACAAAAATAGTTTTAATTGGTGGATTGATCCTTGAAGGGAAGAGTTATAGGGGTTTAGGTATATATTCTATATCATCAATGAATTTTTCATTTGTTTTTGTGTGTGTCTCAATTTTTAGATATACATATATCCGGATAAGTTTTATTTATTTTTTACACATTTGGATATTTTAATGTTAAACTTCCTATGATGATTCATTATTTCCCTGTACATCTATATCTGTTACTAAGGAAAAAGAACTCACATTATTGGTATGGTCAAGAATATACTTGTATTGAATATTACTAGAATATTAATTTACAAAAGTTTCTATATTAGTGTGAATTTCAATATAAAAAATGTTTATCTCTTTAAGATTATATCCATAAGATTTTGAGGTAGATTTTTTTGGTCATATTTGTTCTCTATCCACTTTCTCATTATGTCCTTTAAAGAAAGCTCTTAATGTGGCCTTTATGGATTTTAAATTGTAAATTATTAAGAATATTTCTATTATAAGGGTAGTAACATTCTTGATTATTGAAAACTATATTATATAATTGACCTATTAAGATATGGAATTCTATTTTTTATAAAGGACTTGTCATGAACCAACCCTGAAAAACCCCAGACCGGTCACTCGAGCCAACCCAAAACATGGTAGGGAGGTGTGATTGATCCTCTTAGGATGAAAATTCGTGAGGGATTTAAAGATAAATCAATTGGGGACAATTTTTCCAATCATCAAATAGAAAATAAATAAAAAAATTGAGCACTTTAAGCATAATGAAAATAAGACTGCATATACCACCATGTGACCATGTGGGTCACCAACGACCACTAAACCAAAATTACCCCCCAATGACTGAACCAAAGTTAGAAGCATACCTAGAAGATAAAAGCAAAGATAATTTTATAAGAAAAAGTTTAAAAACTTAGTACATGTTCCTGAATAAAATGTTAACTATACTTTACCTTTCAATAGAAATATAGATCTTGACTTTTTTAAAAGAAGATGTATAAAATGCAAGGTTTCCCATTCATTTCCAAACATGAATGAATCTAACATTATTTAAGTAAATTGTTTTCATTAAATTTATAAAATAGATTTAAAAACATGTTAAAACTGGTGTCTTAGTGATAAAGAGTTATAGATATTCCACATTATAAATAAACTTGAAAATATACAGGAATATCATACATAAAAAACGGTGTAATGGTATCTAGTGTACTAGTTATAATTTCTCTTGGAAAATCTGTCAATATATTCCCACAATCAATCTCTACCTATATAGGTTATCCAAAATCACATCTAATACACTTTTTTAATTCCTCTATGTCTTGACTGAGGGGATCATCCCATGCGTATTTAGACTATCTATGTAGGGCTAAAAGATATTTCATAATCTCATCTACTATAACAACTATACATATGCTCCCACCTATCTACCCATGTCTACCACTGACAATCAAAATGGAGGTAAGTTTCATTAAGATATCATATACATGTATACAACCCTCTTCACACAAATCTCATCCACCTTCTCACCTACAAACACCAACCTTAAAAATATCCTCGTTCTATGTAACTAAAAACCCAAGAAGAATCCACTTCACTAGAAAATATCCAAAATCATAAATTTAAAACTTACATCATTTTTCTAAAGTAAGGGTAATGCTTTAAGAGTTATTTTCCCTTTCCATAAAATTTTCCAAATTCCAACCAAGGCTTAACACTTTAATGAAACACTTTTATTTTAGAGAACACAGTTTACCAAAGATTGTGGGTTCCAAAACAATAGTTCACTTTTTATATATCAATTAGAAAACCACTTTTTATAATTTATGATACTTCATATTTAATAGAAATATTTTATAAAATCATAGAGAATATATGAAAATAAATCAAAAACCATATGAAATGGGCACAACCAGTTTTCCCAAACACATATACCTCATAGGTATAAAAATATAAATTTAATATTCCCATGAAATAAAGGAATTCATATTTAGGTCATAAACATTGGGAGCCTACCATAATGAGAAGAATAAAAATCAAAAAACATCTCTTTATTCAATGCTTCAATTGGTTTCCAAACGAATCTTCACTTCCACACTTTCTCACATATGCAACTTAACATATACATGAGGAAACTTATCCCCTATATACATGTTATAATTACCATATATGAACATATATAAGGGTATACTAACATATATTTCTAAACAAACATATATGAGTAAGATTATTAAATCAACCTCTAAACTCAAAAACATGTACACATTGACATACATATATACATATACCTCAAAATACAATGCACATATTACCCTTTCGATGTGAGAATATGTTCATAGGGGATATCTATATACATATATATCTATGTGAAATCCTTTTAGGATCCATGAGACACTTTAATTAACCAATAAGGAACCATAATCAATAAGTGACCAAAATATAAATTAGGATGAAAAAATAGAGAAGATGAATGATACCTAAAATGGCAGTGGGAAAACCGAAACAGTTGGATATTCTTCACCATTAGTGGTGGATATAGAAACAGACATGTAGCCAACCTAAGAGATGCTTCACAATCCCACAGGGAGTTGACCAAGATAACCAATATAATTAGAAGGAATCTACAAGGATGAGAGGGATCAAGAGAAGGGGTTTGGTGCGTGTACAAGTAGGAAGAGGGTAGGGTGGTTGTCACATAAGGGGTGAGGGTAATGGAGATAGGGGACCCCTTTATAGATTTTATAAAATAATAATAATAACTGTCATCATCAAAATAATAATAATAAATATAAGTGAAATTATAATATATTTATTATTACCATTGTTAATAAAAAAATTTCTTTACATTTATTTATTTGTTTATATAGTTTTTTCAAGACCTGGAAGCACACATGGTTTAGCTGCAGTATCTTCTAGACCATGCTCCAATCATACAGCTATCAATGTCATAGTCTACATAACTTCTAGGGGATTTCACACAGCCATGACTCCTACCATGAAATCTATATAGAGCACCAATCAAGGTCACATGGCTTTCCTTAAGCAGTAACATAGGTTCCCCAAACTATGCTAAAAAAAATGGACCTTGCCTGGAAACATCAAAATTTAAATTTTAAAAAATAACACATCCCAAAACACAACAACGTGGGAAAATATAATTTTCAATTCATGGTTGGGGTGTACAATTTCTCCACACTATGACACATTAAGTAAGTAGAAAGACCAATGAATTTCAGTTGATCACGATAGAAAAAGATGAAAACTACCACCCATGAAAATATTTTACAAGATTGTTGATCAAAGAACCAACACACTTTTTAAAAAAATTCCAAAAAACAAAAAGAATAAAACCAAACCATCCTAAAATATAGAAAAATTAACAAGGGGACATTTAATGAGACTAAAGAAGTCAAGTCATCAAGAAAAATAATGGAGAGAGGAATCACACCTTTAAACACAACCTCAAATAAAGAACACCTCCAACATTTACTTAGGATTCACCAAAGAAATTTAGAATAGTATTTTCTAGATCCTGATGAGCATCCATCACATTACCCATTACCCATGCTCCCCAACCACCACTAGGATCAGGATTGAATGAGGTAGTAATAAGAAATTTCTCTGGTATAAATTCCTTGATGACCTAGTTTTCCGAAAGATCAAACTATGGTGGCCTCCCCACCATATTTAAGGCTCTGGACAAACATTTAATTCCAAATTTGAAGAAACTATCAATTCCATACAAACCCTATAACACTAGTGTGACCTTTTAACCATCCAATTCACACTCGACTAGATTAAGAGAGGACGTAAATGAGACTCTTAGGGGGTTTCAAAACCATTTTAAAACCAAATGGAATGGACAAAACCCAAACACAAGGGGGTCAATGAAAGAGAGTAAAATTCAACGCCAAACCAAAGCAAGATTCATAATTTTTCCAAGATTGAATCACCTCCAAATAGTTATTACCCAAAACCAAAAAACAGTCCCAAAGTAATACAAATATTCAAGTGTTATAATACCCAAGCCACATAATCCTAAATCCCAATAAATATAGGGCACCAAGATATCCTAATAAAGAGTTTAAAAAATGAAATTCCATAGTAAGGGGAAACATAAATATTATTCTATCCCGACATCAGAGACAACAAGTTGGATTTCCATCCCCCACAGAAAAAAATCTATTTTACTATGTGAAATTATTTAATATGTGGCCTATGGATAGAACCCTGATATTTTGAATTGTCTTATTACCCACAATAAAGAGATTCAGATCTATGACCAAAACATCCAATTTCGATATTGAAACTTATTGATCACCCATCTAGTGATCCAAGTAGCCATATAAAAATGTGACATCTTCATGTAAGACTACCACAAACGAGTTATTCTTCTATTTCTCAATTGGAAAATGTAAAAATTAACCCAAAAATACCCTTGTGTGACCCAACACCTAAAATGTTTTTGGATCCACCAATTGATCAAGTTCCTAGGTAGATTCATCAATGAGAATACCAATATTTTAAATTATTCATTATTTCACCCATGAATCCAATTGAAAATAACTCACCAAGACCTAACATCAAAAAAATACCAACACTAACTCACAGAATTAATCGAACCATAAAAAATGAGGAATACATATTATATTTTCCCCATCGAAACCTTACTGAGACTCTTTTAGGGAGTTCTCAAAAAAAAACTCATGAAACTGAGTCAAAATGAATCATAATCCAAAACTCCACACATCAATCACAAATTAAAACCCAATCCCAATCAACACTTCAATCCCAACCCATCACATCAAAGACAATGACCGAAAAGTAAAACTACAAATACAAAAAGATAACATCACACATATCCACTTACCAAAATATTTCAATTTTTTGAAAACACTTTTCAGAAAATATAACAATCCTTAAAAACAAAACACGTATCATTGGTACTGTATGATGACTCATAGATATATATCCCTATGCTTTCTCAAGAACCCATCTACACCAACTAATAACCATACATATATCACACACACACACAAACACACAGATATATATATATATATATATATATATATATATATATATATTTGTTTGTGTGTGTGTGTGAGAATTCATAGAGATACAAGGGTTAAAACATGGAACTTTTATTTCCAATACAACACATCTAACCCTAATTTAGAATTACCAGTACATTTTCAATGATAATTCATATAATTAAATAAACCCATTTAAAAATTCATAGAAATAATTTATTACCATTTTATATTTTTTCCTAAAATCCTAGAAACATTTTCCAAAACAATTATATTTATAAAACAACACAAATTTCCCAAACAACCAATTTAATGTTCAAATAACACATTATTTTCATTTTGGAAATAAAATTTCCACAAACCAATTACCATTTTAGAAACAAAGAGAAAAATACCAAAACCGACTCACACCACTTCCATGAAAAAATAGAATAAACCCAATAATCAATAAAAATTCCCAAAATCTCGTAGGAACAATCTCTACACAAGGCTTGGCCAAACAGTTTGGTAGGCTGTACACCAATCGGGTGAGCACATCGGTGGCCACCAAATCCAGTTTCAAGGTCTATGCCTGATTTGATATAATATGAAAGAAAACCATCCACCCTCTGAATCCAATCCATAATAAACGCAATATTCATAAACCCAACTTTAAATTCTCAAATAAAAACTTAGGACCTCGAAAAAACTTAGATCCAAGCTGAGCTTTTGAGTTAGGACCACCCAAGACTACCCTAGAAATTCTAGTGTCCTTCAGAATAGGTTGTGATCAAGAAACTACCCATGAATGGCCACTTGGATTATGAAAATTATAAATATGAACTACATTATATCCCTAAATAAAAAGGGAGATCCTCCTTTGATATAATTTTATCTTAAACTAACCCGAGTCAATTGAAAATCGGTTAACCAAGACGGACTGCAAAAATGCATGGGAGGAATTCCCAATACCCCCGAGCTATAATCTAATGTCAATAATCAAAGACAAAGTAATTGGGAATTATTTGGTTCATAATCCAATGAAAAATATATACATGTAAACTAAATAATAATAACAAACACAATAATTGGACTGAAAGTAATACTTCACATGCAACAATATGACCCTACGGGTCACCACCGACCACTGAACCAAATTTACCTTAGGATGACGGAGTCTGAGCTAGAAGTAACACCAGAAGATAAAACAAATAAATTTATATGCCATATTATTAAAACATAGTAGTAATTCTCTAATAAACTATTCCAGATTCCATACCTTTCATGAGAAATTAAAATCATGCTAGTTGGAAAATTAGTAGTATAAAAAGTTTGGTTTCACATTATATTCAAATAAATTATAAATATTATATTATTTTAGTTAATAAATATTCATTTAATGATTATAATATGTTACAAAAATTCTAAATTATGTGTCTTAGTATGATAGAGAATCAACGATTTAACGTTTATAAATAAACTAGAAAATAGAGGAAAATATCATACATTAAAACTGGTGTCATGGGATATAGGGAAATGGTGAAGACATAATAGAAAACATATCAATAAAATTCCATAATAAACATATAAAATTACTGGTAAAAAATAATCACTACCCAAATGGTCTAGGAAACCCTTATTGGCTCTACCGAGGGGAATATCTAATGGGACGTCTTACTATCTAATCAGGGCCACTGGCCAGTGCATAATCTAAACTAGTGTAGAAAGTGTTCCTAGGCTCCCAAATAACTACCAATGGGTACAAATGAAATTTAAAATTAAGGTTAGTTTGATTAATATATCATATACACATATACAACCTCTTTACACAAAATAACATGTGCATTTTCACCCTAGAACTCCAACCTTAAAAAAACCCCTTCTTGGATGCACACAGATCAAGAAAAAATAACTTCATTAAAAACATATCACAAATCAAACATTTAACATTTATATAATAATTTTAAATCTTGGTTAATTACTTAAGAGCTATTTTACCTTTCCATAAAATAATTAAAATTATTAACCATCCATATCACTTTAAAGAAACACATCCATTTTAGAGAACACATTTGACACAATATTTGGAGTTCCAAAACCACACTTAACTTGTAATAAATCATTTATAAAACCATTTTCATCATTTAGGATACATCCCATTTAATGGAAGGCTTTTAAAAAATCCTGTAAAAATTATGAAAATAAATGATAAACCATTTCCAATGGGTGAAACCAATATTTCATCAAATATATATTCTACAAATATATAAATACAATATTTTAAAATGGCCATGAAATCAATGAATTCAATTTGAAGTCTTAGGCATAGGTAACATACGTGAAATAGAAGAAGACCAAAATGTAACATCTTGGAATTCTACACTTCCATCGGTAGCCACTCAAAGCTTTTCTTCCTTGCTTCCACACATATAGAACATTTCATATACATAAGGACACAGAGCCCCTATATTCATTTTTTAATTAAGATAGTTGAACATGTATAAGGGGATACTTACATATATGTCTAAACCTTCATATATAGGTAATCCACCTAAATAATCATCTACACTCACACACATGTAATCTTTGACACACACACACACAGAGAGAGATATATATATATATACCCCTTAATCCAATACCCATATTTCTTCTCACCATGAGGGAATATATTACATATATATATATATACGTACCTATATATGTGTGTGCAAGAATTCAAGGATCCATTATTTGATCAAATTAATAAAAAGGGAGCCATAATTACTAAAACAATCCAATTTAAATTGGATTGAAAAATGTTGGAATGATAAATCTTCCTCAAATGATAGTGGGATAACTGAAAAAATGATATATGATTCACCTTCAATGGTGGATCCCAAAAGATACCTTAATTTGACCTAAGTACCCTTAAAAATCCCTTGACTATTAAACTAATAAACCCCATTAAATCAGAATGAATAACCACATATGAGATGGATATCAAGTGGGGGTGGTGAACATGAATGGTGGGAGAGGTGAGGGGATGCAGTGAGAGGGGTGTGGGATGGTGCACATAAAGAAATAGTCTTGTGGTCATCTCTGTATTGGGGTCACACGACTCTTGGGTGATGGCATACGACCATGGTTCTGACAATACAACTGATACGTGGGCTTTTTTGGGGCCACACATTTTCCCTATGTTAGATCATAGTTTTCTCTAAATGTGAGATGATCGTGCACCGTTGAAGGAAAATCCAAAAATTTAAATTTCAAAAACTGAAATGGCATGAAAACAGTAAATATAAATCAATTATTAATTATAATTATTATGTTAGGGTTTGGTTTGTAGCAACCCAAACAAAAATATCATGGGGCCAGTGTTTTCTACAAATTACATTTTCAAGATTATAAGGAACAAAATATCAAAGGATCAAGAGTATAATAGTCCTCATAAACTATATAAATAAATGGCTCTTTTATTAAAAAACAATACACCAATTACAAAATATATTTTTTCTTCTTTATAGATAAATAAAAAAATTCTACGATAACTCTAATCCATCTAGTAAACCCCTTCATATATTTCATAGTACACTTCTTGGATTCCTAGGGAAATAAATATAGTAAGGGTGAGCTCAAATCCTCACTAAGGAAAATATATATTGGAATAAATAATGTTTCATTGATAATAATAATATATGACATAGTGAATAAATTAACTCACATGAAATATAATCAATAAAATGAGGAGGATTTTCATAAATATTATGGAATGGTAATAAATGGAATCAAATTCTATTAAAATCACTAGACTAGGAAACATAAATATGGGAAGGTAATAAACTAAATCACATGTCATTTAATCAATGAACTAAAAAAGAAATGTATTTGTAGATATGTCGATGAAGAATATCATCAATTAATAATAACTAAAATAAAAAGTGATAAATTATTTCTTAATTAATGTCACGTTTAAGTCACATGGAAACCTATACTATCAAGACCTTTCACAAGTGAGTTTAAACTATTTTTATTTGTGCAACTAATTTGTCTCATGAGAACATGATGACACATCGAGGAGCCATATAAAGTCTGGGATCCACATATAATTTTATGTTCATTTGATTATTCATATCGAGTAATATATTTAATTTATAAATAATATTCATTATCAAATATTTGTATTTAATCAAGAATATAGATTTATGAATATTTCCCCAAATTATCAAAAAACGATCAATGTAGACACCATATGTAAAATGGTATATGTATTAGGCAATAATAATATCTATTGAATGAGAAAAAGGATATTCAAGTAAATTTACATCTTAAATTTTTATAATATATTTTTTAATTTAATATATGTTTAACAATCAGAAAAGGATGTGAGGTTTCAAATATAATCATTAAGAACAATATTGATGAGAGTAATCTTTAATCATTCAAAAGGGCCAATACCACTTTCAATCATTTGAACAATATTATCCAGAATGGTATAACACTAAATGAAACGTATAATATCCTGAGACTAAGGTGATTCAAGATATAACATGAAAAAGGATGTATATAGATAGAATAAAAGTGAATTGTCACATAATAACCAATAAGTCTGAATAAAATGTAAATTGAGACGAAATTCCCTTACCTTGAGTTTCCTTTTGGATGAAATTCCTTTAAATTCATGTATAATAATATTATTTTAATTTTATATATGATTGATAAACCTTTTTATGTTTATCCTTAATTTAATTTCACTTTTTACTATGTTTTATAAAACTACATAAACAATTATGTTTTGGTCGGGTGTTTTGACCAAATTCAGTTTATATGACAAAAAAGACGTTGGTAGGGGTAAATATGGTAAAAAATGATATTAAATACAATATAAATAATAATTATAATGAAATTATTATTATATTATACATAAATGGTATTTCAAAAAACATTTCATGTTGTTATGAAAAATTAATCAATGTTACAATCTTGGAGATGATTAGCTGTACAGACAGATGAGTAACATTCATATTCATCAATGATCATTATGGAATGAAGGTAAGTAACACCATAACTTTATATAATGATAAATATAACATAAATAACATATTATTTAATTATTTATATTTATATATATAATTTTGGTGATGAAAAAGGAATCACATCAGTTCGAGGAGGCGGTACTCCACACTTTCCTGAACAATGTTATCACTTTTTAAGTGTGTGAAAGGGTAATAAAGAAAATGATATAGATATATTATATTTACATAAAGGTAATTATTTAATTAATATAATATATAGGTTTTTTATTTTGAATATTTTCAATTTATACCATCCTTTATATCTTCCATGTAAAGTGTGAATGGATCACATCGCTTTGAGGCAGTATTATTCTAGACTTGCTCAAAAAATCATATCATATTAATGTAAAATGTAATATATTAAATATAGGAGTAATAAAAATATTAAAGAATTATAATGAAAAATAAATATGATATATATCATATATAATCAATTTTTCCATCATAATGGACACCATGACAGGTGGTAATGTCAAAATTAACAGTCATCATTTTGTGAGGAAATAATTCACGGTACATAGAAATAATATGTTCATTTCCCATTAGATGGACGTGTTGGTAAGTGTAGGTATAAAAATTAGATTAAAAAATAATATTATATTTAGTATATCATTTTTTATTACAATCATGAAATAAGGATATTTTAGGGAGTGTATAATGTAAATAAAATAAAAAATCTTCAGAGAAGATAGTACCTCTAAATCAGGTAAGTACTTCTGTTTTGTTCCAAATGGAATCCTTGGATATATTTATTCCCAATTAGAGGATTCATTGTCAAGGGGTGGTATGTTGGAAACTATATGATAGGATCTTGGTCGAATCTAAGTGGTTTTAGAGGTGTGAGTAATAGAGAGAGGTGGTGGCCTTTTATAGGGAATGAAAAGGACTCATTTGGAATTTTTTAACCAAGTCAGTTTTACACATATTATTACATAAGAAAAGACATAAAAACCCAACCAAACTAAGTAATTAAAGTTTAATGAATGCATTATGGACATAAAATTGGCTTTAGAAAAGTTTCTAAGTCATTTGGTCCACTAAGTTAATGGTTTAGTCCTTTATTAAGCTTAATTATTCAATAGTAATTGTAATTAATTTTAATAACTTTCAATAATATTTTTTTAAAAATAAAATTGGGTATTATTAAAAAATATAAATTATACCAAATCCAGAAAATGAAATCCATTTTTCCAAATTCAAATCACATAAATGGTATAAATTATTTTAAAATTCATCTCATAAGCAGGACAATATTTTGGGTTTTTAAAGTAAAAATGTCTGAAATTTGGCATGTTTTTACAATCAATTTCAAAGTGAAATTAATTCCAATGAAATAAATTTTATTAATTAATAACAATAATATCTTGTTAAACATTAAAAAAAATTAAAACTATAATTTTAGTTTATATATAAATTAAATGAAGTAGGAGTTTTGAACTAAAATTTTGTATTTTTAACTAGTCTTTAAAAAATGAAATGTTTTCCAAAAATATCAATTATTCTCCCCAGACAAATTATTATTTTTCTATTTAATTTATTAAGATTATTTTGACATATTAAATCAACTAAAATATAAAAAATTCATATTTAATATGTGTTTTCAATTAAAAGGTCTTAAAATTTCTTTTATTAAAATATAAGGTTTTATGTGTAAAATATGTTTTGTACTTATCTTAGTCATATTAAACATAATGGATGAATATAAGAAATATTTAATATAATATAATATATATATATATATATATCACATTAATATCACTCAATAATTGCAATTAATTTATTCTATCAGTGTAAAACAGCTTTTTTAGCATTTAAATTGTTTTCAGTAAAAATATTCACCATATATTCATTTGCATTATGCATTAATTTATAATTAATTTGAAGCCAATTGATTTTTTATATATTGTTATACACTATAATTTTCATAACATTGTTATTTCTATTAATAAATACAAATTTAATTACTATTTTAAACCACATTATATGTTAAAAATATTTTATTTTCCGATAAAACTCGGTCTTTCATGTAACACAAGCCATTGTAGAAGGTCACTCATGCGAAATAGAAACTAAATTACTGTTGAATGAATTAAAATATATCCAATATATTTTGAATAATAAATATATGATAAATAATATAGATATTATATTTCCTTACACGCATGGTGTAATACCTCATATATGCTATCAAATACATGGTTATTAATTTAGTTTTGTGGAGCATTGCATTATCACCACCTTATTTAAATTGTAGCCAAAAAATTTAAAATTGGACATTGTGATAGATTGATTGATAATTAAATTTTTTTGAATCTAACATCATGATAAGGGTTCATAATTCATCCTCCATAAAAGAGGGAATGGAAAGTAAAAGGTTACATGGACTACCATGTAAGTTGGTCTCTTAGTTGAAGACCATTAGTGGAAAGTAGAGATATATACTTGGAGGAAAAGAGTAAATATTTATAGATATGTAATGAGGTTTTCAATTAAAAAAATTAATGATCATTGTAATCATTAGGTAATCTAATAAATTAATCTATGATGATAAAAAATTCCATCAGTTCCATAGAAATTAAGGTATTGGGAAAATATTTTATCCCTAATTAATTTTCATGATGATTTATAATTATTTTGTTGACCTAGAATATAAAATAATGTTCTTATTTTGTAGGTTTCTATTTCAAATGAACAACCCTATATTTTTTTTGAAATTCTATGAAATTTTAATTCAACCCTTTACTCCCATAAATTAATTTATAGTAATGAATTGAATTTTTATGTCAAAACAACTAAAATATACTTTTAAAGGATCACAACGACTTTAAAAGAGTTAGAAGTAAAAAATATATTTAAATATATTTTAAAAAAATATGGCAAATATATTAATATCTAATCCTCAAAAGTTTTAAAATTAGTTCGTTATTAACATATATTTCCTCAAATTGTTCGACTAAAAAAATAAACCACGATATTACGAAGGTTAGTGGTTGTCGTGAAGCCCTTTTCATCCTTCGTCTATGGATTCAACACCCAAGGCCTTGGTTTTCACCCGACCTATAGGTTTTCTATTTCTAAATCCAAATTAATATAATTTCCAATAGAACTATGAGGAACACCCTTAAAATTAGTTTAATCTCTAAATAGCCTTTTAACTAAGGTTTTCAATACAACCTCAATAAATAATTACTTCATCCATTTATTTCTAAATAGTTCATTCCTTGGTCTGGGGTTTATCCATAATATCATTTGTAGTATTACTAAATCATGACTCCTAATCTTAAATCTAAAACACATGAGGTTTAACCTATGTTTCTCATTATATATCAAAATCCTTCATAATAGTTTACAAAGCAAATGTGATTTATCTTATGAATATTCCATGGGAGTGTCAAACTAGTTGCGCAGTAAAGCTTGTTTTCATGTACCAGGGTACCCTAAATTATGCTCCGAACACATTGTTGGAGTTATTACTCTTAGGGAAATTTTTTCCACAACCATGTACACTTGTAGTGTCCAGATATGGATTTATTTCTAGGAAGACCCACATAATCTCTACCTTAACAAAATTCTAGGATTTTCTTCTATACTTATCCTCACATTATAACTTAGGGTTATGTTCTATAATCTATGACTTCCTAAATCTAGTTCCCAAGGTTGCTACTAAACTTTCTCTAATATAGATTATAGAATATCGAACCCAGACTTCCCAGATATGGTGTATTCTACTAATTAAATTGGCATGATTACAGGTAATTAAATCTCTATAGAATGAGATTTTAGTAGTCTTGGTAAACTAGATACATAAACGAGTCTCGTATTACAAAAGAATACACCAATTACAACTTATATTTTTATTATTATTTATAAGTAAATAAATACCATCGAGGATAAATATAATTCAAGTAGTGAATCATTTCATATATTTTATTGTATGCTTCTTGTAATCCTAGGAAAAGAAACATAATAAGGGTGAACTCAAATGATTAGTAAGTGAAAAATATTTTGGAAGAAATAACGAATCAATGAGAATAATAATTATAACATGGTGAACAACATAACTCACTATCCATATAATAATTAAACTAACAAATAAGTTCATAGAAAATATGGAAAGTTAATAAATGGAAACAAATTACATTTGAATAACTATATATAGAAAAATAATTATGGAAAGGTAAGAAACTAAAACACCTTCCATTTAATAAAGGAACTAAAAATGAATTGTATCCATAGATATGTCAACACAAAATCTCATGGATGAATAATAATTGAAACAAAATGTTTCAAATGATTTCTTAATGGACATCGTGTTTGAGGAACATAAAAACCTTTACTATCAAGACCATTCACATGAAGGATTAAACTATTCTGACTTGAAAAACTAATTTGTCTTATGAGAACCTGTCGATGCATTGGGGAGCTATATAGAGTCCAAGATCCACCCATTACTGCATGTACAAATTATTCTTCATATCGAGTAATCAATTTAGTTAATAAATAATATTCTTTATCAACTATTTTCATTGAATAAATTCTATTTATTTATCAATATTTCCAAAAATAATCAAACATCTATCAAAGTAGAAACCATATGTAAAATGGTTTATTGTTTAGGATATACAAATATCCATTGTATTAGAAAATTATTCTTCAAGTAAATTTACAATGTAAAATTATTACAATATAGTTATTTTGTACCATAATCTTAAAAATAACAAAAGGAAGTGAGATTGTAAATATAATCATTTAGAACAATCTTGAGTTGAATAATCTTTAAACAATCGAGAGTTTCTCATACCACTTTGAAACATTTTAATTGTAATCTCTAGAAAGGTATGACACAAAATGAAATATAGAATATAATTAAAAAAAGGGGATTTAGGATATAATATGAAAAATGAAGTATGTAAAGTGAATAAAATTTATTTGGCACATAATAACAAATAATTCAAAATGAAATTCAAATTCAGATGAAATTCTCTTACCCTGAGTTTCCATTTGGGTGAATGTCCTGTAAATTTCTATATAAAAAAATATGTTAATTTATTACTTGTTTGATAACCATTATCATGTTTATCATTACATTTATTTCTCTTTTTACTGTGTTTTATACAACAACTTAAACAATTATGTTTATGTCAGATGTCTTCAAAAAATTCATTTTACCTATCAAAAACAAATTTGGTATGTCAAATATGGTCAAAGGGGTCATTACATAACATCTGGAGAATAATAATAATTACATAATTATTATATTAAAATATAAATTATACATTTAAAAATAATAATTACATGATGTTATGAAAAATGAATCAGTTTTACAATTATAAAGACGGAAGGGCATATAAATGCATGAGTGATATTTATAATCTTAAATGATCCTTATGGAAAGAAGGTAAGTAACACCGTATCATTCCAGAATGATAATTATATACGTTATTATTTAATCAAATATATTTTTTTATGGATATAATTATTGTGATGAAAAAGGAATCACAACATGTTGAGGATGTGGTAGTCCACACATTCACGAACAAGGTTATCACTTTTTAAGTGTGTGAATGGGTAATAATGAAAATGATATATATATGCATAGAGTATATTTTAAAAAAGTTAATTATTTAGTTAATATCATATAGATGTTTTTTATGTCACGTATTTTTAATTGATACCATACTTTATATGTTCCATGTATAGTTTGAACGAATCACATCGCTTTGATGTGTTGGTAGTCCAAACTTCCTCAAAAGATGTTATCGTAATAATGTAAAATTTAATGTATTAAATATATTTGTAAAAAATTATTATATAATTCTAAAGAATTATAAATTTCATGTATATCATATATAATCAAAGTTTCCATCATAATGGACACCATTAAAGGTGGTCAAAGAAAAATGAACAATAGTCATTTTGTGAGGTAGCAGATAACTTTTTGGGAGAATAACATTATATATGGGGTTTTGTCTAGGGGAAGACACGATGTTCTCTACCAATTCATGATGGTGGTGGTCAATGAGCTAGTCCCTATACCACCGATGGGGGATGGACATATGATGTCAAACAAGGTTTTGAGATCTTATTTCGTTCCCTTTTTTAACCCTGGACACCTTCCATGTTCTTCTCATGCTTTGTTGTGCTCTAATGTACCATATTTTTTTTGATGGATTCCCTAAAAACTAATTATAGTTTTATGAGTATAATAAAACCTTTTCACTCTTGAAGATTACTTGGATTTATTGGTTTAAGTAGTTACACCCATCAGTTGATTTGTTTGATATGTTTGTCTTTGGATCATAGGATTTGTAGGAGAGGGAGACAATATGCCTTCTAAATGTCAAACATATTAGGATATGTTTTTCATTATAGGTAGATATAATTAGATCCTAGTCATGTTCCCCCCACATCTTCAACATATTTAGGTTCTACCAATTTATATGGTCTTTTGACGTCTATATGAAACGAGATTCTCCTACAATGGTGATTTGGATAAGTTTCCCCATTCGTCCCTTACTGTTTCAAAACCCCTTTGTTATTAGTCTTCTTGAAAAACTTTTTTGGTAGTTAATTTTCTCAAATAGTAGAACTGAGTCTATTTTTCATCCTGTTAACCTGTGTGTCAGTGTAGAAATGGATGTGTCCAGAGTGTCATTTGATTATGTTTGGATTACATCCGGAGAGGAGTATCAGTGAAAACATCATGTGGTCTATGAATCATGTACTGAGTTATCTTCTGTTTATATGTGTTTGGGACACTTGATAGCTAACTATCTATGGGGGACTCAGATTTCAGAAATGAAGATGGGTGAGGGAAGTGGAAAGTAACCAGAGGGTTGTGTTAGGTTTGTCTTTTCGAAACAGATAACTATGGGTGTGGATTCTGAGTTCAAATCTATATCGTGCATATTATTGGGCATTAATACATCAGTGAATGATGTATTTAGTATATTAATGAAATATATGGGTATTACTTAGTCTATGATGCCTACTTTGGGGGAGCAGTGACCTTCTCGTGCCTCATACACTGATGATGTTCATTCATGGACTGGTAATATTTCCAATGGTCCAGAAAATTGTTATAGATTCAGTTAGTTGAGGAAGGCTCTAGGTGTCCCTTAAGCTTCTATGAAAATTTATTTTGAGCAACTGATCTCAAATGTGGAGATATATTCTTCTATTATGGAACCTCCTCTTAAGGGTCCTCAAGGTGTTAACAAGCATATCTTTGATGTGGAATCAAAAGGGTGAATGATACAGGTCTGAAGACTCCCACTGATGGTTCAAATGATGAGATGGTGATTTTATGGAATGGTATAAATGTTGGTGGCTAGTTATAGGTTCAAAAAAAACATAGGGAGAGTACTTCTACAGATTACCATATCACCGAACATAAAATAGGGAGCTTGGTCTTAATCAGGAAGAGTCCTAGGTAGGTTGAAGTTATTGTGAAGGTAAATAGGTTTGTGATTCTATCTTGTGATGACTCGATCCAAGATTTTAAAATAGATCGGGTAAGATCTTACAGGGATGATAAAAAGGTCCATGGGAATGTCTCTAGTGATGAATGTTCCAACCACTATATAGGTGAAATAGAGGATGTGGATCAGGATAGTAGGTACCCAAGCCCAAGGAGAAGTAAGTACATGATGTGAATACACAATGAAAGGAAGGATTACTCATATTTACCTATATCAATGGAGAAAAAATACGAGAAAAAGTTGAAGTATAAGTATATGGTTAATGATAACCACCACTCCAATTCATATTTCTAGTAGAAGACTACTTCAATACCCAAAAAATCATTGGAATTTATCTTGAGTTTACAAGAGCTAATTGCTGAAATTGTTCAAAAAATTTATCCTCCTAAAGAAGAGGATAAAATAATTATGGTAAGGGCTCTAAGGGTGATTAAATTTGAGGTTAATGGTATCTAGATTCATAAAAATGACATTATTTCAATAATGGGATTCAATGACTGGAAGCTTAGCAATAAGGAGTACCTCAAATCTAAGGACATGATAGCATTTAGGTTCGAAGATCTTTTGAAGGAGGAACCCTATAATAAGGTAAGAGATATCTCATTAAAACTATTTAGGATATTAAATATGGTAGGATTGAATTATACTTTAATGTAGTGGTTATTTACTTTTATTCTTGAACTATGGTTTCTCAATTTTTTCATTAATGTGTTTGATAATAAAAAATTTATTTTTGAGATGGAGGTAGTTTTTCACCATACAGAGAAATGGTATGTTTGTTCCCCATTAGATGGATGTGTGTGTAAGTATAGGTTAAAACCATAGAATAACAGCATCCTAGTATATTTATTTTAAAATATTTTTATAAAATCATAAAATAAGGAGAGTTGAGTGATTTTATAAGGGAAATAAAATTGAAACTCTTGATAGAATATGTTACCACTTAATTAGGTAACCACTTTTGGTTTTTACCAAAAGGATTCCTTGGAAGTATTTATACCGAAAGGTAGAATTCAATGTCGAGGGTAGGTATGTTGGGAAAACATATGGGAATATTATGGTTATACCTTAATTCCCCGACCCTAGTTACCCAGAGTCAGTGAATTATTACACAACATTGGAATGTTCATAAGAGATCAATTCTTGAAAGACCAATTAGTTTAGTAGCCTTATAAGTACTAGACACATACATAAGTTTTACATTACATCATGTAATAAAAAAACAACAACATTGTTTCCCATTTTAAGACACTCATATCCATTAGCCTATCCCTGAAGGTCAATCATAATATACTTCTTCATATAATGGGAAAAAGAAAACATAACAAATGGGTGAGCTTAGATGCTCAGTAAGGATAAAAGCATAGCAAAAACATTCATAAATAATAATAAATATTTAAGGCAATTTATTATACTAAAAAATAATTATTTTAAACATAAAATTCAACATAATATGGAAAATATAAATCAAATAATTCAATTTGATTATTCATATGGATATTCTACTAATATAATAATCACATATAATTTCAATAGCTAATTTCATAATGATGGAATGCATAATGTCGGACATCATAAGCACATAGTCAAGGCCTTGTGTCTAGACTACAAATAATTTTTTTTCATAAACTTGTGCCAAAACACTAGTTTTTATCATAAGAACTACTGATGCATCAAGGATCTATAGAGGGCTACACCCTTCACTTACTAAGTCTAATGCATTCCTCATATGAAAAGGTTGAAACAGAATCTAAAAAATCATATTAAAACAAGCATATGAAATGTCAATATTTTAACTGTAAACCATGAATGGTGTAAAAATTGCACATCCAAGGTCAAATATTACTCATTCCATACAATATGGAATATTGTACTGTAATAAATGAACCTAAATCATTAATAATGACGGATATTGTCATAGTTGAAAAAAATTAGTAAAACTATTTGAGAGAAATATCCCCTTTTCTTGAAAACATTTAAAAGTTGCACTGTGTATCAAAGAAATTGTTTAGAAGAGATTTTTGAATCAAGATGTCCAATAACACTATGAAACTTGTGAATAAAATATTAACATTAAAACATTCATTTCCATATAAATAAATCCTTAAAACTATTTTTAAAACATGTCCATTAATGAGAAGGATTTTGAATAATAAATCATTAAAACATTTAAAATGATATTTTTGTTAAAGAGTTCCTAACCAAATGAAAGGCTCTTTAATACAAATAAATGAGGAATAAAATTAATAAAAAATTTATAATATCATGAGAATAAAGTTATTTTTGATATAATATGTCAAAGGATAGTATATACACCATATAAAAGTGAATTGGTATATAAAAACAAAGAAGTCTCAATGGAATTTAAATTGAGATGAAATCCCTTATAAAGACCGTATCCTTAGGTTAAGGATAATTCAATGAAATAATTATGTGTGAAAAATATAAATACACTCAAAATGATTGGATATTTATTGTAAATTAATTATAGTACATTGAAACATATTCCTGTAAAAACCACACCAATGACTTGGATGTTTAACTCAATGAATAAAAAATGAGTTAAGATTATTCTTATCATGTTCATATTGATGATTTGAGAATGTATTGTTGGATTTATTATGTCTATAAAATGTATATCCACACAAAATGGAGTGTAAATTAATACATAAATAAATAAATAGTTATTTCACACATAATCTTGGAGTAAAATAATCACTGAAGTTTGCGTAAAACCCAATGAGTGGAAATCGAAAATAGAAATTCCCTTACCAATTTGGTTACTTCAAATACAAAAATACTATTAAATAAGTATCATAAAATAAAAATGTAAATACCCATAAATTAAAGTATATTACAAAAAAATGCAATCATGGTCAGTACATCCACGAAACAAAATGATATAGTTGCAATATAGCATGAATCTCACAAGAATAAAAAGTGAGATGAAAACCCCTTACCTTGTACCTTTCACAGTACATTGTAGGTTAAAATACTGTATAATAGTTAAATCATTTATATTAAATTATATAATCACCACATAAATAAATATGATATCATATATTATCTTCTAATATTTATTTGTTAATAATATTTCATTAGTATGATTGTTTTAGGTGTTAACTGATTCGTTTTCCATTATATGTTTTGTTATGTTAGTAATGTTTGTTAGGGATAGGATGTATTTGATTCATATCAAGACTGATATTATGTTCTTAAACATTATTTGTAATTTTAAAATGAAAATTATTCTTGAAAGGTTATGATGGGGAATGAATCTTATCATGTTCATGAAGACGATAATCCGTACGTACGCACGAGCGATAATATCATTCTATTCATGGAAAAATCGTATGTAATTTGATTTTATGTTACATATAAATAATCATTAACAAGTTATATGTATTATTTTCATCAATTAAACTCGTTATTATATCCATCCAAATAATGAAGCGTTGAATAACAAACTACACCACGATATGGATACGGTAAGTCGTACGTACACACATATAGTGACTTTGTTATTAATAGGATGGATATAATAATGAATATGGATGTACCATATTTATAATAACATCACAGTATGTATAAGGTATTTGAGTTATTATTTTGGTTTGGAAACAGCAAATAAATAGGAATTCGAAGAAGATAAGAACATTGAAAGAGGTTATGAAATTATTACCTCTTCTTAGGGTTCTTTCTTTTGATTTGATCAAAAGGGATCTTTAGGTTGTTATTATGATCAAAGTAAGTCCTATAGGATTAAGTGAGTGTAGTTATTAAGATATTTGAGTAGGGTTTGGCTGATCTAAATGGCTTTGGAGGTGTTATTAGAGAGAAGGGGAAGTACCCTTTTATAAGAGAGGTGAGGGTCAGCTTAGGAAAAGGTTGAAATATTATTTTGTTATAAAACAATTTTTTCTTTATAATAGCTCCAAATAGATTTATTTCGAGGAGATGGTGGGGATGGGTCGAAATACTCTCAAACAGTTGGTTTTATACAAGTTACAGTCACCATATTAACCTTATATTTTAGATTTTACTCTTAGTTAAATAGTATAATTTTTACAATGTCTTCTTGTATGTTTATTTTACTAGGTTGATAAACATAAATTAAAATTCCAAGAGAAAATAAAGTGGTTAATTAATGAAATATATATAATTATATAAGTACTTCTGACAAACCTTATATTTTTAGGAATATTATATCATTTAATAATATAGTATTTGTTTTAAAAAAACATTTATGTCAATTTTGACAGTATTTAGTATTTGGTTTTGGTTAAAGTCTATTAACATGATTAATTCAAAAAACATACATTAAACATACCTTAAAAGGTAATATTAACCTATTAAAGTAGTGAAATACATTAAAAGACTCAAATTTCATTTATTTTGATATTTATAATATCAATTATTTTAATCTTTCATTAATAAGGTAATTACTACATCCTTATTGGGACATAGATGAATTTAATTATTTATGTATAAAAAAACCATGATCTATTAAATCGTTTCATTTTTATATTAAATATTTATTGTCAAATTTATCTTATGTATAACTCTATATTAAAAATCGTTTATTTATTAAACTTCAAATTTTACTCTTTTAACTCATCTTTAAGAAAAATAATAATAAAAGTCCTAATATAATAAAAGTGGATCATAGGGGATCAAATTTTATTCATAAGGTTTATTTTGGTAAAAAAAAAACTTATCCAATAGAATTAGGAAATGTGGTAGGGTAATTATAATATCATTTTTACCTTTAATCACCCTACTTACTTTTAACCGTTGTAAATAAAATCCGGAAGTTACTATTAACCAAAAATTATTTTCATATTTTGAACCAAATATTACTTAAATATGTCAACCATGTCTTTTGGATTTTTGAAATTCAATTCCCTTAAGCTGTAAAATTACGTTTTATACAAATATGAAAATGTGCATAGAATGTGGGTAAATGACGTTTTGATGTTCAATAAAATTTTATATGTCTAACATGATTATAAAATGACTCCAATGAATTATATTGTAATAATATAGATATTATTTATCTATTTTATATTTACATAAAATTTAAATTAATAATAATTATATAAATAAAAATTTTTCTTTAAATAATAACACAGTGTTTTTCACTATTCATCAAAAATTGAAAGTTTTAGAAAAATACCAAAAATTATCCAAAGATAATTTTGATATTACATATTAGAAAATTATTTCTATTGTAAAATATTAAAAACATAAAATATGTATTAATTAATTAAAAAAAATATTCTCATTGTCAAAATCAGAAAGCGGCTTTTTGAGAAGTAAAAACTACAAAGAGATTGATATGTGTTCATGTCCAATTTAAATGTAAAATTACATCCAATGACTTATATTGTATTAAATGATAAAAATATAATCTAATTATACATAAAAATCATTCAAATGTATAATTTAACACTTTAAATTATTTTTATTAAAAAATGTATTTTCAATTAAAATTTAGTATTTTTCAATATTTTTCAAAATATGAAAGTTATCATAAAAGCACTGAAAATATATCCAAACTAAAATTTTATGTACCTCTTCTAAAGAAGAAGTTTATTTTGTAAAATTTAATATATAAAAGTGTCAAAAATTGGATTTAAAATGGGTTCTCTTTTAAAAGGCTGTAAAATTTCATTTTTGAAAAATACTTCTTTTAACAAAAAATTGATTTTTTTCTTATATTATGTCTAAGAAACACATAATATATATTATAAAATTATATGGAGTATATAAATTTCAAAATATAGTTAATACTATTTATAACCATTTTTTTAACGGCTAGTTTGGTAAGTCATGGTGCGCTCAAACTCAGTTTTGCATGTAGTGCAAGCTATTGAATTACTTAAAAGAAAATAACTTAATATGAAATCATGGGGTGTTAAATTATTCCCCACTTTTTGAAATTGAGTCCTCTCAATTTTTATATTAGTCTTGGGAACTTCATTGAAATTCCAACATTGTAATAAGAGTGAATAAAACTGTCACTTTAAAAGAAAGAATGAGAAGTACAATGTTCACCCGAGATAAACCATACATGGATTCCATAGAGGAGAACTTGGATATGGAAGATAAAATGAGTGTCATGTTCTGATGGAGAGTTATAGAAAACATGACCATGATAATTTTAACAACAAGGAAACCACAAACATGTGATGGGTTAAACGATGATTAGTTTCGTAGTAGGAAAAGTAAACAGATAACAGTTTTTTGTTTTAAGTTCCATTTCATAAAGATGAGGAATATATTTATGATGTTGACTAAGAACATAAATAGATATACTTACTTTTTAAGTAGAGTATAATCCATTAATAAATTTATACCACTAACTCATCTTTTATCCATATGATGGGTATTCAAGATGACTTGGTCACACCGGAAGCACTAGAATAAACTTCTAGAGAATCACGTAATCCACAAAGGATGAACTATATATTTCCATTTTCTTAAAAAATTAAGAAAATACATATAGTTAGTACAATATAAGATGATAAAGAAATGTATAATCCTTTATATAAAGAAATAATAATATTAATTTCCAATATTAAACAAACAATATCCAAAGTTTAATAAAGACCATTCAATAAAGAGTTATCCATAAAATCCTTAAATATAATCAAAACTAATATTGAAACCCAAAACACAGAAGAATATAATCACATAGTCCTTCATAGTAAATCATAACATTTATCTCCAAATAACATCAACTACTCTTAAAGGCTCGTACAGATGTTTAATTAACCAAATCAAATATTCCCTATGATAGGTTAACCATTTCCATTAATAACCTGAATCTCTATAAAAAATATAGATTCTTCCAATATAAAAAACTCCACCATTACTCCTTAAATGAAATCCCATAGTATTCTATTTCCTTAGGCATATAGTGTTCCCAACAGAGTGAACGTCTTCCAAAATATCATTTTTCACTTAATTAAAAATAATTTTCCTATTATAAAGATATCTATTTGATAAAACAAGAAAACCCCAAATCAACTTATTATTGATCAATAAAATCATTTAACTAAATTTTTTTTTCACACTAACCAGGGACTTCACGTAGTCCAGTGGTTGAAGATAAATCCTAGTCACACTTTGGTTGTCGGTTTGAGTCCTGTAGCTTTGTACGACGTGATGGGTTGTCACATGGTCTGTGTGTTGTCCTTTTTTAAAAACTATATTTTATAACATTTTCTAAATGAGATATATTCCTCAAAAGAACCATAACATAATTTAACCAAAAATTTTATCTCATAACTCACATTTTCATCCCAAAAATTAATAACCTACACTTGCCTCAATTTCAAGGATCATATAAATGTAAATGGTTCTTTATAACTATATCCACAAAATAGAAGATAATTCTTCCTCAAATATAATTTTCACAAAAAAAAAACTGTAGGGTTACACCTACAAGATAAAAGTATTCCAATGTAATACCATCAACCAAGAGAATTAATACTTTTAAACATTTCTCCATCCATTTATTTCCACATAGGTTCTTACTTGACCAAGTGGTTATACTATAGAAAATGTAATTGTCTTGGGTAATGTCCATGTCCCCTAAATTTATGAAAAATGACTGTAAATGGATTCTTGGGGTCATTTGCATTTTCTCCCATAATACTCTTCATTTTTAGTCATAAATTCATTACTTTATATCTTTCTTTACCACACATAATGAATATCTTTGTTCCATTGAGACACTCTCCTGTGTGACTCCTTACACATTTTTGGAATGATAGAAGTTGAGCATTCTTTTCTCCATGATATCCACTCCTGGAGATCTTATAATTCTCTTCCTTTCTCTTCTTTTTTGAGTTTTGTAGTTATAAAATGTATATATTTTTGATCATGTTTTTGGAAACCTTCTTAGACATGAACATGATGTCTTTTATTCCAATCAACATTCCATTTAGCTGCTCATTTCCACCATCATGCCCACCTTGTACATCATCTACAATGTTACTATGACTTCCTTAGAATCCATCTGTTGAGTAAAACTAGAATGAATAGTGTGAGTAAAAATATTAATAAAATCATTTAGAGAATATCATGACACCTTATTTTTAATATAAAACACATTAGGATTAACTAAGGTCATTTATTATCATATTATATTAAAATCCTTCAAATTGGTTTGTAACAAAAATGTGCATTATCATAATAATATCCCCCCAGAGGGTTATAACCAAGAGTTTAACAAAGACCATTGTCGTGAACTAGTTCCCATTTGAGTGTGGCTCAAAACGGTGTTTTCGGGTTTTACCCCTAGGTACATCTGTTCGAGTGCGGCCTCTATATTCTCGTATCCAGACAAGGATGTATTTCTTGGAAAAACCACATAATATTTACATTACCAAAATATTTTGATGTTCTTCTATACAAATACTCAAATTCTATATTAGGGTTGTGTTTTCTAATCATATTTTTTCTAAATCTAGCTTCCATGGTTTGTACAAAACTTTATTTGATACCAACGGTAACGCCCTAACCCTAGTTACCCAGAGTTGATGCATTATTACACAACATTTTCATGATCACAAGAGATAACATCTCAAAATTTTGATTTTTTAGTATCATTGGATGTAATAGATACGTACATAAGTTTTACATTATATCATGAAGTAAAAACAACAACAACAATGTGTCTCCTTTTAACAAACTCATTTCCCTTAGCCTATCCCTACAGGTTAATAATAATATACTTCTTCACATCCTGGGAAAAATAAAACATAAGAAAGGGGTGGTCTCAGATACTCCTTAAGGATAACATTATAGAAGAAACTTTCATAAATTAGCATAATCATTTAAGGAAATGTTTAAGACTAAAATACAAGCTTGTTTAACTTAGAATTCATTATAATGTGGAAAATATAAATCGATTAATTCCAATTAATTTTCCACATGCATATTCTACTAGTCGAATAATCACATGTAATATCAATAGATAATTTCATAATGATGGAATGCATAATGTCAGACATCATAACAACATAGTTAAGGCCTCGTGCCAAGACTTCAAATAAGATTTTTTCAAGGCCTTGTTCCAAGACACTAGTTCATATCATGATACATACTCGTGCATTGAGGAGATATAGTGGGATCCACCCATCACTTGATAAGTCCAATTCATTCCTCATATTAAAAGGTTGAAACATAATCTAAACATTCGTTTTAAAACTAGCATCTAAATGTCAATATTTTTACCACAAACCATGAATGGTATAAAAATAACACATCCATAGACAAACATAAATCATTCAATACAATATGGAATATTTTTTTTATAATAAATCATCCTCAATCAAGAATAATGTTGGATATTGACATATATAAAAATTATCAGTAAAACTATTTGAGAGAAATATCCACTTTTTCTTGAAAATATTTAAAAGTTTCACTATGTATCAATGAAGTCATTTAGAAGGGATTTTTGAATCAAGGTGTCCCATACCACTTTTAAACTTTTAAATGTAATTTTAATTTTAAAAAATTCATGTCTATATAAATAAATCATTAGAACTATTTTTAAAACATGTTCATTAATGAGACTGATTTAGAATAATAAATCTTTAAAACATTTAATACAATATTTTAGTTAAAGAGTTCATAACAAAATGAAAGGATTTTGAATACAAATAATTGAGTAATAAAAACACTAAAATCATATAATATCATTAGAATAAATGTATTAATGATATAATATTTCAAAGGACAGTATATACACCATATAAAAGTGAATTATCGCATAACAACAAAGAGGACTCAATGGAATGTAAATTGAGATGAAATATCATATAAAGGCCGTATCCTAAGGTTGAGGAAAAATAAATGATATAATTTTGTGTGAATATTATAAATACACTCAATATGAATGGATATTTAGTGTAAATCAATAAGAGTAAATTCACACATATTCCTATAAATACAACAATAGTGACTTGGATGTTTAACTCAATGAATGGAAATTGAGTTATGATTACTCTTATCAAGTTCGTATCGATGACTTGAGAATTTTTTTATGTAGTGATTATGTGTATAAATATTATATCCACACAAAGGGGAGTTTAAATTACTACATAAATAAATAAAAAGTGATTTCACACATAATCTTGGAGTAAAATAATCAATGAAGTTTGCATAAAACCCAATGAGTGGAAATCAAAATTAGAAATTCCATTACCAATTTGGTAACTTTAGAAACATACACCCCATGAAATAAGGATCATACAATGAAAATGTAAATACCCATAAATTGAAGTATATTACACAAATAATACAATCATGGGCACTACATACACCACAGAAAAGGAAATAGTGGCAATATAGCATGAATCTCACGTGAATAAAAAGTGAGATAAAAACCCCTTACCATGTACTTTCCATAGTAAGGGGTAGTTTAACATCCTGTATTATATTTAAGTAATTTTTATTAAATTATAAAATAACCACATACATAAATATTATATTATATATGATATTATAATATTGCTTTGTTAATAATATATCAGTTGTATCATTGTTTCAGGTGTTAACTAATTCATTTTCATTTATATGTTTTGTTACACAATTCATGTTTGTTATTGATAGGATGTATTTTATTAATATCCAGAATTATATTAAGTTATTAAACATTATTTTAAATCAGAAAATGATAATTATTCTTGAATGGATACTGTGGGAAATGAATCTCATCACGTTCGTGGAGAAGGTAATATGTATGTATGCACGAGTGACAATATCATTCTATTGATGGTGAAATATTATATAATTGGATGGTATATTATATATAAAGAATAAATAAAATTTATATTTATTATTTTCATCTATTATACTCATTATTATACCAATCTAAAAAATGAAGCATTGAATAACAAGCTACACAACGATGTGGAGATGGTAAGTCGTACGTATGCACATATGGGGACTTTGTAATTCATAGGAATGATATAATAATTAATATGGTTGTATAATATTTATAATAACATAACAGTATGTATAAGTTAATGTAGAGATTATTTTTTTATGTAAACAAAAAAGAATTAAGAAGTGGAAAAAGAGTAGAACATCGAAAGAGGTGATGAAAATTATTACCTCTTCTTCGGGTGCTTCCTTTTAATTTGATCAAAAGGGCTCCTTAGGTAGGATTTCTGATCAATATAAGGCATGTTGGATGAATTGAGGTTAGTTGGGACAATATTTGAGCATATTATGTCCGAGAAAAATAGATTTGGAGGTGTGATTTGAGAGAAGTGTAAGTACCCTTTTTTAAGAAAGGTGAGGGACACTTTAGGAAAAGGTTGAAATATTATTTTATTATAAAATCATTTTTTGTTTATAATGGCTCTGAATGTATTTATTTATAGGATATGTTAGGTATGGGTTGAAATAATCTCATCCAATAGGTTTTAGACATGTTTAGGTAACCATATTAACCTTATCATTTAGATTTAAATCTTAGTTAAGTAGTTTAGCTTTTACAATGTCTTGTTGTATTTTTATATTACATGGTTAATTAAATTACTATAAAATACCAAGAGAACCTCAAATAGTTCATTAACGACATATATATATCATTATATACGTCTTTTTGATAAACCTTATATTTTTGGTAATATTATTTTAGTTAATAAAATAGTATATGTTTTAAAAACTCATTTATGTCAATTTTGACACTATTTAGAATTTGGTTTTTTTGAAAGTCAAAAAACTTAATTACTGAAAATAAAATAAATTATATAAAGACTAAAATTTCACATTATCCTATAAAATTTTTGTAATGCATCAAAAGTCCTTATTTACATTAATTTTTATATTTATAATATAAATCATTTTAATCATTCATTAATTACATAATTACTACATCATAATTTTAACATAATTAAATTTAATTATTTATGTCCAAAAATTATAAATAAATTACCATGATGTAGGTATTATTTATATAATTATAATAAATATTTATATTCAAATTTATCTTATGTATATACCTATATTAAAATTTGTTTACTTATTAAAGATTGAATTTTACACTTTTAACTCTTCTTTAAATAAAATAATATTAAATGTCATAATCTAATCCAAGTTGATCAAATAGGATCATATTTTCTTCATAAGGTTTATTTTAGTTGAAAAACATTTATTCAATAGAATTAGGACATGTTTTATGTTAATTATAATATCATTATTATCTTTAATTACCTTATGTACTTTTAACTCTGGTAAATAAAATTCAAAGGTTACCATTCCCCAAAACTTATTTTCATCCTATTGAACCAAATTTTACATACTGATTTCAACCATGTCTCTTTTATTTTTGAAATTCAATTCATAGAAGTGGTAAACTTAAATTTTATGCAAATTTTCAAATGTGCCTAGAATGTGGGTAAAAGATGTTAAAAAGTTCAATAAAATTTTATATGTGTAATATTATTATAAAATGACATTAATTAATTAAATAGGACTAATATATCTATTTTTTTTATCTATTTTCAAATTAAATGAAATTTTAATTAAAAATAATTATTTTAATAAAAAGTCGATTGTAAACAATAACGGAGTATTTTTCACTATTCATCAAAAAATTAAATGTTTGTAGTAAAATACAAAAATTTCACCTAATGAAAATTTTGATATTCGATATTCCAAAATATGTCTATTTTACCAAATTAAAAACATATTATTTGTGTTGATTAATTTAAAAAATATCCCCGTTGTCAAAACCAGAAAGTGGGTTTTTGAGAAGTAAAAACTATCAAATGATTGAATTGTGTTTATGTCCAATTTAATTGTAAAATTCCCTCCAATGACCAAAATTGGATTAAATGATAAAAATATAATCTAATTTTACATCAATACTATTAAAATGTATAATTTAATAATATAAATTATATTTATTAAAAAATTTGTTTTCAATTAAAATTTAGTATTTTTTAGTATTCTTCAAAATAGGAATGTTATCAGAAAATAACCAAAAATATATCCAAACTAATTTTTTATGTACTGCTTCTAAATAAGAATATTATTTTGTCGAATTTAATATATAAATGTATAAATATTGTATTTAAAAATGGTTCTCTATTAAAAGGCGGTAAAATTGCCTTTTTTTATAAATGCTTCTTTTATTTGAAAAATTGAATTTATCCTCATATTATGCCTAAGAAACACATAATTTAGATGTTAAAATTATATGGATTATATATAATTCAAAATTAAGTTAATACTATTCATAGCCGTTTTTTGAATGGCTAGTTAGATACGTCGTGGTGCACTCGAACTCTCTGTTGCGTGTATTGCAAGATATTGAATTACATTAATGAAAATAAAATACTATGAAATAATGGGGTTTTACAATAACTATGTGGTTGGAGATGTGTGAGTAATGGGGAGAGTTGGTGTCCTTTTAATTTGAAGCAAAAGGACTCACATGGAATTTTTTGATACAAACTAGGTGTAGAAGTGTTATTACAAAAAAGGATATAAAACAAGAAATATACTATGTAATGGATGGTTTATGGCCGAATTATGTCTATTAAATAGGTTTTTGTCGATGGGTTGGGACATTTGGGCCCCTATGTTAATGGTTTAGTCATTTATGAAGCCTAATTTTTTTCCATTTAATTGTAATTATTATTAATTACTTTCACTAATCTTTTTGGTAATTTTTTTTATTATTAGACATTGTACATTGAGATAATTTCAAATATGGAATCAATTTTACCAAATTTAAATCACATAGGTGGTACAAATTAATTTAAAATTCATCCCATAAGAAGGATGACATCCCGAGTTTTTATTGTGAAAACGACTGAATGTTTTCTATGTTTTAATAATAATTTTCTAATTTTAATTGATTATGATGACATAAATTGTATTAATTTATAAAAATATTATATAATTAAACATTAAAACTAATTAAAAGTATAATTTATCCTTATAAATAAATTATATTGAAAATTTGGTTTCAACTAAAATTTAGTAATTTAAATTATTCATTAAATAAAGAAAGGATTCATAAAAAAATAAAAAAATCACCTTTACCCAATTATTGTTGTTATATTTCAAATATTAAGCTAATTGTGACATATTAAATAAATTGAAGAATCGAAATTCATGTTTAAAAGGTTTTCTACATTAAAATGCAGTAAAATTATATTTATAAAAATATAGGTTTTTATCTGTAAAATATGGTGTGTTCATATCTTATGCATATCAAATATAAAGCATGAATATAAAAAATATTTTATTTAATATATCATATATATATTAAATTAATATCACTCACTAATTTAGTTTAATTTCATCTATTAGTATAAAAAAACTTTTTTAGTGTAAAACGATTTTCTATAAAAATATTCACTTATTATTCAATTGATTTTTATGTTAATTTATAATTAATTTTTAAGAAATTAATTCAAACTATATTTTTATAACCCGTTACTTTCATATGTGATTTATTACTATTAATAACTGATAATATAATGATTATTTTATATCGCATTATATTTTAATAACATATTATTATTTGATAAAACTCAGTCTTGCAAGTAACTCATGCCATCGAAGAAGCATTCTCTTGCATTTAATGAAAAATAAATCAGTGTGTAATGAATTTAAAAATATAGAATATATTTAAAATAGAAAATATATTTTAAAGTATATTGATATTATATTACCTTACGGACATGGTGTTGTGTGTCATACATTCTATCGAATACAAGGTTCTTACTTTAGATTTTCAGGGCCTCACATGGTGTCTGACATTACTATAGAAAATTCTTAAAATCCTTCTATTTTTGTTTGTTTTTTAAACATCTAGTACAAGGAATCCCATATTTCATTTTATTATACTTAAGGGTTACAGTATCTAACAAAATTCACCAAATGACCCAGTTGGAAGACTTTTGGAGGGGTAGGTTATTTATTCATTTTTTTTATTTTTTGAAATCTCACAAGATAGACGATCTCTTAAATTATAGATTCACGTGAATGAGAGTTATAAATATCTACCAAATTAACACCTCAGGTAGAGGTTATAGTACCAAAATATTTATATTTTTGGGAGATCGTCTCTATAATTTTTTTGATTCATTAATATATTTCTATATTAGGTTTCCTCCAGAAGAATTATATAGAAGGATTCGGTAATTATTGATAATTACATGGTTAAATAACACTAATGAGTTGTGATCTTGAAAGGTTTGATAGGGGAATATAATAGTCAAATTATTAAACATTTCCAAAAATCTGTACATGTTCTATCCATTGGATTTTCTAATATCATTTATTCCTATCCTTAGTTGTGTAATTTTTTAATCACAAAATAAATATATCATCAAAGCCCCTCTAAAACTTATCCCAATTTACAATCTCTCTATAATGCAGGTTAAATATCCACCGTATTTCTTAACTATTAAGGGGGAATAGAAATTCTCTCTAAATAATATATGATAATGAGACCCCTATTTGTAGGAAGGTGCTTAAAAAAATATTAAATACCTTCAACTTATTGATCGTGTATTCTTATTAAATAATATAAAATGAAGGTAATAGTTGGATTAATCCATTTTAATGTTCAAAATATAATTGATTATATTATTATGGAAACTAATTATTATGATTATTTAAATTTGTTCCAAATATTTATATAACAGTTATATTTAATTAGAACATACTTTTGTTTCATGTTATCACATCTTATCGATACCATATATGAATTAAAAATGATAGATATTCTTCCCATTTTAAGGTGATAAACATGTTATCCACTTTCTCAATAATCCATAGATTTAATATTATATAAAGAAAATTATTTCAACTTATATATTAAATACAAAGAGGTGTTCACATTTATATTTTTTTCATGTATTAATACCATTTCAAATAAGAGAAAAATAGATATAATAAAACACTAAAAGTGGTTTTCTTTCCTAAAAATATATCATAGTTATTTTGATATTTATCCCCGTCCTCTGATAAAAAATAAAATGGACCTATTTTTAATGTGTTAATGTATGATTTATTTTTTTCTTAAGAGAGGTAGAATTGTTATACTATTATTTATGTCTGGTGTGTGGATTCTTTTGGAAATGTAAAACATAGAAAAATTAAGCATGGGTGTTTTTGTAAAATATTAAAAGGTTATTTGAAATTAATTTTAAAATAGTAATTTCCCACCAAATAGTAACTTATATTTCCAATTAAATCATGATTCATTTAATTAAATTGTCATTACCTCCCCGAAATTAGTGGAAACCTCAAATGATATCCATTACATAGTACATTCAGTTTTAATGCAGATTCCCACTGATAATTTCACCCCCTTATCTTACCAATCCATACAATAAAAAATCATTGGTGACTCGTGAATCCATCCTAATTTCCCTCCACCATATAAAATTAATTATATATAGTGGGATTGTTTTTAAAATTCATGAAGAATTTAGAGATGAATTAAAATGTAAAATTTAGTGTTATTACCATATGGTCTTCAGAAAAATTATCATTAGTAATATTGACTAAGAACTAACTAAACAAAGAATACTACAATTCATTAAATTGGGGTGGTGGATGTTTCTCCTTGTTGACCAAATGGGTCTAATGTTCCATCAATTGAGTATCTATAAGAAGTAAAATTAGAATTAAAACCAAAGTCTAAACAACTATACACTCTATATAATATGGTCCATCCAATTTATATAGGGAAAGAAAAATGTTCTAGAATCTCTATAGATTGAATGGTTTTCCTGAACTCTGATGAACTATATCTCACCATGCGGATGTCACACACAAATTGAATTATTAAGTAATTTTATTGTTCCCTTGTTTCATTAGATTCTATAATTATATACTTGGAATCTATTATCTTGTTCACTTTCTCATTATCATTTCTATTTCATTTTATATATGTACAACATGAGAGTGAACATTTATCTTGGTGAGATCATCTCAAAAAATATTAACTACTAGATTTTTTTTTCACAATCACTATATTCCTTTAGTGTTGAATGGTAATTGTATGGAATAGTTAGAGAAGAAATACATGAATTTTTAAACTAGCATAATGAACTGACTTTATGTCAAGACAAAAATCTATTTTTTCATATTCATATTTTTTGTTCCACATAGTTTTGAAGGTGTAAAATTATTTTACTCATATGATCCAACACATATATGGATTCCAATTTTATGATTAGTAATGGGACTCAACACTTTATTGAATGTCATGGTATACCACAAATTAACTCTTAAAAGTTAGAAGGTGACTCTTATCTATTATACACATTTATAAAAATGATATTATTAAGATCAAATTGATCTTAATTTTATTAGATGAATATTCATTTATGAATGGTCGCACTCTTTAGCAGAATGTCTGTTAAACTCTTGAGGGTGTTGTATGACTTTGTAAATATCTATTTTTACACGGAATTTAACCCTTCTGATATGAAAAATTATTCTTATGGACTTTATGACATATCCAAATATCAAATTGTATCCTATGGATGAATCTTAAGTTATTGTAAATAAGACTCATGTATCAAATTACTAACTTTTGTTCACTGATGTAGTATTATATTTTTAGGAAATAGATCAAAATATATGGCTCTAATGAATCCTCTCTAAATTTGTCCCTTTTCCATTTTTATCATTTTTTAAAATTTGGAATTTAACTATTTCATTATTCATCCATATATCTAGTCTTTTATCTCATCATTCAAAAGTTACTAGAAAACAATAAAGCTCATTTTTTTCAATGTTTTCATTATCTATAAGAATATATAAATCTTTATATAAAAAATAAAATAAAAATATACCATATCATTCATATACCCCAAAATCATCTTCAGTTTAATCTTGTACCTTTTATTCATAATTAGAGGAAATTAAATGTGAAAATACTATAAAAAAATATAAAATATTAATAATTTGTTTCTTTATCAAGTGGTTACCCTAGTCCATACACTATGTAGAATTTTATTACAATTACATGTTTAAAACATGACATATAAATTTAGTTATCTTACCATGATTCTAATATAACTTCCAAATGAATTATATATATGTTAATGTACTTTGTTTATATGTTATATTTAAAGGATGTATAAGTTCCCATATTTAGTGATATTATTGAGATACTATGAAAACATTCATAAATATATATCCAATGGTATAAATATATCATCTTGAAAGGGATATAGATTATTTTTTATTATTATCTGTTGGTGGTTCATAAGACTTGAGACTTTTTTCTCAAGAATTTCACTCATTTCATATATCAGGTATATGAAATCATGAGTACCAGGAATCTAATGTGATAACTACATGTTTTATTTATATTATGTTGTTATTTTCTAGATATATGTATATTGGTCTCATGAAATGTGATAATTATTTATATAAATCGATGATCATGTTCATTGATAGATGATAAAACCCATGATATATTTTTTATATAGTGAGTTATCTTGTGTTAGGATCATCACAGATGAAATGAGATTGATTTAATAATCAAGATAAGATTTCTAAATTCAACGTAAAGGAAGATATATATTATGTACTATTGACATGGATGGTGGTTACTAGATTAAATCCATGTATATGGATGAAGAAGGTATGTTCATTCTATTTGTTGAATTAAATAATAAATAAATAATATTAGGATGGTGACACATGATATGCATCTTGATGCATAATATATCAGATGATAATGAGACTACATTACATAGTACATGTTTATATGAGAGGTTAATATGTCTATTACTTGACCTTATCTCATTGGGGACATGATGTGTTTTGTATATAGGTTGTGTTCTAGGAGAAACACTCAGTACTATCAAGATCAGGGCCTAAAGTGTCATAGAGTATGTATAGTCAAATGTTTGGACATTTATAATGAATTAGAGATTAGGATATTGTGGGCCTCAGTAATGGGGTTGGGTGATGACAAAGTGTGAATGATCAAAACAAATTAAATAAATTCAAAATTATTTCAGATTTTAATAGTTAGAAGTGAATTTATTAACTCATTGAGTTAAAAATATATTAATTGAATATAATTTAAATATTTTAAAACTGAATATTTGTGATTTATGACTTATTAAATGTTTTAATGGTGAAACAAACTAATTTAATGGAATATTTTTTTTAACATTTCTTGATTTCGATTTTACATGTTTTTTATAAAATATTTATGAATGTTATTACATATTTACAAGTTAATAATTTGTACATATGATTTACTTAGAATGATAAAATTTAAAATAAAATTAATTGTAATTGAAATAATTATTAACCTACTTATGTGAACCAAAAGAATAAAAAATTCAGGTTTACTATTTAATATAAAAACACTAAAATATTTGACATATAAAAACATACATATACCAATGGTTTGACCAAAAAATTGGAATAAGTATACTATATGGCCACATATTCCAATGGTTTGAAAAACTTGTTGGTATATATATGTAATTTGGACACCAAGGCCAATATTGTGGTAAATATTTTGGAATATGACTTTTATATTCCCAACAATAACAATTTTTCCAAACAGTTTGTATAGGTACTTGTATAAAAGAGGTTTGTTTAAAATGTATAAGATTGTTTGTCAAATCTCTTGGTGTAGGTCACAAAATTATTTATATGTAATAATATTAATATTCTTTTTATTAAAAAAATACTTCAAAGACAAATTTCTATTTTTATACATGTATATATATATATATATTAATATGAATATAAAATTTTATATAGTAGAGTGGTAAAGTCCTTAGAAAATAAAAGGGGTTATATGGGTTCAAAAAAGAGTGTTGTAATTGTTTTTCTACAGAATACTTATACCAAGGATTTTATAAAACCATTTTTATTGGACAATAATTGGAAATTACCAAAACAACTTCTTTGAGAACCATTCATATAGATCAATTTTACCATTGGTTTGACCAAATCGATGTTACAGTATATTCTTATGAAATTACTTATACTAAAATTTCACAAACCATTGGTATAGACCACATATACCCATTATTTTACCAAACCATTATAATTATTTTTCTTGATAAAAATTCAACAAAAGTATTAGAAAACCATTGGAATATGAAATTCCATCATTTCATAACCATTAATATATCATTTTCTACACTAAATTATGAGTGACATTCCATTTTCACTCTCATTTATTTATAGTGATAAAGATGTATTTAGAGAACCCTAGTTTGTGATCTCTTTATCGAATCAACTAATCAGTACTCTAGTGATAACAATCATGTAAAAATATTCTTTTATTCTTTGAACAAGTACCCATTTTTTTATATCAACATAAAAATAATTTTTAAGGACTTATAGATTATATAGAGGGTTCTTCCTTTATGTATTTCAAGTAATGTTCTCCAAATAGTAAATAAAATGTGATAATACTTTCACATCGAATTATTTTTCATTTAAATTTAGTTTTTATGCTTAATTAAATTACATGATTTCATCAGATTGGTAAATAGTAGGCCATATTGAATATATCATGCTACGATTTTTATATGATAACAAACTTTTAAATTTTTAAATTTCATGGATTAGTGGAATACATGATGCCCAGAAGTGGTAAAAATGTTTCCCTGTAATTCATAACAATGACATTTAAATTCTATTTTCAATAATTTATATAGAAATTTTAAGAAATTTCCAAATACCAATGGCGATACATTGATTAAAATTGGATAGTGCACACTGGAGCCAATGGTCGACGCATTGGATAAAAGAGATTCAATGGGGGTTTTTTATGTCAATGAGTTAAAAAAATATTTATAATAAAAAATTTTCCCAAAATTAATTGGGAAAGAAACTACTATAAGTATAGAAGAAGAACCATATTGATTGGGGGAGCATGGTAGACCACCCTTCAGAGGAACCATAATTATGAGGTTCTCATTTTATTTTTTCTTAATTAATTTTGGTTGATTGTTTAATAAAGTAGCCATATTTTCATATGGTGGAAAAAATGTATGATTTTAAATGTACTCACATGAATTTCATAATGAATTCTAACACCACTGACCCATCCGGACCCGATATAGGCATGGAACCCCTCATGTAGATCGTGTGAGGCCAAATAATTCAAAAATAATTATTATCTTTTTAAAATTAATTTAAATTACTAGGAATGAATTTCAATATTGTGTAGGGTTGTGAGACCTATAATGAGTCAATTAAAGTTATTTTTATGCATCAAAAGAACATTAAGTATTAATTTTTTCATATATAAATCTGTTATGAAACATTATGAATTTAACAGTCATCATGAGTTGAGACTAGCCAATTTAGGTTTACTATTAACTATTTATTTTATTAATTATAATAAAATGAAAAATTGGTGTAATTAATTATTAGATAATTATTTTTATACCTTACATTGACCTCATTTTATGTATAAGGGTTTTCAGGTTCACATGAGAAATTATATATATGTGACTTTAATCTATAAGACCACCTCTCCTTCATGTGAGTATTTGTTTTATGATAAGAAGCATTAATGAGGCATAGTTCATGTCATTATTTGGAGAAGGGATGTACATGAGATTGAAACATTTGATAGGGTGACTGATAAAAAGAGAATCAAATATGACTCATGGAGTTACACTTAGGGTATCAGTTAATACATCTTCTATTATATGGATCGTCCTTTAGATATATCTTATGATCTTGAAATTTTATTTTCATTATATATATGGTTAATTATTTTTTTGTGAATTCATAGTTCATACATGGTCACATATTATAGTTAACTGGTATGTATAAATAACATCAATTAATGTAAAAATAATTTTCTTTTTCATGGTTAAATATTTGAGTATGATCACATGGAAAAACATATAATAAATATATTCAAATCTATTTCACTATGATAAAATAAACATAAAATTTCCTAAAATTAATATTAGGAAAATAGACTTTCATCTTTTAAAATAGAATAAAACTATAAGTATATTGTGTTCCTAAATAATAAATGGGAGTGTCTCTTACTATTGGTGAGTTTTTATTATAGTGATGTGTCATCCAGAATAATTTTTTCTTCATAGAAATAAATCTAGAAATCTTATTGAAACTTTTGAGAAAAATCCTTGAGTGAATTTAAGGTTATGAGTAGTATGAGTTTAAAACCCACTAAATAGATGAAGTATTCATTATTTGTTATGGTTGGACCACAAAATAAACCTACCATAAATCTCCAAATGTTTTATCTTATCCATAGCATAGACTATGAGGAGATATTTTAAGGTTCCTTGTAACTAATATACTCAATCGACTAAATATTTACAAGTGAATAGTTGATGGATATTAGGGTTCGATAATATAGTGATAAACATAAAAATATTAATAAATTAATAATTCCTATAATATTTATAGTAAATTTAATGTAATAATTTTAATTTTTTGGTAGATCAAATGGGAATAACTACAACCAACACCTTATCATTATGATCAATTCTAGATGAAGAAGATATCCTAATAAAAATTAACTTCTATTAGTTATAGCAGTTCATGATAATTGTTAAAACCCATGAATATATGATATAGTTATAAAATATGTACTGAATGATAAAATACACCTAGGTGATGGTAACAATGCTATGGAGGGTGTATGATTGTCTTGTTTTACACTGTGTAATGTTGTATATGAGAATGGTATGAGATACCATTTGAACAAATCATAAAATATGAATATCATTCATCTTAAGATATCTACACATCATGGGGTGATGTGTAATCATGAATTATAACAATAAAATAGTTTAAAATTTATTTTATTCACTATGTTGGAGCCAATGTGTTTGGTTATTTCTTATTAAATGAAACATTACATGCTTCAAAAAACTTGTTGATTTGATGCATAGAAATAACAAAAACAGGGGTTAAATCACTTCATTAGAAGTCAGTAGAGATTAATATTTCATAATCAGAACTATATCAAACTCACAATTCATCATTTTACATAAAATAGGTTTTAGAAAAGAAGTATAGAAAAATAGGTCTTATTGATGATTTGATGATTCCAGTGGCTAGTGGACATTGTATGATGAAATAACATGCTGGTTTTTATTAGGTGGCCTTGATCAAAATAACTATAAAAGAATATAAAAAGTTATGGAAAGTGAGGTATTCAGGGGTTATTTTTTTATTATAATATTATATCATTATATATATATATATATATTAGATTTTGGGTTTATAATTTCTTTTATATTCCAATATAAATGGGTATTTCAATGTCACATGAATTTGTTGAGTGTTATTAGAGTAACTAATAGTGATGAATAAATAATACAAAGATCCATAATAGTGGCTAGAAATGAAACTTTTCTCAGAACTATAGTTTTTCCTATTAAAAACAACTAATATGGCTCTTTATTTTTGTTGAACACAATGTGGACAATTTAAAAAAGGTGTTTTAGTTCATATTTGTGTTCGCCACATTGAGGTGACCCAAAAATGGCCATTTTATGAACCATTTGAAAATAAAATGAATAGATCATTATAAAATGATGTTATATGACATGGTTGCATATTATTTATACCATTTTCAAACTTCTCCATGAATAATATTATGAGATTGTAAACAATTACAATACTTTTACAAAAATGTTTTGACTACAAAAAAGTAAAACAAAAAATTATTAAATAATCATTATACAAAAAAATTTAGTATAAATTTAACAAAATTTATTATACCATGATGACAACTTTTTTTTGGGAATATTGAAGAAAATTGTTTTCCATTAATTTTAAAAAATGCTCTTCATCAATTGTGTGAATAAGGAATATCAAATCCACAGAAATATATACCATATAAAAAATGGAATTAGTGAAGTTGATTGTGTTATTTTTTCTATGTAATGTTAAATTGGTTAAACTACTTGTTATAAAATTATCATACCATGAATTGCATTATAGATATGAAAACTGAATATTTAGTTTTTATCTACCTTATAATTGGTTTGTTATTAAAATTTTTAGTCATACTTTAGTGATTGAATATATTTTATAGATACCATGTGTTATTGTATGTATAAAACTAAAATATCATAGGGATAATGTGTCCTTGGGTAGAAGTGATTTTTTTCAAACATCCAATTTTTCAATAAATTTTATTATTTTTTTAATTTTCGGGGTTCAAGTTCTATGGAACCTTGATTACTCATAAAAATATTATAATCTTTATATAATATGAATACTTTATTTGAAGTAGTTCATCTAAATTATGGTATATATAAATCTCAATTTGTGTAATTATGTTTAGATTCTATTTTTTGGGACTACAAAACCATGATTCTTTTAAAGAGTTACACATTTTCATGGTTTGAAAATATTAAATTTTTGGATATAATAGGGATTAAAGATTAAATTATAAGAAAAATAAATAAATAATGGGATAAAAATTTAGATAAAAAATAAGTGATATAATAGTTTTGAATTTAATACGAATATTATTTATAATAAAATGGTGAGGCTTGGGGGGTGTATAATTATTATGACATGTAATGCCATATGGACATTTATATACCTAGGGTTTTATTCTTATTATTTTTACCCTTATATATGGTTATATATATTCCTATATATAGAGCCATCATACTTTGAAACATTTATTACACAAGTCATGATCTAATATAATAAGGTTTTGTTGTGTATGCTCATGATCCTGTTATCGGTTGGATCATAAACAAGATGATATTTCTAAATATTTATGATAAGAGGATACATATGGTACCTTTATTGAATTTGAATAAGGAACTTCATTTCCATTCATCGTTAAGGGACATGTAGTTATTTTGTATACGTAGATTGATGAAATGTTATGTAATCATTTAAAATTTTCTATCTATTTTATAGAACCATGAATGTATGAGTTTAATGATACTTAATTAACATCTTCCATGCTTAATAATAACTCAATTTCATTAAAAATTATATATAATTTTTTGATGACACATATTATGGCATATATATTTAAAAGGATTTATTATTGTGTTTGATTGAGTTTTCTCATGACACCTTTTTAGCTTGAGTAACATTATCATTTTTTAGGCTTCTATTTTATTACATCATTGTATTATACATTATTTTTAGTTCTGAAATATCGTATAGGGTGACACATATTGTCCTCAAATAATTATTTTTTTGAATAAAGTTATTTTTTTTAAATTTTATATTGTTCACAAAAATCATATCCAAATGAGTATGGATGTATTATTAAAGAGTTGTGAGGTATTTTGAATAAAATATATAAGTATTATAGAAAGTTGTGAGATTTTTATAAAATAAACACTAAATCATACACCATGAAATGGGAATTGTCACTACATCAGGGATGAATTTGATCATGGTGTTTTACACTACATTATGGTTAATGTGAGAATGGTATGATAAACCATTCAGTAATTTGTTTCAATATGATTATCTTTCATATTTTAATATCCCTAATCAATGAGATGATGTATACCTATGAACTAAAATGTAAAAAGGGTTTTATGTTTAATTTAATCAATGATAGAGGGATAAAAAAATTTATATTTCCTGATAAATGAATTATTAGTAGATTCCATCAGGAACATTTATTTGACATGGGTGTCCATTATTATGAGATGTTTTATCACTATATTAGATATGGTTGGATATTATTATCATATATCTAAAACTATTTTAACCAATAAATTATATATATTCCTTTTAGGTGGTTATATCACACAATTTTAAGAATATATTCCCTAAGGAAGTTTTTGATTAATCTAATTCCTAGTGGACACTATGAGAGGAAAAAACATAGGTTGTTTATAACAGAACTAAATTAAACTCACTAATAATGAATATTATATGAATTTATATCAAGGTATGCATGTCTTATCATTTTCTAATTTCAAATTATTTTTTATATCAATATGATCATCTTTATGGAATTTCGATTATTGTTAACTCTAAATGGTCATTATGATGCCTCTTTAATCCCTTATCCTATATGTTATGGATTCTTGAAACCTCATTGAGCCTCCTTTGGGGGATCCAGTGGTAGAAAAACAAACATATAATAATTATATTTATTATTCGTTGGATGTATTATTCATTGTGTTATCAACCATTTCTAATTAATTATAGAAAATAATTGTGTGAATGTATGTATAAAATATTCTAACTCATCTTTTAGAATTATATAAATAGAAATAGAGATGGAGTAAGGAAAGAAATTTGTTATATCAATAACATACTTTTTATAAGTTGGTAGGGAGTGGGGAATCATATATGTATTCATTTTATCATGAAGATGTAGTAAATCTAGGGATTGGAGTCCCTATGGTTCTAGTAGAATGAATTTATAGAAAGAAACCTCATACGATCATATTCAATACACATCTTCTCAACCCTAACCATTAATAAGAATATGAAATACATCAAGAAGTGGTTTCTTGATCTGTTGGGAATAGGTTACTATGATTAAAATGATATGGGTAATAGAAAATATTCAATACATGTGGTGAAGAAATAGGAATTAAAAGGCATAGGTGGACATAATTATATAATATCTTGATAGTTAAAATTAACATTATCTCTCATTGTGTATACATCCCATAACGCCAAGCATAAATGAAACACATAATATTATTATATATGATAATTCTCACCTATCTGTATTATAGATAGTAAGAATAAGAATAGACATATTTTTAAATATATATAAATATCATATTAAGTTGTAATTTATTAATTACTAAGAGAAAAAAACATAATTGTTTGTAATGTCATTTTAATCATCATGAAAACATGTTTTCCTCAAAAAATATTTTTATTTATATTTTTATGAAAATAATATAATTAATCTATTCCAATTTTAGAAAATATATTTGATAAAATGATCATCACTTTTACAAGGTTCATACTTAAAATATATTTGGACGAATTTAATATATTTTTCTAAAATGATTTATTTTTCAATAATTAGTGAAAAGGAATAATTTTTTATTAAATAATGTGTTTTAGTTTAAAAACTTATAATATAATCAATTATTAAAATGGATTTTTTAAAAAATTATTCAATTATAATATTATTAATCCATTTTGGGCCTTTGAAATTAATTTTATACAAGAATTTGTTATAAAAACAATTTCTAGAAAAAACTATTTTTCACTATATTTTTGGGCATAACATTAAATTAAATTATATAAATTCTATAAATTGAATTTTAAAAAATGGAATATATATCTGGAATCATAATTTAAAAAAATAATGGGAAACATTTGTTTTCTGTACATAATTAATAGTAAAAATAGAAATATTTACCATCGTATTTATGCTTAAAATTGGATTACCTTACGGTTAATGTAAAAAATGATATGGGTGAAAAATGACACAAAAAGTATCTAAGTTCTATTTGTTTGGCCATATTTACATCCTATATAATTTAATATTTAAGAGGGGCCATATTTGAGCGATTATGATTGAGTAATACATTAATATATTATAATGTTTTTAAAAACTCAAAGTGTGTCCTCCCCCATATATAAAAGGACACCAATCCTCTCTCCTATATACACAACATTGAGATATATAGATCGGGAAACACCTATGAGAATATCCTCCAAAAACCCTTATCCACAATATAGAGATTCTAGTATTATATATTGGTCAACATTAAGGCCCCTATGAATAGATACAACGGAGGTATCACAAAAAGAATGTAATCATATTAATGGAGATCATTTAAATTACCTGTTAATTTACCACCACCAATTATTTACTAACAATTACAATATAATAACATAACTATATATAGTATAAATAGATTTTACTATATTTATTTCATAATATTTATCTACCCTCTTTTCAATAAAATGGGATACAAAACCACACTTGTGTGTGTACGACAGACTATTTCCTCGTGAACCAATATCATTTTCTTCATCAATGACTCACATTTATAGTCGTAATGATGGAAAAAATTAATATTTATTATAATTATGACAGAATGTTTATTCTTTAAATTTAATATATCTTCAAATTATTATCCCTATACCATTAATGAAATGATAATTCCACTCATACATACTTACATCATACCATCTCAACGAAGAGAAGTGATTAATTTTTTATTTAAATAATTCAAGAATGATTTTCAAGACATATATAATGGATAAATTTGATATTTATAACATTAATAACATTCTGAAGATGCCAGGACTATACCTTACTCACATGAACTAGAATGTTGATGGTAAAAAATGCACGAGAAAACAAAACAGTTAACACTAAAAAAGATGGTATTATTGAAGTATTAATAACCAAGGGGAAAGATGATGTTATAAGAGGATAACATATGATATTATAAATCTTAATATGGTTATTTTATAAATAAATAACTTTTATGACACCATTGTACTTGATGTTTAATTATATTTAACAATTGTGAAGTGTGAGTTAAGGGATTAGGTCCTAATTACCACTTCGTTGAGACATATTTTATATTATACACCTTTTTAATTTTTTTGGTGTATATACGAACCATTTAATTTTTTTAACATGAATATATATTTATTCATTGTGATTAATGATCCATTTATTTTTACTCCTTAAAAATAAATATTTAAAATAAAACCAATTCCTATTTTTCTCTTTCATCTAGTGTTTTCCATCTATATCGATTTTTTTAAAATTATTTTACAAAATTGATATTTAACACCAAAATTATTTATTAATTATATATATTTTTTACCATCTAATTTATATATGGTTTTATATGAATCATTATAATGATTTCCCTAAATTATTTGTTTTAAAATTTTAATCAAATGGAAGAAATGAATGTATTCATTTAACATATATAACATTAAAATACATCCCCATCCCTTTAAATTTTATAAGATATTTAACTTCTTCTAAAATATTTCAATTATTTTAAAAATAAAACGCTCTTAAGATATATTATTTTAATGTCTCGCTACTATTTTAAATTTTTCCCCAAAATACATGATTTTCTCACAAAAACTATATTATCCTTCATTAATTATGTGGTTCATTTAGTTTATATTGAAAAAAATCAGTTTATTAAGATCATTGGAAATTAAATTTATTTTAAATATCTGTATTATATTTATCAGGGATCTTATTAATGAATAAAACATATAATGTATTTACATATGGTATTTTTCAAGGAATATTATTTGATTAACTGTGGAAACCCCTGAAAATATGTGTTCACTATTCTGTATGTATATTTATTGATATGATATTTTTTATGATGTGAATTGATCATTTAATACATTAGGAATGAGTTGGACAAGTAGTGACTGGTGTAGATCGGTTTTATTTATCCCCTTGATGAATCAATATGTCCAATGAGACAAATCATTTTTCAAAATCATTTGGGGTTTCATTGTATATATACCTATCAATTAAACATTCCTAATGAAAGGTCTTTATGGTATATATATTATGACATTTAAGATCAAGACATCCATTATTATTAATTTTGTTCCTTAAGAATTTATTTTTTATAATCCATGAGATTGCTAAAATTATATTATCCCTGAATATTTTTTTACTAAAGATATTGTTTGAATGGAATGTCACTTATATCATTTACCATTAAATATTAATTATGAATTATTTTATAGTGAAAACTTATGAAGAATATTAAATTGAATAAGCATTCCAACTCACCCTTATCCTATTTCATTTTTATAGGATATGTAGATGAATATTTTTAATGAGTTTCAAGGATGTCAAGAATTTACTTTTATGATGTTTTCTATTTTTTAACAATATAAAATGGGTATCAAATATATATCTAGTTCTAAAATTATACTAAACATATTAATATTTCAGATTATATCCTTTTTATATAAGAAAATGAAAAAATGGTCATGGAATCTGGGTTTCTATTGTAGGGTTTGATATAGTTGGTATGAGAGGATGTTTAGTAGAAATCATGAGAACTAGATATGGTGAAACATAAATTATAGAATATAAACATATTATATAATCTAAAGATAAATATTACTAGTGGATGTGACTATGGAACATACTTTGGGTTAGGAACTCAGAAAAGGGAACATTGGGTTTTGACTCGATCATCTCCTAGTGAAAAAATGGGCCTTACTTTAAAAATGGTTTAACTCTCTTAGAATATATTATTTTTTTACATTATATTTTCATTACAAAACATTATAATGGATTTGGAAATATTTTTATGATTTAACGATATTCCAAATGAAACTGTGTTTATTATTCTAGGATTAATAATGCACAAATTTTTAATTTTTGTTATGTGTTACAACAGAATTTGAATTGAGAACTTCGTGGTAATATTTGTCCAGGTTATATATGTCAGGATGAATATACCTTCATGAATTGAGAAACCTATTTTTCTATAGGGTGATTCATCTATTTAGGATCATTTGTTATAGTAGATTTCCCAACATTTAGTGGAAATACTAATCCAATTGTAAATGAGAATTGGATTATGTAACTCCAAAATATATTTATTGATCTATGATGTAATGAATATGAAAAGGTTATACTGATGTTATATTAATTTAATGTTTATGTTGATTAATAGTAAGAATTCAGCCATAACACCATAGGGGAAGAAGAAATCAAACCTATAAAATGAAGAAATTTAAAAGAAATATTCATCAACACATACAACATTCAGGTGAATGAAACTAAAATAAAGTGAATTCCCTTCATATTAATGCAAAATTAAGAAATATGTATACGTTTACAAGACCATCTTGGTATGTTACATAATACAACATAATACCAAAGTTAAGATTGACCATTTCTTTAAATGGTTTAATCCAAGTCTCTGACGGGATCATGGTTCTATATTTTTTCATCATATGATGAAATATTATTATTTTTCATCAATAAATAGAAGGAATTTTATATATGCCATATAATCAAGGTAAAACCAGAAAAGTAGAGGTCTTCTAAAAACCAACAAAAATGGAACTTGTTAAAGAATAATATGATTGTGAATAAATTTATATCATGTGAAGATTATGGAAAGAAACATCATGGAATATGCTTGAAGGGAATTATAGTTTTCTACAAGTGATTAGATAATGGTTATATAGATTATGAATTTAAATTAAAGATACAACTACTTTAAAATTATTCAACTATAGAGTAATGGAAAATTATTCAATCAAATTCCCTAAGAATCAAGGTAAGGTATGATAGAATAGGCCAAGGAGAGAAGGTCAAACTTACATGATCCCTACAACTGAAGTGGATGTTATTAAAGATATGATGGAAGATAATTTAATAATATAATTATATTTAGATAAGGTTTAATTTTATTATGGATCCCATCACTCTTTTATATGTCCCAAGTTTTCCAAGAAAATTTAATGTTTCCCTAGAACCATAAGAATGGAGTTTTTAGCCAAAACTCTAAGAAGAAACATCACTAAAAAATGTTTTGTTTGGAATTTCCTACTATGAAACATAAAAATATTTTATTTTCTATATTTATTATGATTAATATTGTTTTATTACAAATAATCAATGGTATTGTAATTCTTTCTAAATATGAAGAAATATTTTTCCAAAGACAAGGAAATTATGAATCATGATGAATATGTGGAATTCCATATATTTTTAGGGGATTATACATCATTTGAGTCATATCTGGATCTACCCTCAATATAATTCATGAATTATATTATTGGGAAGAATAGAAAAAAATCAATGTACATAAATATTATTAATAAAAATGAGAATGTACCTATTGACATGTATACATTGATGTAGTTCATGTGGTATTACTTGTAAATACACTAGACCTTATAGTAAAATATTATATTTATTTAATCCTTATTGATTCACATATATCAAATACTTCATAATTTATGGCCCTGGTTTAATTGATGGATTTTCACAAATAATTAGTGCAATTTTCTTTGAAGTGATTTATTCCCCTAGTGTTTCTTCTATGAGAGACCTAGTTTTTTTCACTAAAATAAATATAAATCTATTATTAATTTCATTGACTATTGGGAAATAAATGAAATTATAGTAAAATTAATGTATTATATGCCTATAATTGATAAATTATTCAATGTACTTCACATAGATTAATACAATTCAAATATTTAACAATATTTTAGATGTTATAAATTTTCAGTAAAAAAGGAAGATATTTTGAGGAAAACATTTTGAATGTGGTATGGATGTTATGAATTTTCGATAATGATATTTTTATTGACTAAAAAAACTTTTTTATGGATCTAGTCAAAAGATTATTTAAGGAATATCTTGATAATTTTGGTTCTATATTTATTGATGATATCCTAATTTATTTTAAAATATATGAGGGCAATGATAATAAATTCTAGATCATTCTATTTTTTAGAAGAAAATTTTTGTATGTAAAATTTAATGACTTTCTATAAAGGATTTAGAAATTTTAATATATTTGATATATTTTATAGAAATTTTTTATCTTAGTTTATCCTATGAGGAATAAATTAGAAAAAGAAATGACTATTTTAATTAACCTATTTTAGGTATGTAGTTTCCTTGATTTGGTATGTAACCATTGGAAATTTCTCAAAAAATTTCTTAACACCATAATCCGTTAAAAAAGAACACATGTAAAGGTGTTAATTTCAAATTTAAAAATAAATTTCATGAATATTTTGATTAATTTAAGAGAATATTGGTCAAATTTAGGATTTTACTCCACTATCACAAAATAATGTATTTCTGATATATAGTAATGCAATGAAGAAGGAACTTGGTTGTTTCTATAATAATAATGAAAAATATATTGCATATGTGTCCAAACAGTTAGAGACTCATGAAAATAACTATCCAACTCATGATCTAGAGTTGGAAGCTGTAATATTTTCTTTGATGATTTGGAGGTATTATCTCTCTCGTGGTATATGTGAGATGTACTTAGAAAATAAGTGTATAAAAAATTTCTTTTCAAATAAATAGCTCCACGTGAAGAAAATATTACTTATTGAGCTACTCAAGGATTATGATTGCTTGATAAAATATCTCCTAGGGAAGGGAAATAAGTTATTAGATGCATTTACCCAAAAATATCATAGAGTTCTTGCTAAAATGAGGATTGATAGATTTCCTATATTCATTTATCTAGAAAATATGGGCAAGATAACTATTATAGAATTTTATAAATCATTCGCTTTTCAAATTATTTCTATAACTTCTTTATTAGAAAAGTTAAAATGTTCTTAGTCTGATGATGGGAATTTTGAAAATAAAATTACTGATCTCAATGAAGATAGATAGTAGGACATCATATATGAAGAAAATGTTCTATAATTTAGAAATACTTTATGAGCTTCATCCATAACTGAGATGAAAATGTAATTATTAGATAATGATCATAACTCAAATATCTTGATACAACCTAATAACACTATTATGTATAGTGATTTGAAGGAAAAACATTGGTGGGATAATACGAAGTGGGAAATTTGTGACTATGTATCCAGAGGATTCGTTTTTATGTGGGTGAAGGATAATAGAGAAAATCCTAGAAGATTTAAACAACCACTGCATATTCTTATATATAAATTAGATGAAATTACTACATACATTGTCACATTATTTACCAATACACTAAGAAAGAATGATGAGGAAATATAGATTATTGTTTATCACAATACAAAAGATAAAAAAATTCTATTCAATAAGATAATATATACCTCTTAATTACATCGAATGGATATATATTAATGATGCTTTAATACTTAATGATCCTCCAAATTTAATTGTTCTTGATTTCAATCCCAAATAATACATTAAAATTCTAGAAAATGATTTTGAATGATTTGGATTGTATGCTTCATGTGAGCACCTATTATCACCCCAAACTTATGGATAGTCTAAAAGGATTATTTAAACATTATAATACATCTTAATGTCATTCAGAAATGACTTTAAAGGTAATTGGGTTCATTATATACATTTTGAATATGTTTACTATATTAATAACTTCCATTCATGATATCAAATGGAATGATATGACGAATTATATAGAGATGGATTTCATACCCCAAATTGTTGGGATGAAGTTGGTGGAAGGAAGATTTTTGTCTTAGAACTTGTTGAGGATGCGATAAGAACAATAATGGCTATTCAAGATTATATTAAAAGATCTTGAAGTAGGTAAATTTTTTTTTCTTGATAACTAAAGGTGTGATTTGGAATTTAATGTGGGAAATAACTTCTCATGAAATTACCTCCATTTAAGGGTGTTTTATGGTTAAAAAATGAGAAACTGAGACCTAGGTACATCAAACCATTTTATATTCTGGAAAGAATTGGAGTTTTAGATAAACTATTGAAAATTACACCAAACATATGAAAATTACATGATGTGTTCCATACCCAATTATTATGAAACATAAATTCTCATACTAGTTGATTTTCTTTCCAACTATTAAATTTAATTAGAACATAATATATCTTAATATTAGGGTCTTATCTATATAAGTTCAACTAGAGAGAAGGTGTCGAAAAATCCAATAAATCAACTGGTAAAGGTTAAATGGAAAAAATCCTAAAAAAGAGGAATCAATGTGGGAAATATTAGAAGTTATAAATAAGAACCACCACTAATCAATTAGAATGAAATATCCCTAAATAATATGATTCTATAATTTTTATAGGTGGGAGGAATGTAATATACTCATATTTTAAAAGAACATTATGTATGATAGAATATACAATATGCAACACTGAGTTTAAATAAACAATGAAATATTAAAATATATGATAGTTATAACCAAGAAATTGAATTGGTGGATATTAATAGTAATAAACACACTATGAAATATATATTAACATCGTATTCAATAAAAATGTTTTAATTCCTATGATATAAACACTCAATTATTTGTGAAACAAGATGTTTGATTCGCTATGAAATATTTTAGACATGAAACATTTTCAATTTAAGAATTCTATATAGATCTTAATAAAAATGAATGAAAGAAAAGAAAAATGGAATAATAAATCTCCCCTGTGAAATTGATCGCAAATGAGTGTTGCAATATCTGTTATATTCCCCACTGTCCTTTGAAATATCCAATATAGAAATTATCCAAAAAGAGATGTTCATCAAGTTTCCAAAAGCCCCAATGTGTTCGATCTAGTCTTCCAAAAAATTTATTTTCGGTTCTTTTCATGTTGGATACAATCATATTGCACATCTCTAACTTCTTCACCAACTGCGTGGAACTAGTCACTATATTTGTCCACTGACATGGGACTTACGCAGTCCCTATATAAAATTGTAACACAATCATATGCCATATGTTTCAAATGAATTTGGTTGCTTCTTTGTTCGAATATAATCTCCAAAAATTTTCTTAGATATGGTCCATCACATGACTTAATGAAGTCACTGGTCACACTATGAATATATCATTAAGAACTCTCTCAGCATCAATAAGAAAAACCAAATATCAAGCTTGGAAAATCATCAATGCTTCATCCGAATAGTTGTAACGTCTTAAGAGCCATAGCATCCATATCCTTTATCAAACCACGATGGAACTCCGATGGGGTTCCCAAAATATTTGAATCTGATCTTCCCCTATTTGATAATGCTCGAACTCAGCTATGATCTAAAAATAAATTTCTCTCATGATTCAAGTCATGTACATCTTGTTCAACCTTTGTCTGTGATGATTCTTCTTCCTAAATTTTCTCAATTATTTGTGATTTCATTTTATTCTTATTTAAAATATGTTTTCTTCAAAAATGAATTTAATTTATTTTATATGCAAATAAAAAAGTTCCTTTATTCTAATTCAATAATTTCTTTTTAAAAAATAAAAAATTATTTTTGATATCATCATAAAAAATTTATTTTATGTTTATTTTTTTGGATTTGTTTAAAAATTATTTTCCAATGAATATTGAAAATAATTTGCATCACTAAAAACTATATTTACGTTTCGAGAATTTATAAAGCTCCATTTTTTTGAATTTTTTTCAAAGAATAAATTAATAAAATAATTTTATAGTAATCCAATTGTGTTATTTCTATTGGATTTTATGTTTGAATATAAAATAAAAAAATTTTTGTATATAAAAATGATTGTTTCTGAAAAAACTTTTTTCCATTTTTGACGGGATTAAGATTAAATTAAATTACACAATTTCCTAAAATTAAATTTGATTATATAATGCCTCGAACCCTCCTGGTCCATTAATTTTCCAAAAATTGGTTTCTATCGAAATGGTGGCACTGGTCACAGTAGCACCGTGACGGTGGCACCGCTTAAGGTGTCTCACTGAACTGATGGCACCGTAATGGTGGCACCGTAATAGTGGAACCATGACAGTTGCACACTGAAATGGTGGAACCACTCACTGTGTCTCACATAACTAGTGGCACCGTGATAGTGGAACCTTAACGGTGGCACCGGTCACGGTGTGTCACCGAACCGGTGGCACCATTACGGTGGAATCATGACAGTCGCTCACTGAAACGGTGGCACCGTTCATGGTGTCTCACCTGAATGGTGGAATCGTGAGGATTGCACAACAAAACATTGAAACTGCTTACGGTGTCTCACCAAACCATGTCTCACCCCTTTTCTGTCTCCCAGTTTCCCGAGATTTTCCAGTTCTGCTCCGCAACATATATTTTGATGTAAAAGTGTTTTAATACCCATTTTAATTCCTTTTAAAGCCCATAAAGGATATATAAAATCCCCCAAGAGTAGGGATAACATTAACTTACTAAAACTTGTGTCTTTTCCTCAATGTCACACCTTTTTCTACCACACTTTCCAGTTCCACCCCTGTGGCGTGTTTGTCCTCTGATTAAAGGAAACTGTTTAATGCACAACCATTATGGACACCTATCCAATGAGAATTATTAAATGACCATTTATTCCATCATGTGTAACCACACAACCACATGGTGAAACCATGATCCACCTTTAAATCTATTCAAAATTCAACATCTCATAACTCCACAATCTCATCTTTTTATTGTATGGGAATTTCTCTTTCTCCTTATTATTTTTCTTGGCTAGTCTCCTTTTCTTTCCTTGTGCATTTGGAGTCCCCCCTTCTCAAAGCATGTGGTGCACCTATAATGTAGATTTTCTTCCCACCCTTTGAGTCTCCGAAGTGCCTCCCCTACAAGTGATGCATCCCCAGTTCTTGGTGTGTGGAGAGAAACTTCAATCACTGATCATACGGGTAGGGGTCTTCCTTTGTCTCTCTTTACTGTATATCATGAGGGGTAGGTATCCTAATGTTCCTATGGGGATAGATGAATTCAAGCCTTAACAATGACAATATATAGACTTTTAACGAATCGTATGGTGTGTTTAATGATGCTACTGTACTCTTTTGGAATTTATTATATGTTGTGAATTCTATGGATTTATCTCCTCTGAAAATCATGGTCGTTGGTGTTTCTTCTTTATGCACTAATGAACCATTCTCTGCTGGATAGTTCTGTGATTGAATGGTTGTACATGGAAATTGGTTAAACACGTAATTTTGGTCGATAAAATAAATGTCCATTCAACAAAATTCCTTGTGTGATCACCCCTGTTAACTAAACGGAAAAGGCAGAATTAAATGGGTAGTATGTTAAAATATAAAAACCCCTCCTTGTATCTATTTTGGGTGAATGTGTGGATGTTTGGCTTTTTCCTTGTGGGGTGACATGAATGTGGATGGGATCCCCAATTGTGGTTTAGTTATTGCCTTATAACCTTGTTCCCATATGTTGTGGCATGGTTTTGTTACAGTACTTAGAGGGATCTCACAGATCCCATTTTCTATTGTGACTTTACAAGAGAACCAAATGTGAATACTTAAATTTCTTCTTGGTTGTTTCTCCTTGGCTTAGGACTGTGCCTGTTAATTTCCTAGTAGTGAAGAATTACTTAAATGGAATGAATTTGAATATGAAAACAAGAACATGTTCAATGTGGAAATGTTTTACGGGAATGAGTTGTGACTTGGACTTAGGTGTTGTGATTTTTATGAGTGAATAGTAATGAGGGTATTTGGGTATATGCTGGTTGTGGAACCCCTAGGTTGGGACGAGTTCTTATTTATCTATATCTATAATTATAGTTTTTATGTTTCTTATTTGTGCCCCACCCATGTTGAGCACTTCATGCCGAACACCCCCCTTTCATGGGAGGGTGTTTTTCCCAACACTCCTATGAGGGGATTATTATTAGATTTTTTCTGCTCCCTTTCCTAAGTATCCCAACACTCTTAGGGTAGGTTGTAATAGCCTGAAGTCCATTATAGCCATAGATTCTTTGGGAAGGGTACGTGGTAGTGATTGGCCCTAGTGTGTGTAGGCAGGTGGTTTCCCAAGTGTCTTAGGGATGAGGCCAAGGTGTCTTCGGACAAGACAGTAGTTATTTGGGCCCAAGTGTGTGCGGGCGTGGTTAAGTTTGGTTGTTTTTTCCCAGGTGTTTGTGGGAAGGATGTGTGGTAGTGATACCCCAGGTGTGTGTGGGCGGGGTGTGGCAGTGGGACTTTAGTGAGAATGGTGGGAGAGGTCTGACACGTAGGATGTCTTTAATAACCAGTGGGAAAGTGGTTCATGGTACCCAAACAACGATGTGTTATTACTACTACAATAATTAACTTATGTTATTTGGGGAGTTTTCCTTGGTGAGGTTGGGTCAGATAGTTTCCTAGCTAGGTGATCTGGTTATCTCATTTTCTCATGCGGCATTAGAATGCCTCCCCAAATGTGCACACGAGCTATTGGTTTTCCCTAATGAGTATACCTGTATACTCACCATACACATATAAATTGTTTTCATGATTACATGAGGGCATCGAGGATCGTGAAGGACCGTACTAGATTGGTCCTTGGAACAATTTTTTTTTGCTATTTTTCTTTTCTTTGGTACTTTCCTTTGGGGTTTTCTCATAATTTTATAGAATTTACTTTTGGACATGCATATGGGAATGGTTTGCTTTTGGATTCACTTTTACCTCAAGTTCTAGTGTTGTTGGGACTTACCATCTTATATCTCGATCCTACTAAATAAAAATGGTAATGCCTTCCATCTTGCGTGTAATTCTATACCCTTGGTGCTAGTTTCTACTCTGGGGCCTATTGAAGGTGAGTTTCACGGGTCATTATCTCTCATTCAACTTGTGGAAGGAAGGTTATATAAATTCCTCTATCCCTTATTTCATTTTGCTGAAGGTGGGTCATGACAGATTAAATGGATTAAATTATTATAATCATAATTTACAATATTTATAATGATTCATAAATCCTTTTTTATATAATTAATAGAATAATATGGAAAACAATTTCATAATAGTTATGGTTAAATCAACTTTTCCTATGTGTTAAACAAAAGAGATAGGGGTTAAAATGACCTAAAACATGTCTAATTTATATTTTTTGGACATATTTAGACCATATATCATATATTATTTTACAATATTCCATTTTAATCCATGAATAATTCATTAATATAATTTATTATTTTTAAAATGTTAAAGTGTTTCCTCTCCCATACATATGAAGTTACACTCCTCCCCTTGCTTATTTATACAACATTGAGCCATATGGAAAACACAAAACCAATAAAAATATCATTCCAATATGATTCAACATGTTATAGAGGTATTTATATTACAAAAATTCTAACCCTAAGACCCTTAAGAAGAGATTCACTATAGGTATCACTAAGAGAAGTTTATCATTTTAATAAATCTCTTTTGGTGTACATCTTCTTTTAATAGAATAATTTTTTTCATAAAATTAAAATTTAATAAAAAATTAATATATAATATAATTATATTTTTTTATGTTTTTGATATAATATTTATACATACTATTCTCCATTAAATGGAAAACCAAACCATCACTTATGTGTAAGGTGGAAAGTCGCCTTGTGAGCCGATGTTAATTATTTTCCATCACTGACTCTCATGTATATTCATAATGATGGAACCAAGAAATATATATGAAAATTATTACATAATATTGATTTTTTTTAAATTTAATATATTATCCAATACTTACCCTTTCTCTATTATGGAAATGAAAACATCACTTGTGAAAACATACAACCCACCATCTCCATGATGTTATGTTATTAATTTTCCTTTTACAACATTAACTAATGATTTTAAATTTTTTTTAATGAATTAATTATGCATTTATAAAATTAATATAATTATATAGATGATGTATCTATACCCGCTTCCCAATAACCATTATTTTGGTGACAAATCATGCATGTCAAAACAAAACAATTGACAATAAAAACGATGGTAATAATGAAATATTATCAACAAAGAGTTAAAAAATGTTATAAGAGGATCATATATTATTTTAAAAAATTTAATATGGTTCTGTTATAAATCAATACATTTTTTAAAACCATTATACATGAGGTTAAATATTGTTAAAATAAATGGATGCGTGAGTGAAGGGGTTTGGTTTCAATTTCCACTTCATTGAGACATATTTGATATTATGCGCCCTTTTTTAATTTCTGTGGTGTATATACAACCCCCATTGAATGTTTTAAAATGTATATATATTTCTTCATTATTTTTAAGGATTAAATTTAAGTTACTGTTTCAAATAAAATTTTTAAATGAAAATATTATTTCACTTAAATTTTTTATTGGGAATATTTATATTCTATATCTATATTTTCATAAAATTATTTTTAAAACATAAATTTTTATTACCAAAATTATTCATTATGGTTATTTTATGTTATATTTTTTTTAAATGGTTTGATAGAAATCCTTATAGTTTTTACCCTAAATATAATTTTAAACCTCTTTTTTAAAAATTTGTAAGGAATGTTTTATTTTAATTTACAAGACGTTAATAGAACTCCTCGCTACCGTAACCATTTTATAATATTTATATTCTTCAATATGAAATAAATTATATTAAACATTAAAACTATTTAATAAATCATATTTTAATATTTCACATATATTTTATTTTACTCCCCAAAGTAGATGAATTTATCACCAAACCTATATTATCTCTCAATAATTTTCTTATTGTTATATATTTCATGAAATAATCACTTAATTATGATCATTAGATGTTACATATATATTAAATAACAATATTATGTTTATCATTTGTATGATTATATCATAAATCATATACAATTTTTATAAAAAATGTTTTACTATGAAAGTTATTAAATTGACTGGATAAAATCTTAAAAAATACATAATATTTATTCAAAATGGATATTTATTGATAAAGAATTTTATTTATAAATTAAATTGATTATTTAGTATATAGGTAATGAATTTCACATATATTTATGGGTGTGTCCTAGTTATAGATATCCCCTCGATCAATTGATAGGTGTCATAAGACAAATAAGTTGGCCAAATTAAATGGGTTTTCTTATATACATAATAGTTGATTAAACTATCTTAGAAGAAGTTATAGAAGGTATAATTTTACTATTGTATGATACCATGAAATCTATTATTATGAATCTCATTCATTGAGAATTCAATTTTAATTAACCATGATATTACATCATTGTTATTTTCCCTGGATCCTTTTCATTCTCAATTTATGGATTAAAATGATTTTTTTAATTATTTACCTTTCCAAAATGATTATTCTTTATATAATCATGATATATTATACTGTACATAGACCATAATGAGAATTTAAGATTACCTGTATTTGTTTTCCTTTCATGAAGATATGAAAATGAATTTTTTTAATGAGTTTCAAGGATACTAATCAATTTCAATTATCATGCTTATTCCCTATGTAAGACATGTTAAATGTATTTATCTATTTCTAAAATACCACTAAAAAGATAATTACTTTGGGATTATATCCATGGTGTCTATTAATATGTAATAAAATAGGCACCAACTCTCGGTTACTGGATATGGTTTTGTTACAGGTTTGATCAATGTTAAATTTTTTAATTCATTATTCCTCTAATAAGACAAAGATACTAATTGAGATAAATGTACAAGATGATTTCTTATTTTCTTTTAGAATGAAACGATCATTGAAGAATTAAACCATAAATTTGAAGATACCATAAGGTGATAATTATATTTTTCATATATATATTTTTTAATTCAAAAAAAATTTATATAACTTGGTTATTGGATATAGAATGTTACTAAAAAATCTCAATTCAAATATAGGATCTAACTGCATTTATGAATAATAAAAATGGTGAGGTAAATACTTATGAGAAAATGTCTCAATGCATTATGGATAGGTAGTTAGGTATTATCAAATTAAATTTCCTTATAGTTTAGTTCGTATATGGAATAATTGTAATAATTTACATTCTATAATAAAAAAAATTTCTTAATGTCGAGTCTAGAAACCGTAGGATTTTATTTCATGTTTTTAAATAAGTAACTTTTATTTGATAACGACAATTTATTTTATGGTATGTGAAATAAGTAAAATGTATTATTTATAATTGAACATTAAATAAGAGTTTTCGAAGTTAGTGAAAAGTCATGTGAGGAAGGATCTTATCCCACCGATCTATAACACTTCAATATTGGTCCAATAAAAGAAAATATCTTAAATAAACTACATCAAGTTGGATTTTTGGACTCTATTTATTTATCTACTAAAATTTATTTCATTCATTTTTATAAGAAAAAAATAAAAAATAATATTTCATTGGGAAATGTGAAAGGGTTATTTAACTTCTTGAATAAATTCATATGGGAATATGTGATCTATTTGTAGAAAAGGTAAAGTGTGGTATTTTCTACTTAATTAAAATAATATATTAGTTTAATAGATATTGAAATATATATATAATGAGGTATTAGTCATGTTCCACTAATAGGTCTAATGAATATCATAATTAAGTACAAAATAAGTTTTTTAAGAAGTCTAAGAAACACACATATGAATGTGGATAATAATATCATAACCAAGCATTCACTAATCCCATAATGGTGTTTGGGATAGTATACCAACTCATTATTCCTTATATACCTCTATGGAATAGTTTATGTGAATGGAGTAATCTAACCTTTCTAGATATGGTTATATTGATAATAAGTTAATAAACTTTTCCATTATTTGGGGGGGCATGAACTTCAGATGGAGGTATATAGATTAAATCAGGTACACACTGACGTGATAGATGGATTTTTTATGAGATATTAAATGGAAAAAAATATTATTAAAAAAAAAAACAAATATAGGGTATTAATGATTTTTGGAAGAAAATACCCTATGCAAAAATAGCATTTTGAATAACTAATTTGATCTCTATAGGATATCATAAGGAAACTATAAGATATTATCTAAATAAACATATACATAAAAAGTAATTGTTATTTGAAATGATATATTTCTAAAAAAGAAAACATTTTCATGAAACTCTTAGGATTACAATTTAATTTTATGATTTCGAAGCTCTAGATTAACTTGTTTTTTTATAAGAAATAATCTATATGAGATAATGAGAGAAGAAGAAGTTCCTAAGAAACAAGTGCATCAAAGGATTATAAGAGAAGTTAGAGAACATGAGATATATATTTTTTATAATCATCTAGTTAGTTCAAATATTATTACATGATACTAACTAACATCTTAGCTATAATGTAGTATTATAAGGGAAATATGCTACTAAATGGATGAAAGTAATGAATTAAAAAATGGATTTTAGGTAAAAGAATCCTTTTCATCTTTTTTGATGAACTAATTTATATATATAATATTGGGGGAAAATATGTATTATATATAATATTTTATAGGGACGGTTGATTAAATATATATATAGATCATGATTTATTGTAATGTAATTTAATAAAGGATAAGTTATTATCTAAAAAATAACCTTTTAATGAGTCAAAATTATAAAACCCATTAGAATATAACATTGAATAGAATGTTTTTAGAATTATTTAATTTGGGAAATGTATTCCAAAATTTCATTAAAAATGGGATGTTTAATATTGTTTTGTTATGTATAAAAGTTACAATAATGTATTCAAGTTACACAGATCAATTTATGGTTTAAGACTTGAATTGAAATCATGGAAGTTGAATTTCAATGAGGCTCTTTGAAAATGTGGTTTCATTATGAATTAAGGAGAGATATGTTTCAACAATAATTTCGGTAGGTATATAATCATTTTCATGGGATTTTTTTGTTATTATATGTTACAAATGGGAATCATTGTACAACTATTAAACTTAGTCAAGTCATGGTTAAATGAATACTTTTTCATGAAATAATTATGTAAAGCATCCAATATTATATAGATCAATAACTATCGATTGATATCTCAAATAATTATTTGATTAATTCAATGTACATATATTGAAAAATATTTATTAAGGTAATATATAAAAAAAAATTATGTGAGTATTATTAATAGTTTCAAATTTCATTAAACTCACTAAATTTTTTTTCACAAAAACATTGTAATTGATAATGATAATGAGTAGAGTTATTTATGATTTAGTAGGAGGACATATAATTTTTTAAATTATATATATTAGGTTTTATGTTGCCTATATTTTAATCTTAGTAGAAAGATATTTTGAAAATCGAGGAGAGCTACACTGGATATCAGCTAAGACAATCTCAAATTACATAAAGCATTCAAAGGATACATTAGGGTATATAGAGGACATGTAGAGATAGTGGTGAGGGAATACAGTAAGGAAAGATTCCAAGGAGATCATATTATCGTAAACCATAGTTAGAAATTTTTTTATCTGAGTATCTGTCTATTGATCCATAGAAGGTCAAATAACCCATTTTTATCAATTTAACATCAGTATATGAGTATAAAAGAGCTTATTATGTTGCGAAGGAATGTGTTTTTAAATGTATATTTGTCCAGAAAATTTGATGTATACCTATATTTGAATTATTTATTACTGTATACTATGATGATACTATAGTAATGTTAATTTCTAAGGGACCATATTCGCACTAGAGGATAAAGTATATACTTCAAAAGTTTCATATCACTAAGTATTTTATTTAAAGAAGAGTTAATATATAGTAAATAGAGATTCCATAGAGGTAAATTTGATAAACCCCATGAATAATCCATATATTAATAGAATCATTATTATAATATGAGAGATAGTATATTGATAGGGGTTATAATATGGCGTTATAGCAAGTGGGTGTGTATTTATAGTGGGCGACCTAGAAAAAACATTAATGTGTACATTGATTACCATTACATGTATAAATCATTATATATATATATATTTGTTTCTCTTACCATTATAGTAGTATTTCTTATTCATGTAATATATAAAGTTTATTATCCTTAGTTTATATATTATATCAAAAGGTTATATAAGTTCCTAGCTATAATGAGAAACTCTAAATACTATTAAAATAATATTAAACATATGTACTATGGAATAAATACAAAATTTTGAAATGATAAATATGATTATTAGGTATTTGGGGATCATAAGTTTTGATATTCTTCTAATAATGCACATAGCATGTGATATCAAGTATATGAGATCATATGGATTGACCTACCCATATGAACACCATATGTTTTTGGTGTCTCTAGTTGTTATTTTCTACGAACATGTGAATTATTATTCTAAAATGATATTATTATTAATTATATCATTTATCATTAACATTGATGTATTTTTTAAAAGATAACTATTTATTTATGTGAATTTGAATCTTGAATTGAGGTCATCATTAATGATATGAAATTAAATGAATAATCAGTAACAGAATTTCAAATCTGAGTATGAGAAGAGATATAATGGAACCTTTTGACCAAGATGATAGTAATATCATTAAATACATGGACATGGTATAAGATATGAATTACATCTAGTATTCTAATTAAGGAATAGCTAATGCTTGTAATGATGGTGACACAAGATATGAATCCTATTTTATAAGATATCATGTGAAAAAAGATGTTATATTACAAAATATATTTTATATGAGTGGATTCCATTTATATGAATTTACCATATATATTTGGTGGCGTTGATATGTTGATAGATGCCGCCCTTGGTCTGCCAGTAGAGCTCACTACTATCACGATTAGAGTATTTAGTGTCACCAACAAGTGAATTCAAAATTTTATTCAATTATAATGAATATTAGTTTAGGACATTATGGTCTCCATGAATGGGGTTGGGTAATGACTTAATGTGATATATCATGAAAAATAAATAAATTAAATGTTATTTTAGTTTAATTTCATTAATTGAATTTATTAATATATTTAATTAAAAATTTAATAATTTAATACACAAAGATTTTTTTCTGAATTGAAATTATTTATTCAAAGTTTCTTTACTGATTCATGGGAGAATCGTGCCATGTTAATGACTCATATCTTTTTAGGTAACATGGTTTATATCTTTAAATTAATTGATAAAATATATATGATAATTTTGTAATGTTAACATGGTGAATATTTTTTATATTTTTTATTTATGTGTTTTATCTTATTAAAGGGATTAATTACAAATTTCATAGCTTTTAATATATTTTTTAATCTAAAATAAGAAATCATGGGAACTATTGTATCCAAAAATTTGATAACATTCCCTCATTTTTGAATTTTCTTAGTATGAGAAAGAATGATTTGGCATACCTAAATCCATGATACAATTCTCGAATCAAGTAATCAGTTCTTCGTTGTATTCATGTACATTGAAAAATTCTTTGATGTTTCATGTTAACACCTACAGTTTGTAGATAAACATACCATTACCTTATAGAAGAATGTGTGGAAACAATTTAGGTATTTTATATAGGAACCTTCATAAGAAAATCTTATAACATGGGAAAAAAATTCAAATTCATAATACTAGTATATTTTTGGGTTGTTATTTTGAGAGGAGGGTTGAATTTGTTATATATAACATGGGTCAAATATTCTATTCAGACTTATATTTGGAATGTGTACATTAATACATCACAAATTGATGTTTTAGGTGTAACCGAAGACCTGTTTAGTGGAATGTGTGTTCAAGAAGTTGTTAGAGAAAGTTTGGGTGGCATGAAGGGTTAAGATTTAGTATCCAACAACCATTCAAACAGTGAATAGTGGTTCGCATTTTTAATGGGGATACATGAAGGGTGTGACCCTATACCTAAGGATTTCATGAATTGATCCATAATTCAAACTATTTAAGGTGCGCTGATTGCTTTTAAAGAAGATGATGAGACCCCCTATGTTTTTGGTTGTGGAGAAAACATGGGAGGGTCAAATAGTAAGCTCTTACCTCTATTTGGTTTCCCATAGGGGTTGTCAAAATATAATGGTGGGTCCGTGCTTAAGTTTCTGTAACTTTATATGTAATTAATTAACTATTTTATTCTAATCACAGTCAGATTTTGGTTTGGGTTTCTTGATGATTTCTACCAGTGCATGTTCTAGATCATGTCAATCGATGGGTCTTACACATACAATGAATAGATGTGTAATTGAGATGATTTTTTGGTATTTGGATGATATTTTGATTAATTTACGTCATTAGGTTAATTTTGGTAGGGTTTTTTCTAAATTGGATTACTATTTTGATTGATCGTGTGATAATGGTTAGAATGCTTCATTAGGGTTCTGTTGGGGGTGTTCCATAGAAATTATGTTCATGTTTGGTGGATCTATTGATGTGATATAGGTTAATCATGAGTTTTTTTATATAAATTCTCTATATTTTAAATTTAGTTATTATTTATAAATTTTTATATTGAACTATTCTAGTTTTATTGTGTGGAGATTACGGGGTAGAACGAGTTCAGATGAGGAATAGATGTGCATGGATGGGGATTAGAAGAGCACAAATAGGGTTGTAACTATATAACAGAGGTATGTGGACCCTTTAATATAAGAACATGCAACTATTATGATTTATTTCTATGTAATACATGTTTTATGGGTTTTAGAACAATATATTTGGACTAAGAGTGGCCAAGATAAATATATGGGATGATTTTGGTTCTTCTATGCTTGGGTTATGTTCTCTTTAGTACTTGGGTGAATTAGGATAACCCAGTTACTATATCACCATGTAGTCGGGATGCATGATGATTTTACATGGTGCCTTGAGATGGAATTAGGATATGAGTGGTTATGTGGGTATCCAATTATGGGTTCCTTATCACAAGTTTGGAATGTGTGAGAATTACATCTAGTAATGATGGGTGAGATGAACATTCATATCACACATGATGAGTGACACCCCACTGAGGGTGGTTTTGGTCTTACTTAGCCTTGTTATCACGTATGGGTAAATTTTCTTGATTGTGACCCCCTTATAGTGTATGGGGAGGAGTCTATGTGATTGAATTTTAACTTCATGGAATGTATGGGGATGTGTTAGTGTGCTTATTTGTGAGATACATGAATTTTGTTAGGATGGGTGAGTGTGCTTAACTGTGACCTACCCAGGGTGTGTGGGGATGATTCATTGTGATTGAAGATGACCTCCTTATAGTGTATAGGGATGGGTTGGTGTGATTGATTGTGACCTATCGGGATTGTCCAAGGATGGATTGGTGTTCTTGACAGTGACCACCCACTAGTGGGTGGTCTTAGGTCAGTGTGATAATAAAACCCTAACATTTTAATATATGATTATCCACAAGTAATTCAATGCATTTGATTGATTTCTCCACATATAAAACCACATAAAAATGAAACCACAATATATATTGGTAAAATATTAATATTTAAGTATGACCCATAAATCTAGTTATTCAATCAGTGGTAATGAATAGTACTAAATTATTAATAAAATATATTTAGAAAAAATAAAGGCTAATTTTAATATAAATAATATTAATTTACTTTATCTATAATTACTTATATGATCATTTATTATTTAGAAATGTATTTTTTTGAAAAAAATTGTTTTTTTGTGATATTAATTTATATGTAAAGAAATATATTATAAATGATGATAAATAATGTTTTATATTAATAATTAATTAAAATTTACGTATTTTTTAAATTAAATGATATAATAATAAAAGCTATTGATATATTAATATTTCATTAACTAATAAAAACAATTTTAATTATATTTTCCAATTTTATTAAAATGCTAAATTTATCAATTTTTGAATTTTAATTTAACACGATGGAAATCATATTTTTTTAGAATTAAAATATTAGGAAATGATTAGATTTTGTGTTTTTTAGAGAAATGTTTCCTTTTAGATAGAAAATATGGGTTTTCAAAGATTATATTTTTTATGATTTATCAATATATACGTGTATCCTAGAAGTTTAAAAAACATCAAATAAATAAAATATATATTTAATAATTATAATTATGAATATGTATATATATATATATTATTTAAACAAATCCAATGTGAAATACTTTTAGAACAAAATGAAAATATTACTTTGATAAAAATGTCTTTCTTTCTTTTATTTGAATCACTTATTTTTGAGGTGAGATTAAATTTTGGACATCCATGAAAGTCTAAAACCTATTATTTTATTTAAAATAAACCAAATATTTCATGGTAATTTATAATTCTTTAAATTATGGCATACAATTATATTTTATAAAGAAAAACAATTTTTTATCTAAATACTATTTTTGTAATGAATTGACCCACAGAGACTCTCCTTGCTGGTAGAAGGTTGCATAGAAAGTACCCCATGATCTCCTCCAAAAGGCCATGGTCTGCCGACCAACACTGTGTAGTCATATCCCACACATTAGAGGCCTTAGAAAATGTTACCTATACCCATTCACGCACATCCATCTCCATTAAAATGTATAGATATTATAAATATATTGATAAAAATTGAATGAAAATATCTATATCCCATAAAAAGGGAAATACTACACTAGAATGTATAAATGGGTAAAATAAATTAAAAAAAGAGTTCAAACTAATTATAAGAAGGGGATTGTTGTCAAATGCACCATCAATAAGTTCCTTGGTCCATCATGTTTTATATGCTCTACCTATATTGGGTCCTCTTAGGACATTGTCGACATACCTATTATCTACATAAGAAACAACATGTGCGGTCAGATCCTATTTTCGGGAGAGTATAAACATATTTATTAAGAACCCAAAAAAACCCAAATTAAATGGAGCAACAAAATGGAAATATTCTGATCAACCCAAAGCCAAATGAGAAAACAAGATAGAGAGATATAAAGAATGAATCTCTATCTCATACACTTCATGACTATATATGGATAGTCAACTGAAAACACGTGGTATTTAAATAAATATATGTGACACCATTGAAAGGATTCATAGAAAAAAATCTTATATAGTAATCCCAAACTTAAACTCTCATGGTATCAACAATAAAATATACCAAAAGATTATGAAAAAGGATTAATGATATCACTCGTCAAGGAGAACTCACTCTACTAGAACTTCCATCCCGGGCATGAATCATACGAGTGATCTCACTCATTGATCACACCATTTTTATCCCTGATAGAACTCATCCCTGAGATCTCACACTATTGGGTATGACCAAGCTTATGGTTATTCCAACCATCTCTGGTGGAATACAACCAAGTGAATATTCTTTTCAAGACATTCTCTATGGAAATTCCTGATAAAACCAAGTGGATCTTGATACTCATATAGGGTATACCACCAATTCAATATGGAGGAATACACTAGCCCTACTAGAAACCCTAATGATCTCATCATCTAGAAAGTGTTTCCCACCCAAAAAAATAAGGGGACACTATGAACCCATTATAGAAGTTTAGATATCACATACCTTAGATAGGGGATCCCCTCCCTTGTATTTTTGGGAAAAAACCAAACAAAAACACCATTAGGAACAACTCTCTATGTTGGGGATCATATAGACGATGAAAAAAAAATCCTACTGAAACCACCTACTAAGTTGGGGATATAGGATTGTAAGAGTATATTATATTGATACCCATAAAATATGGGGGTTTAATTTAGTTTAAAACATTTAAAATAAAGAAACAAAAAAAAACTTCTTAAATTTAATAATAGGACTCAGACATCGTCCGATGATCATAGTAAGAGAATAGGAATCATAGTTGATATAAATAAATCAAAGTTTGTTTTCATCAAATTCATAGATACATGTAGAATCCAAAATTATAGAAATCTATGTATGAATAATAACAATCTATTAAATTCACAATGTAATATAATTGTAAAAAAACATATAATAACAGATAATAAAAGTAAGAATGACTTACAATATATATTAAAAATATTTTACTCTTTTATCATTAAGAGTAATGTTATTCAATAACCTGGAATAATGTTATCCATAATTTATTACCTACTAAATTGTATATATTTTCTTACTAGTAAATACTTTGATATGAGGATTGAAATAATATTTATCTTCATATCCTCAGAAGTCCCCAATATGATGATCTGCATCGACCTTCCTAGACGTAGAATCCCTTGACCTGATGGATCAGATTCACCATATTCTTATCATCAGAATCCATAGATTGTAAAAATTGTCATACAAGATTAAAAAATAAAATTCAATATAAATTAAACAACCCAGATAAGGATTCATTATAACTAAGACTCTAATTTATTACAAATAATTTAGAAGGAGATGTTCACATAAATAAATATTTAGACTTATTGATTTATGATTGTGATCTTCTCCAAACTATTCAAATGAAAAGCTACTTGTAATCGAAGCTCCAATGGTCATACATATGAGTTTTTGGTAATGACCAAGACATATAGCTCTATGATAGTTAATAATACTTTCGCATAACTGAATGTCCAATTTCATTTTGTTTTATCTCCATTGCAATGCTAAAAATATTCATTATGATTGAAATAATTATTATGTGCCTCTAATTATAAACATCAATCAGTCTGATGGGATTTCTTATTTATTATCAATATGATGAAATAAATGAATATTAGTGTAAATTATTGGTACCCAATTATGGTTTATGGTAATTACGTTTGTCATTCTGGTAGACTAAACTGAATTCTAACCACTTATTAAAAAAATTCATTTTAAAAATCGGACACACCTTCGGTTTAATTTATCATATTGTGAAATGAGAATTTTATATTAGTAACAGAATAGAATATTTTTTTGTACTGTAGAATGTATTTATTTCTATAAGAACATAATAAAACAAATGGTACATAAAAAAGTTAGTAATAATGTTTTAAGAGATTCTGTGGTTTAAAAAAATAAATGAATGAAAAGGTAAGAAGTAATGCTTCTGACACAATAATCACACCCTTTTTGAAAAAAACCACAATACCTAAATGAAACAATAATTTAAAAAAACTACAAGAATAAATTATTTTAGTAACTTTGATGTTATCCTTTACAACTTATCTCCCCGTGATTTGGTAACTCTTTTTTAATATGGTGAAAAGTATTAGAACAATTATTCCATATAGATTACATCTCTCCCTTATGAATACTTACTCCCCAAAGGATATGATATCTCACATTAAAAGAAATTACTCCCCTTTATATAGAATTATACCCAATAATAAAACATTCTATCCATTTATTATTTTCAAAAATTAAAAGGAATGAATCCAATGTTTACAGAAATGTTATAAAATATAACATAAAAACTATAAATTTATCTAAGTAATCATTCAAAAATAATATAAAATAACTTCTACCCTATCATAATTTGAAAAACAATAATCAACTATAATTGGGATAAAATATAATTCATAATAAACCACCATTAAAATGTTTTACCAAAATATACATCGATATTTAAAAAACAATACGTATACATTCTTTCTTTGTCAAGGTCATCATGAAAAACATTATCTTTTTTACTCATGTTGATCCTTCTCCAGTGTTAGAAAATATTCATACAAATAAACCTACTTCTGAACTTTAATTTTAAGGCTTATAACTTCTTTATATTATACTTCATTTTTTCCATCATTATGAGCAATTCATCTTAAGATTATATCATCCTGATCATATTTATCTCCATAGCATGTGTATTTTCATTAATTACAAACACATCCTAAGACTGATAGTCTTTAGTATCTATAAATACATATAAAAACATGAAGGTGTCATCCATGTATGAATAAAACATGTTTAAATATTTGTATTTTTCTAAAAATAGATTCTTAACATCAAAAAAACTAATCATCATGCTCATCAATATCAGTATGTATTTAGATGGACCACATTAAAAATTGTTTGTATGACTATTATTGATATTTAAAATATTATTGAAAAACAATAAAATCTATCTCTATTATGATCATTGGTACACTCAATATTTTGAGTGACATTGTTTTTTCATTTATATATTCTAAAAGAATCGTACACCTTGATTAAATATTGGGTAAATAAGGAATCTGATCATTCAAAATTTTCATAGAAAGAGAAATAAAATCAACACCAATTTGGGAAATTGTCTCTTCTCATTCCGATTTAACAATCTTGACCTGGGGTGGTGTAGTTTTTTTAGTTTTTACATCCAATAATTTTCTTTGTTTTATATTTCATTGAATATTTCTTATAATCTATAACTTCTAGAATTTCCATATCCTTATCTATTTCCACATTTTTCGAAAAATTTCATATGAAAATTTTGATATTGTTCTTCTTCTTTAGAGGATGAATTTTCATTCTATTTTCATAATGATCCTTCATCTTTATTACTTTTTAAATTTTCTTCCTTAGTATATTGAGATGGTAAAACTGACATGGATGAGTATGACTATGATGATTCACTTTCTTTTGTAGAATTATCTTTTTAGGGTTACTCATAATCAACTTCATTATTTTATTCTTTTTTTATTCTTCTTCCTCTTCGTAAACAACATTTTATTCTTCATCAAATTATAATTCAATTTCTTATTCTTTAAATTGTTATTTTAATTATTTATCAAGTGTTTCCTCTAATTTTACACAAGTTATAAAATATTTATTTCAATAAAATACAAGATATTATGATTTCATAAGTACATTTGAAACTTGTTATTCAATAACATGATTTCATGTTCCCATATCTTCCACTAAAGGGATATCAACAGGAACAACATATATTTCTTAAAAAACTTGTCTAGCTTATATAAGGACTTGATCGATGTGGAATATTATTAATACATGATTCTCAAATTCCTTTTGTAACTCCTTTATAAAGACCTTCCATAATATTATCTTCTTGTAACATATTCCTTTTCTTTATTCCTTCCTATTCTTCTTAGAGCAATTCTTCAGTCTGGATTTTAAAAGACTTAGCCTCAACGAAATCTATACCAAATTCTTGATCCCCTAGCTTCATTTGAGATATATGATCCATCATCCTTTTAAACTCATCATATCTCATTTTATCTTATCTATTTTGTATAAGAGGAGATGTCTCAGCCTTTCATTTCATCCTCTTTTGAACTTCCTCAGGCTCCCTTGATGGTTGTTATTGGTGATAGATACTTCAATATTTTCTACAAAACTTTTAGTCTTAAAATTATCCAACAATTTCGTCTGTGACCTTGTATCATCACTTATGAGGGAAATATTTTCATTGATTGGATACGATATATTTTATACCTTAAAAAACTCAATACATTTCCCAATAATCCTTTTAATGAAAGATATGAGCATTTTAATCTTCAACATTATAGAATAATTTTTTATATTATCTTTCGTAATGAAAATGAACTTTAGCAAATCAATCTTCCCCATATTAACATGATAATTGAGAATAAATAAATCAGATACTTTTATATTATCCCTTTCACCTTTCCTTGGAATTATATATCCTTTAATCCATAAATCAATGAATATGTTTCCAGTGTCAGATAAAAAACATTTCTAACATTATTAAAAAAATAAAATAAAAAAGCATCCACCTAATTCACCTGAAATGTTCTTAGATTTTATGGTAACTTGTTTGATGGTAAGTAAGAATCACCATAAAAATGATCGCAAACCAAGTATGTTACAATTTTATATGAATGATTGTACATTTTTCCAAACAACATAGATGAAACCTTATCCTAAAAAACTTCATTATATACTAAGAAGTAGAATAAAATTATGAAACTACTATAGGATAGTAGAGATAAAAGTATATATCATTTTTTTATAACAAATGTATTCCCATCCTTGAAATGGAATTTTTATTTTGAGAGTAGAATAAGACTTAACAAACCATGTTATTTCAATGAGTATTTCCATAAAACCATACCACATTTCATTGTCTTTTTTCCCATTGGAACTAAATATAAAATCAATGAAAGATGAAAAAGAAAACAAGCAGTCTAATTATTTTTGAAGGGTGAATCAAATCAGGAGGGAAAAACTGAAAATGGATGTGGGAAAACGGAGTGACCTACACTTATATAGGAAAAATATAGGTGACCGGTCATATTTAGTGTTGAAACCAACAATTGTGATTGAAACACTTTATAATATGATAACAATGATTTAATGAAAAAATTTGTTTCAATTTTTATTCAAACTCTCAAGGTTTTAACACTTTTATTAGCTTGAAAATGAATTATATTAGAATGATATTAAATTATTTTGAAATATATATATATATTTCAAAATAAAAGATATAAAAACAACAATAAGAAACTAAAATGATGAAATAGTACATAAAAAAATAATATAATAATACCTTTCATAGTGGAATGTTTCATTAGTATCATTGGCATGTTCTAAATAATTTTTTAGAATAAACATTTTATGATTTTTCTTGAAATTGATTCAAATTAAAGTATTACTAAAAAATTTATTATGATAAAGAAAAGTTATTATTAAAGTTTTACTATGAAAAAACATATTTTTATAGTTTTATGAAAATTGATAAGAGGTTATAATTTTTTTTAATCCAGATAATTCATAAAAATTCATGATTATGAGAAATTTTTTTAATAAAATTACAATGAAAATTTTATAAAATATTTATTCTTGAGAACTCATTATAATATAAATTTTTAGAAAGACTATCAATTTAGAAAAATTATTTAAAAAATATTCATATGTATTTCCTCTATAAAAAGGAGTATATTAATGTAAGGATATGGTTTACTAAGAAGTAGATTTGAGTGATCAATTAACATTGATCATTAATAGCATCTATTAAATATATTCAAATCTATTAGAATTGAGTGTTTTAGTAAAAATATAATCATGTTGTTGTTGAGTTTTGATGAATTGTATTTTTTTATCTCTTTTAGGTGTGTGATCCTAAAGAAAATGATGTCTTTTTTCTATATTTTACCATATAACTGACTTATTATGTTTTTACATAAATAAATTTCTCTTTTTTTCATAAATTATTTTTGTTTTTGAGAAACCCATGCTATAGTCAGTGCGTGTGTGTTTCATCCACAACACTTGAGCATTATAACCTATAACTGCCACATATTTGGTTTTAGTAGTGGAATGTGCTACTAAGTGATGTTTCATACAAGAACATGAAACTAAATAAAATCCTATGAACTGAAAAATACCCAATGTACTTTTTATGCGCATTCTATATCCAAAAAAGTTATCATTTGTTAAAATTGTTATGTCAAAACATTTCTAGATGAATAAAGAAGACCTAAATCCATAGTTATCATAAGAGAATAAAAAATTAATATTACCTATTTTAGTTGAGATTCTTTTGTATTATATTGATATATTTCACAAAATCATACTACAAATGTTAAATATGGACGACTAGTTGTTAAGTAAAGTAAACTTTCAACCATAACTCTAAAAAACGTTTGATCAAATGGATTCACTACCTCATCAAAATATAAAGTATTAGAGTTACTAGTGGGATTACTAATATATTTATTATTTTCATATCCCAATTTTATAAGAAGATATTTTATAATCTTATTTTGAGATATAATTTTTTTGTGTGAAATTTGAAAAGAAATAAAATATGTTAACTCACCCATCATACCCATTTTGATGTTAGAATTCAATATATCAAAAATGGAATTTTTTTAATGATTTTGTATTTGAACCAAATATAATTTCATCAACATACATTTGTAAAATCACAATGTTTTTATTAACGTATTTTATTAAATTATTTGGATCCACATCTCCCTAAACAAAAATGAATTATTAAAATAATCTAGTTAATCTATCATACCAATCACCAAGGGACTGATTAAGTCCATTATAGGATTTGGTATGTTTAGAGACATGTTTTAGAAGTTTTTTTTATTTTCAATACCATGTGGATTTTCAACATAAACATTATTCTAGACATATATGTTAAGATAAGAACACATCACATCCATTTGAAATATTTTGAAGTTACAAGAATATGTAAAGGATCTAAGTATTAGAATAGATTCATATCAATCTACAAGATTATAATTTTATTCAAAATCAATTCCATTTTATTGATTATATCCCTGAGAAAAAATTTAGGCATTATATCTAACTACTATTCAGTTTTCATTGTATTTATTTCCATTTTATTCAAATTATAGATGTTTCTATATATCACTCAACTAACATCCAGAAATTGTTCCTTTCAAACTCATTAAGTCCATATTAAATTACCTTAATAAAATATTTATCTCTATAATCCTCAATAATATTATTAAGTTTGAACATTGATAAGAAAGCTAGTTCTGAAATTTTATTTTTATAGAACTTCTATAAGAAACATGTTGATCTATATCACTAATTACACATTGACTATGATGATTACTAATAAAAAACTAACATCATAGGTTTTCAAAACCCAATTATTCAATATTAGGTGGAAAATATTACTCTGGAATAACATCAGAAATAAATTGTTGAGTTAGATCCTTATGATAAAAACCTTTCAAAAAAGTTTAAAAATTAGTTTTAGAAATGAATTATAATGATTTAGAGTGGGATTGTTTTAAAATAATGTTACCAATTCCATCAAACTAAACATGAACTGTTTCATCAATAGTATAATAAATTTTATTAGAAAATCGATAATCTTTACTAATAATTGAATTACATAGAAATATGAATTCCTCAAATTTTAGTGAAAACATATATAAATTATTTTTATTATTAAAATTGAGTACATTGCATAAAAATACTTCAATGTAAGAATATTTTGGTTTTCACACTTTCCACATATCATAAGGTGTTTTATTAAGAAAAAGAATTAATATAATATAGATTAAAAGTATAGTAGGTAGTACTAATCGTTGTATCCTAAAAATGCTTAGAAATTGACTATTCAATCAGTATGATTCTAGTAATCTTTTAAAGAATTATATTTATTATTCTAACTATACCATTTTTATTGGAAATTCTAGGTTCTAAAAAGTTATGTTCAAAACCTTTCTTATTGAAAAAAAATTAAATTCATAAATTTCAAACCCTCCACCATGATCACAATGAATAGTTATCAAGGATAGGGATTTTCTCATTTTAAAATATAGATCAAAATGTTTATAAATAACCAAATTCTTTATATTTAATTTTATAAAAATAAATCAATGTGTATATAGTGTTATCATCAACGAAGACATATACAGAGTATTTTGAACCAAAAAACCCAGTTTTTTGTTGGAGAAAATAAGTCCATGTGCACTGACTCTGAATCATAAAAAGTTGAGAATTTTATAATTTATTTAAAAACTGACTCATGTTTCTTACCGTATTGAAAAGGGTCACAGAATTTTTGAGTATAAATCCTACATCACAGTAAATCCTTATCAAGTTATTTCTTAGCCAACATAGATAATTTTCTAATGTTAAATGGTGTTAATCTTATTTTACATAACCAGGATTGATCTTTTACTACACTCATGAAACATAATTCTTTCCTCCTAATTTCATATATGTTTGGGGTATAAATTTTTTTATTCTGATTGGATGAAAAACTAAAAGCATACTTGGAACTATATACAGTACATTTATCATTCCTAAACATTACAATGTATCATTCATCACATAATTGTATTTTTATTATAAGGATTTAATTATGTATTATAACATATAAAACGTTTTAAATAAGAGATTTTTTAAGAAGTATAATGTTACCTATTCTGATAATATATCCTTGATCATTTTCTATGATTGTTATATTACCACCTTTCAACGTGATTATCTTCAAGAAGAAATATTTTTCCCTCCCATATTCCTTGAATAAACACTATCCATTTACCAAATGTTTTCTTGTTGGTAGATTCTTTATTTTCATAAAAACAAAAATATTAGTTTTTTAGAACCCAAACATTCTTTATTTAGATATTTTCATAAAATATAATTTTGAGTAGCCACCTTTTTTGGAAAATAATACTTAAAGAACAAAATAATATGCTCTATGCAAAGAAAATTTTTTCATCCATTTCCCACTAAATTTTCACTTAGTAAAAAAGATTACATTTTTAGGGAAAAAATAATTGTTACAAAACACATGTTTTTTTTTGTAAAATCCATTTTGGTATTATCACTATAATGATGAAATTTACTATAAATTTTATTGATGTTTTCATCACTAGTGGTAAAAGTATAAAAATGTTTCATTGGGATATAAATTTTAGTTTTTAGTTTTATAACTACAATATTATAATCAATGATAATAGTTTTTGGAAGATATTTTTTTGACAGTAGTTTTAATCTATTTTAAAATAAACAAATATTTCAAAATTATATGCAATAAATTATTTTGAAAAATCATTGTTATCAATAGATTTATAATAAATATATATTTCATTAGTAAAAATAATTATTCTTGAATTTTACTTATAAATATTATCATTAGCATTAGATTATGTTTTAAAAAAATAATACAATTTTCATCTAAATAATTGTTTTGAAAATCTAGAAACATCATAATAACTAGGAAATGTATTATATTCACATGATAAATATTATTAATCAAACAATGTAAAAATTTTCTCATCAGGATGATTTTAATTTAACGAAATATTATTTATGGATTCAACTTTATGAACTTTTTCCCTTCAACATTTATTTAACATAGGTACTTTATAAAAAAGGAAAATATTCCTCTATCTTGAACAATCATTATCAGAAGAATATTCATAAAAAACTCCACAACTAGAGATCAATGTTTATAGAAGCATTAAAAACATTATTTTATTCTAATTCATTATATTTATTGGAATTTCTCTATGAATATCTTTACTTTGTGTATTTCTCTTTCAACTTTTGACAATCAGGTTGGATATGTTTCGCATTCTTATATTCAGAACTAGTGAGCATATAATCCTCATTATAAAATTTATCCAGATGGACATTCCTTTATCAATATTGAAAACATTTATTCACCATTATATTTTTCATCCATCTAGAAATATGATCCAACTATTTTTTAGAATTATCAGATGTACTATAATATCAATGAAAAATAAATTTATTATTTCTTGAATATTTCACAAATTTATCATGATATTTCACTTTAATAAATACCATATAATTTCTAGAAAAATAAATAGCACCAATTTTCATCATAGTGTTATCATCATATTTTTTAAGTCTACCTTCATACTTCATGAGAGTACCAATAAAATCATAAAGGTTATGATTATTAATCCTACTTATATCATCAAAAACTTTTTTTTTGATTCCTACTTTTTGGGAATTATTTCTATAATCTTTTCAACCAAAATTGGATCATCAAGAAGTTTTTATCCAAGGGACTGTAAACTATTAATAATTGTTATTAAACATTGGTGAATCTGGGAAACTGACTCTCCTAGTATATAATCAAAGGCTTGTTAATCAACTCTTAACTTATTTCATTTGGTTTCCATAACATTATATGTACCAAAGTGTGATAAATCCAATTTTCTCCAAATAATATTTCCAGTTTCACAAGATAATATATAACTGTATATATTCCTCATACAAGAACACCAAAAAGTATTTATTAATTTTTAATTAAACTGATATTATAAATTATCATCATATATAAAGGAAGAAACATCCTCCTTAGGAATATTGTATTTTATTCTACGCGTTAAGATGTTTTTAACTCTAGTGTTTCTAAAAAATGTTTTTATTTTGTCTCTCAAATACTCAGAGTCATTCCTATAAAACATATTTTATCTAATAAGATTTATATTATAACTAGATTGAATATTCCTAGCTTTAATTTTTAAAAAATAGATACTTTTTTTGACAAATACATGTTTGTGTAACAATGTTTATATCAAAAAATAAAAAACATGAAGTATGTAAAGAAATTATAAACACATAATATGTATATGTAGTATAAACCTTCATTAATTACAATTTTAGGATCAAAAGAGTAGTTTATAAGGATATACATAAAAGAGGGAGAGAGGTGGTGAACTGTAGTTTGAAAAGTTTAAACTAAACAAAACACAAAATATATTAAAGTTAATAATCATAATAAGACATCATCTATTAATCTTTGTAATATAATTAGAATCAAAGTTAAACTTATTGAAAAAAATAATGTTTTTATCATATTCATAGATACCCCCATAAAAAACATTTTAGAAATAAATAGATGAATAATAACTTTAATTTACAAGCACATGAGAATATACTTGTAAAAAAACTTAAAAAAATATCTAGTAAAAGTAATAATGACGTACAAGATATATTAATGTATTTACCTCTTTTAAACTCCTGAGTAATTGATTTTAATAACCTTTATTATTCATATCCAAACATTTATAACTATTGTAAATATTTTCTTTCCTTAATATGAAATCACATTATATGATGATCATAATAAGGTTTGTATTTCTGTCCTTGGAAACCCTCAATATGATGATTGACATATATCTTCATATCCTAGGAATTCCTCAATCTAAGGGATTGAATTCACTTTGGTCATATCCCCATAATCCCATGAGCATAACAATGATTGGATGTGATTATAAAAGAAAATTTCTTATAAAGGAAACAACCATGAAAATGATTCCTTAGAATTAAAACTATCTAAAGTATTAAAAAGACATTTGATCGAGATTTTCACATAGATAAAAATTTAGATAGATTGAGTTTTGAATGTGACCAAATCAAAACAATTTAAATGATCATATATTTATAGTTTAATATCAAATGGTCACTTTTTTGAGTTTATTGCAATGACCTCATAAAACTAGCCATTTGACCACTCATAATGATCGGGAATAACTGAACATATAAAGGCCTATTTTTTACCACCATTACAATGATAAAAATAATCATTATGATAGAGACAATTATTATGTGATACCAATTCTAAACTCTATTCATTCTAATTTACTTTTTATTGATTATCAATAAGACAAATTGAATTAGGATTATTCAAATAAATCGGTACCACAGTCATTCTGATGGTCATTAAATTTTTCATTTAGATGGACTAAACATAATTCTAACCACTTTTATAAATAAAATTCATTCCAATAATTAGAGGAAATATTATAATGATTTATCATATTATGGAATATAATGTTTATATTCATAATACATTAGAGAATTTCTATATATGGTAGAAAGTAATGTTTTTCACCAAAACACACAAAAAAATTTCTAACATAAAATGTTACTAAAAAATATTTAAATGAGTGTTTATGATTTCAAAAAACTAATAGAAAATATAAGTAAGAAATAATTATTATGTCTTAATAGTTGACTGTATACCAAATTATGACTCAAACCTTACTGGGATATCTTTTTATAGATGGTATCACCACCTGTGTAGTGTTGGTCATGACGGTACCATGAACTCTGCCAAGGGATATTAACATGATATCTGATTCCAACATATCCTCTAATATTGATACAAAAAGACTATCTATGATCATCCTATTTAGGGGATCAAATTTTTGTAGAAATCACATAATGACACACTATACCCTTACAAGGATATTCCATGGGAACCAAATCTATTGATATTGTTCTATAAGTCACTAAAAAGTGACCTTGATAGAAAATCCTCAGATCACATATCACATGCCAAAACCATGGCCACTATCAATTCCCATGATGAAGACTACATAGGATATCCTACTCATGAGAATCCATCCAAGTATTGAAAATGGATATTTATAAGGAAGTAGTCAGGGGGTGCATGGAATATACCTATATTAAATGGTGTGTATTTCTAAGAAGGATTATGGTTGTGTCCCCTCCTGCTAAATGGATAGTATTTCTGAATATAAACAATGTGAAAATCATTTTACATGTATTATTACCTAATTAGATCTATTTATCATGTTCTCCCCCACACAATTAGTTGGGCATGTCACCTCACTCGACGTGTTCCCTTGGTACTCTCGGTTTCATAGTTATCTAGCTATTGGGTCATGTCCTCAGACTTTACAAATGTTTGGCACTATATTCCCATATATGGAGACACGTTTCTTAGTGGCCATGTATTTTGGTACATGTACACCCTAAGTAACGGGTTGTGTACTCACACATGGGCATGTCCCCTCGCATTGTGTTCCTACCCGTTTATTCATCCACAAGGCCTAGGATCACTATATTGTGTGTATCACCTGGTATAATGAGTGTAGTACAAAAAGATCATTATTCACAAATAGGAAGAATATATCATGTCTGATAAAAATTACACACCATGTGATCAGGAAATCCAACTGAGAATCAACTTTGGGACACCAGAAACTCCCAGAATTCCAACAAAACCCATGGATTTACCCCCACTAAATCACTAACTGTCACAACAATTCTATAATAACATAAAACTAAAAATATGAGGATTATGATGTAATGATAATAAAACCACCTATCTTATCATGAAAATAAAACGATTCAGGTACATATCCATGCACCACATCCATTAAACTGTGATCTTATACAGATCAAACTCTTGATTGATGTTCAAATTCACATCCTCTCTTAGTGGTTTAGCCTTGGCTCATCCATCACACAATGGGGGTTCCTACTTATTCTTTTCTATTTATGTGATCCTAATTGAGAGGGAATGAGTTGTTAATTTAATTTTATTAAATTAATATATGTCCATTTCACACACCTCCAATAGCCCCCACCAACTGGTTTCCCAACACTAAAAAAACGTTTTTAACAAATAGGGTAATTACTATGCTCAAAACTCAACCATGGTATAAGATTTCCCATCTGGGATTTTGATCAGGAGGTATACAACATTTCTAATGAAATATTTCTCACATGATATAAAATATATAATATTTTTAATATAATGGACCTGAGGATCTCTGGATACTAGAATCCTGTGCTGACTCCGCATGTAGATCCAAAAATATTCCTATAAATATTCCAAATTATTATAGGGAAAACAATTTACTACAACCTACCCACCTTCAAGATTTTCATTTTGAAATGTGAAAGCCTAGGAACAAGGGGAAAAATTTTCAAACAACTAAGACTCTCATTATAGTGAGATCATAAGTGGTTTTATATGGTATCAATAACACACTCTCAGGGGAACCACAACCCCAAATAGGGTCCTCCATTTTCATATCATAAAAAATCACCATGTTCCTTAAAAGTCCACTCCAAACCTAATTTCCATCTCAAGCTAGTTTGAAGTCATGAAACTTGGTATGAACTTATCTCCATTTCTTAAATTAGTGGAGAACACCAATAAATCAATCCCAATGCACTTACAAAGTCTATCATCAATCCAATTCTTTAATGAGGTATAGCTACTGAAATATCTCATCTATCCTCATTCTCCCCTAGATGAACTGCACCATCAACATTCATCGCTAGTATTGACTCTAGGACCACAATGCTAACTCCTTATGGTTTTGACCAATATGGTGATTAGTTATATGGACTCTTAAATGTGGACTTAAATGGTTATATTTTGATAGTGGAGTGAAAAATACAACATGCTAAAATGAAAATCCGAAGCATGTTCTACAAAACCTAAATAGTTTTCTCTACATTTCACAACAACCCCCTCTATTAGGTGTACCACTCAGGAAAAGGAACTGCTTCAATACACCATCTCACAGTGTGATTGGTGTTATTGTCAATCCTAAAAAGGTATATTTACTCTTTCCTTTATAAAATCCATCAAGAACATGTCCAGTGGGTATTTCTTCATGAAATATCTCATTGAAAAAAATTCCTAGCAGTTCCTCCCTACCTCACTAAAAAAAGGATGGGTAATCACCATACGCTAGTGACCTTTCATTTCTCCCTCAAATTTATCTCATGTATATCATATGTTGAGAACATGAGGGTTACCTATAAAGAAATGATTTAACAAAAAAAATCCAAAAAGTGTTAAAGGAATCAATTATCAAGACTCGCATTTTATTTCCTAGAGAAAAACACGGGGCTACCCATGATTGCACATTTGGTCTAAACAAGACCACAATCTAAAAATATAAAACATCACTACAACATTTCAATATCAATGAAATCCAACCAATATTATGGTATAAATAATGTGGTAGTCCCTATGTGTGAGTATATAGATAAAACTAATACTCAATGGAGAGGTAAAACCAACACTTCCTCAGGAATATACCCTCAACTCTACTACTATAGTAGGATGCATAAAAATCATATAACCACCACTATATTGGTCAAATAATCCATCTCATAAATGTTTGATATTTCTGAAAACACATGTTCTTTCCCAAAATATAAAGGGATCACTGTAACTAAATGGAGGAACTATATCCAAGAATCTAGTAACACATGACCACATAATGGGAGAAAATTTTAGAATATGGAAATAGACAACCACTCCACTCTTTTGTAATCAACATAGTGACTCTCCCTAAAATTATGGGATGATTTTATGTGATGGTATCCCTCCACTAGAGTTATTCACACTAAAGATATGAGTTCATAACCTCTAAGACTCTCTAATGTATGATTCTAGAATATGGGTCATTAAAAAGGATCCACTCGTATCACTAGTACTTGAATATGGGAATCACTTATAGAAATGTGGATCATGACACTATTCTAGATGTAGATACGAAGAAAAAAACACATGTTGTACCTAGAACCATAGTATAGCATCTAGGATAGAATACCCTCATGATTGAAGCTATTAATTTACATTTCTGACATATCTTCCACAACCAGGGCATGCTCGAACACCTACACAATAACAATCTCGAACACAGTTAACAATGTAATTTTTCCACCACACCTTGAAACTATCTATTTTGGTCTGTGATGACTCAACAAAATGATTTTTTATCACATCATAATAGTGTGTCTTAGTGGAGAATGAATCCATCTTCATTATGAGTGAAAATCCACATTAAAAATCACTATCACATGAAACTACCAATGCCCACATCACCCTAGTTATGCCATGAAATAGAATTTTTTGGAAAAGTTCACCTCACAACTCTATCTAAGAATAAAACTAATAAAAGAAGAAATTATATATATATTAACACTAATAAACTCCAAATACTCAGGTTTATAGGCCTCTATAGCCGAATTCTTTCCACAACATGATCCTCTGGCTCCCTAAGCCTAGTGAGGACAAACCGATGGTAGTTTTGGAAACCTCTCTATTCATCTATCATGTCCTTCTACTCTTCCCGCTCCTCTGTAATGTCTACCATTTTGCATAACTGTATGCTCCTATCACTATATATAACAATGAATTACATAGATTATTTCACTCTCACTAGTACATAAGTTCAGAAAATATAATGAGAGATATCTCTATCCATCAAAGAGGAAGCACTGCATCTCCCATGGATGACTGGTTTTGGCCTGGATGCCTTGAGCTACAAACCATACATACTAGGATTTATTTATTAAGAATTTCACACACATGTATTCCTAATCCATTCATTAGATACCTGCTTCAATGATCTCAAATCCTCTACTTCCAACACAAACAGTCTGAGTGTTCTCATCCAAAAATATCTTCAGAACCATGTCTTTGTTGAAAACACTTGAATAATTGGCAATGCATAATGATATCATGAAATCCCTAATTTCTCATACTAACCCCTAATTGAAGGAAAATTCTAAAAAAAGTCTCCAAACTTATATAAGAGTATCACAAAAGGTCTTTGAACATCATTGAACACTCTATGATTTGTTTTCTACCCTACCAATGGTACTGAAGCTCCTGAATATGCATTGATCACAATGTTGATAGAAAAATTTCCTACCTAAAGAGCCATTCTGACTCCATCAAAGTTAGAATAATATTATCATGTGTATGCACCACCATAATCTAGTATCACTCGATCTATTCCTACAAAATAATCACTTATAGGACCTCCATCTGATCAAGATATGTCCTTACAAGGAGGAAACCATATATGACTACCTTAAGCTTGTCATCAGCTGCCTGAGGGTCTAGGTCCCCCCAATACCTGGGGTGGGGTTTATTCATATAATAGTCCGGTTTTGAACTCATCCTACTCCCCTCTTTGGCCTGAACTAATAGAACAACTTTCTACTCAATGTGTGGTTTCTTGACAAGGAAACTTCCTAGAGATAATACAGCATCTAAAGACCCTTGAAATGAAGCCACATAAATGGATGGAATGTCATCACAATTCCACCATGGATCCCTCGCCGACTATCATCATGGTAGAATCCTGGAATATAATCAAGACACACCAGAATCAAAGATTATATATTGGGATATATTTGAAGGACATGGAAACCGCAAACCAGTCTTATATGATTCATATACCAATGTTTCCCAGTAACGAATCCCATCTTGTTCTGATTCAACAAGTAGGTTGTAAGTGTCATGATGAATGGATATGTTGTTCACTACACCAACACTCGAGTACCTAGGCTAAAATCCAAACAAAAAACACTTTAGCACCATAACCATAAAAAAAAAACAATATCCCAATAAGAAAACTCTTATATCTGTTGCTAATGAAGGAACTCATCTAATAAAACTATATAACTAATTGAACCAATAGGTACCGACTAGCCGGTGGAAGACATAACTTCCCCTACCCCATTCCCACAGTTTATTGGAAAAGGGATAACGATCATTGTTAAGTAAGAATATCACACACAGGGGAGGATATATCCTATGTTACCTATATGCACATGGACACACACACATACATCACTATGAAATAGTGATGATATACTAAAACTGTGGAAATTCAATTCCTACATACATTTATATACCATAAAAAGATAATGATAATACTCTAATGTGTAAATTAAAAAATTAAAAAATCTAAAAAATACCAATGAGTACAACCTTTTTAATAGAATGAGACTTATTTCAAATTCCTTAACGCTCTTTCAAGATCTCTATGCTCCACGTACATCGGGTCCTCTTAGGGATTTGATTAAAGTAATGTTATTTTCACAAGACACAACATGTATATATAGATCCCATACATGAATGAGTATAAAAATACACATTTGGTTCCCTCATATTCCAAAATAAAGGGGATAAACTGAAAGTAAATAGTTTGATTGAACTAAATCCATAGTATAAAACCCATATGAGAGATAACAAGAAACTACATCTTGACCACTCCTCTTCTATACATGGTAGTCATCTCAACCCATAAGGTATGTTAATCAAGATATGTGACATCACCACAATGACAACAAGAAAAAACAAAATATACTCTTCCTTGACTGCAAGGATCATCATATTAACCGTAAAGTCATCCATAGGATTCCACTATAGGCTAAAATATATTTCTTTTCTAGGAGATCACTTTCCATTAGCCTTAAAATTACTGATGGAACTTAGCCAAGATATTTAACTCTTTAGATATATCTCTACCATCCCATATGTGAATCATAGATAGATCTTACTCTATTGGGTATCTCTTATATAATGGAACATTTTTCCATGCATGGTGGCATAAATATTTTATATTACAATCTTTTGGTTTTTCTATGTGGAAATTCACACTAGAATCGAGAAGATATCAATACTTGGATATGGGATCCCACCCATCCCTGATGGGGGAGTCCACTAAAGCTATAAGGAACCCTAAATATCTCTTTACTCAGAAAGAAGATCACACCTAGAATAGCCGATAGATACTATATATCCAATATAGAACTATAAATATCACATCACTTTTATAGGGGATCACCACCAGTGTAGTAATAGAAATAATGATAACAGAACTCCATAAAAAATAAAACTATATATAGGTGATCTTATATGAGATGATAAATTGTAACCTATTCAAACTAACCTCAATGTAGGGGATAATATTCTTAATGATTCCAGAAATCCAACACAGATAGCCTTCTAGATTGGGGAACATAGTCAATTTAAATTTAATCATGAATATAATATGAGCCACACTTATGGAATTCAATAAGAAATAGGATCCTTCCCCAAACCTCCTATAAAGATACACCAACTCTATCCTAGAAAAACCTTTCTATGGGATACCAATATATTGTAGAGGACATATTATCACATTGTACCCTCACAGGGATAGACAATGGCAACCCAGTAAACCAATAACGGTCTATTAATTTCTAATAAGTAACATGATGTCCAAAACTCATGTCTCTTATCACATTCCAGAACCCTAGCGACCAATGTGTCCCATAAATAAAACTACTCAGGATTGACTAGTCATGGTCCTCAATCTAGTTCCTAAATATGAAGATGCATGTGGGATAAGTTAAGGTGGGTATATTTTCTATATCGACAGTTATCATTATTTCTCTCCAATATGGCCCCATCATGTCCCCTCAGGGTACTCAAAATGTATTTATGAATATAAATGGCATGTAACTCATGTCACAAGGTGTGTTAAATCATTAAATATAATTTTAATACCCTCATCCATACATGGGTATATATCCTTCTCACCTCACACTGAGTGTACCCTAGGTACACAACGTGTCTTGGCTATCCGACTACTTGGTTGTGACCTCATCCCAAGCCGATGTTCAGAACCTTGTACACATGTATAGTTCCCACATTTTGTGTAAATATCCTAGAATATTGTCCTAGGTATACCCCCAATTCTTTGGCCATGTACCCACACACGACCATGTCCTCTTACATGGCATGCCTACTCGTGTCTTCAACCACATAACCTGGGCTCACTACAATGTTTTTACCCCCTTTAAACAGTGTGTACTTCCAATGATATTATTACCCAAATAGAATGAACCTGGGTCATGTGTTCTACACTACATGTTTTGTGATTAATAATTATGAACAATAACCCCCTTCAAGGCAATTGAAACTCTGTGATTTCCACCAAATCCCAACAATCAACCCATAGGGGAACTCTAGCAATCATAATATGGCTATAAAACCATAAAAATTCAAATACATGGATCAGGATGTAAATTTAAAAATCATAAAACCAAATGGTTAAATGATAATTTTTTTAGTGTATATTCACACTCTAAATGAAATTTACCATGATCTAGTTCTGATCACCATTAATATTAGAGTCTGTCCGCACCTCTTCTATCCTCAGTTCAGCCTCATTTTATTCTATTCCCAATGGGGACTCCTCTATCTCATCTTCTATGTGTGAGAACCCAAGTGTGGTGGTTGGAATATTAATTTAATTTTATTAAATTGTTAAATAACCACTTAATACAGTTCCAATAGTCCCCACCAATCAGTTTTCCGATGTTTGATAAATTTATATCCTATCGAGAATATACCCTATGTTATAAACTCAACTGTGGTATTAGAAATATTCAAATTTAATAAGTAATATTAAATTTCATTATATTAATTTAAAAAAATATAATAAACTTTCCATTTATTAGAAAACAATATAACATTGATCCTCTTTACATGCAGATTAACATCTCTAAGAAGGGATGCTATCTGATAGTAATTACAACATCTATTGTACGGTATCAGGGATTAATTTTATGAAAAATATGAATTTTATATCATAATTTGAGCTTTTAACTGATAATTTTTTATAACAACATTTCATCAATTCATTTAGAAATGGGATTATTAATCATGTGTACGAAAAACTACTCCCTTGATGAATGATGATTTTTGTTTGTAATGACCATCCATATTGGATGGTTATATGAATTATATTCAAGATGATATATGATAATTATTTAATTTTAAATGTTATTAGTCTTCCTTAATATCATATCTAAATACATTACCTTACTCAAGAAAACTATATAAAACATTATTGTTTGGATTGGTTTTACCAACAATATAAACAATATTATACGGTTTATCTCAAGAATGATTATGGTTTTTAATATAAAGATAATATAATGTAATAGTAATGATTTTAATAAGTGATAATGATTCTATAAAGGCTTATTGATATTTATAATGTTTATTAATATATCACCTTTAGATCATTAAACACGGGAAAACTAGTTTATTACATTTTCAATTTCCACAAACCGTATTCATTTATTTCAAATATTGAAAACAATAATTAATAATAATTTTAAAAAAATTAATATTATATTTTTAATACTTATATAATGATTTAATTGAAACCACTTTGTGATAATCAAATCCATTATCATTATATTTTAATGTGACAAACAAATAGACGTTCTAACATTCGTTAGTGAAAATTACAAAAACTAATTAACATATTTTTGATGGAGAATTATAAATAATATTTATAAATAAAAATAAATCATAAAAATGTCATTAATTAAGTAATTATTCTATTTATTTTCATTATATGAGTGGTTATATCAAGGCTAAGATAGCAGAAACACAAGTTATGGTTTTTCGTCTCAAATTATACTCTTGGAGATATGTTTGGAATTTTGAAAATAACTCATTTATGAGTTTTATATCCTACCTATTTGTGATATCATATAATTAATTTTCTTACAATAATCTGATTTGAAGTTAAATTACATTAAAACTCTTTCAAGATGTTTTTATTTGAATGTTACTAATGTTTTATGTGTTTTCTTGGTCTCAATTCTGATTCATTGTGGCATAATAAATTTTGTAAATGATGTTTTAATTGTATTATATATTCACTTAACATGGACAAATTTTTATAATAATTTATTTATGACATGGTATTTTTTTATATAAATCAAAATATATTATTCATTTGGTTATTAAAGTAGATTATCCTTAGTCAAAAATATTTTTGGAAAATTAACTCTTATTTATTGAGTTATGAGCATTCACTTGAACTTATTTCATATAATCTGGGTAGATTATACTCATTTATTTTTCTATTTTTAATTCTATAATTTATATATATGAATATATATACATGCCTACTATGTAATACCTGTGAAAAATATTTCTAATTTATCAAGATATGTTCCATATAAGGGATATTATTATCTCAAACCGCAATTGAGTTTTAATGTTTTTTCTTAAACATTATTATTCCGTGATAGGATTATCTGATCCTAATATTTTATAATAATGTATTTTATAATCCTATTTGGGAAAATAATTTTTTAACAAAAATATTTTTCTATTACTATTTTTTACATTAATAGTTATGAACAGTGGTACATGTTTAAAATATTAAAAAATGATTTTTGTTCTCTTTCATATGTTTTCTTATTCTACTCAACATTTCTATAAGATAAAACATAAATAATTTCAACAAACTATTATTGAATATTTTTTTAAAAACTAATGCATTTCAAAGTGTTTCCACTTCACATTTAGAAAATTCTTTTGGAAGTGACTTGTAAAATCCTCTTTTATGTTAATGAAATAAATGTCTGTTAAATGATATTTTATGTTTTCACATACATTTACATTTTCATTTACAAAATTAATGACCCTAATATGGATTATTTTTTGTTATTTATAACAGAAAATATATTTTTTTATTTTTCTAGAATGAACTAATTATACAAAATAATCCAAATCATTATCCCTTCATGGGTGGTATCATTCATGGGTTATTTTACGTAAATGTTTTTTATCTACATGAACATACATCTAGGGTCCCTTTATTACAATAGTGATGTGTTCTTTTGAATCTAGGAACCTTATTTATATATATGGATTGTGATCATGTTATTATAGTACTTACTTATACATATACTCATTTTTAATATTCAATGAGAACTTAAAATTCAATATTATTCAAACTAGATGATGTTCACCTAGAAATAATGTTATTTTACTAACATTTGAAATTGGGTAGTTTTTTTTATATTATTATTCCAACACAAAGGATTATTGGAATGTTTACTATTTATTATTTAACTATACACCTTCTTCCTTCAAATGAGTTATTATCATGTAATCCCATTTACTAAAATGGGTAAATAATTGTAATTATATATGTTTTTATTCAAGTATTTATGGTTATTAGAATGTTAAAAATATTAATTTATTAATATACTCCACCTTTCCCTAGATGGTGTTTGATCACGTTATCCTATTTATTGACATGAGGAAAATTGTTGACATTCTTATTGAATATTGACTACACACATGTTTATTATAAATTAAAATTCCATATATAATATATGGATACCTATGTTTTTCTCCAACCAAATTTTTCTTAGGGAATGGTATAAAATGACTTATTGATTATTATAGTTTATTCATTAAAATTAATAAATTGATGAGTGGGGTCCAAAATAATATATCCCCAAGATTAATTGATAGGTCTCATGAGAAATAACATTATTGGTTTTGGTTTACACCTATCCCCTTATTAAAATAGTGTCTCGAAACATTACCTTAAGAAAATGATTTTTATGTATGAAATTAAGCATTACATCAGTTTGAGAACATAAATTGTTATTTTACAGGTTCTAATTTATTTTCATGGATACAAATTTCTCTTTATTTTTTTATTATAGTGTTATGATTATGAATTACTCTATTAATAATATTTATTCCATGTGTATTACATTATTTCTCCTATTGTATGTTTGCCCTTACTGAGCACTTAGGTGTCACCCCTTTTAATGCTTTAATTTTCCTGGGATATGAAGAAAAACATTAGAAATTTTATTTATAATGGTATAGCATGGGTGGATAATTTTTGGGATATTTTTAACAATTTTTATAGATTATGTAGTTTATTATAATGGTTGAAATATCCATTATTTAAGAAAAAACAATGGATTTATTAGTTTCTTTTATATCTCCATTCTCATAATCTATAAACCTAAATGTTTTGGTAATGAATATATTGAGGATTTTTATACATTTCATGTAAATGTGGAGTATTTACATCATTGAATATAAAATTGGTAATGAATATAGTGTGTTATATATGTGATTATGGCACAAGAATCAGAAATGTGGGTCTAGGGGGCCATTACGGGTATTAGAGTAGGGTTTAGATAACATTTGAGGTTGAGATTTTAGTTGATGATAATATAAGGGTTTAGATTTTGAGGATGGTGATAATTTAAAAGGTATTGATAACCATTTTAGTTAGTTTAGGTAATAATATGTTTTTAAGGATTAAGGGAAGAATGCTTTAGAGAAAGATCTAGGGATATGTATAACAGATAATTTTATTTATATGATAAAATATATAGTTTTTTATAATATACAGATTACATGACTGTCCTAGAAATAAAATTATTTACTTGATAATACAATAGGGTAAATTCACTTAACATATGCATGTAGGGGTAATATCCGTGATAATATCATATTATGTTTTAACCCAATTGTAACCTAGTTCGTGAAAAGGAGACCTAACTATACACCTGGTTTGACACTGATGGAGGATATTTTTTTATTTATCACATTCTCTATATAAAACATTATGTCGAATTTATGTATGATTTTAATCAATTATATTATAGAACCTAAAATAAAAATTACTATGTATAACTGAGGATTTAAAAAAGAGATTAATAGGTCAAACCAAAAATATTGCCTGTTAAAAAATATAGTGTCACCATAGAATAAATATTATAATTTTCTTTTCAAATTATTATAATAATTTACTCTGATTTTATTGATATAAATTTTTTATTTTAGTATTTAGTTGAATCAAAATCATGACGGTGATGCTCATAATTTTATATATCTATAAGACAATATGTATGATAAATAAATAAACTATAATACTTTAATGGGTATGAATTTCAGTACATGTAGGTTATGATGGAAAATGTGAGTTTGGTGGTCTTACCCAAGCTAGTAAGATTGAAATTTTAATGAAATATTAGTTATATTAAATAGTGAGGGATATTTATCAATGATATTTTGGTATGTTATTAAAGTATGAGGATTTTGAGAAAACTAAATTGATTTTCATTCAATAGTTTTACTTTAAATGTTTCTGAAAATATTAAATCATTTAAATAATCTTAGAAAGTGTTTTATTATTGGGTTATATTTTTGGGGATAGAAATTGGGGAATAAATTATTGAGATATGGATAACAATAATTTATAATATACATATAATTTTGTGGGTATAATGGGTGGTTTGATTTTGAATAAATAAGTGGGACAATATTAGTATCTTTGAAATTAATATTTTATTCATGATAGTTTTTTGTTATGTTCATCTAATTTCATAGATTATGATATATATGGACCAGTGATTATCCTTAATAAGTAGTGGTTAATATCTTTTGAGGGATAAAGATAATGTTAATTATTGGAAGAATATATATCTTCAATTTGGATTATTGACATGAAAATTCAAATGGTTTTTGAATTTATGATATAGAGAATATATGATTAAGTTATATACATATGGAATATGATTGTTTGAATGGATAATTTTTCTAAATAAATACAAGTATCTTGATATATCCTAAGAGAGTATGCTAGATTTCACATTATTGTTTATACCTAGAATGACGAATATGTTTCTATTACCATCTCCCAACATCTTCAGTGATTAATAATAAAAATTGTGATGATGAAATTTATTTAATATTATAAGAATGTAACCACTTAATATTTTAATATGTGATTATATTCAAATAATTCAATATTTTTTATAGCTTACTCCACACACAAAACTAGACATAAATGAAATGTCAATATAATTAGATGACATATAAGTTCTTATTATTTATCCTTAAAACCAGCCTCGAAATTAGTGAGAAATAATAGGTGTAATAAATTTATTAAATATACCAATAAATAAAATAATGTCCATTATTAATATAAATTATATTCAATTAGTTTATCTAAAATGAATATTATGATCATTTTTTAGAAAATTATATTTCTATTTTTTTCATTTTATGTTATATGATTTTATATTTCACAAAACAAATGAGTAATACTAATAAATGATGTTTTATATTAATAATTGTTTACTTCCAATTTATTTGGTAATATATATGGAATAAGAATAATAATAGTTAGTATTTTAAGTTATCATTTTCCAATAAAATATTTTTTCATTATATAATATGATTTAATTAAAAAAATTGAATTTATAAATTTAAAAAAATTTATTTGAGAAGTTGGAGATAATTTTTTATTTATAATAACAATAATATCTTATGTTGAGATTCTATTTTTTAAAATAATTATTTTTTTAAATACATTTTTGTTAAGATTATAATTTAAATAATTTCCCTCTATGTGTTCATATCAGATAATTTTAAACAACATTTTAAATAATTAAATATATATTTTATTAGAAACATTATTCATTTAAATATTAATTCATTAAACTAATCCTTCATCAATCATTATTTTAACTATATTAAAATTTCCTTTTAATAAAAATTTATTTTCAGTGTTCCCATTGAATCAAGTATTTTCAAGGTGAGATCTGTTTTAAGCATTTCATGAAAGCCTTATAAATTTTATTTCATTTATAATAAACTAAATATTTAATGTTAATTTCTAATTTTAATAACTATGTGTTGATCTTAATTTTCATTATTAAAAAAATTATTTTCTCTAAAAACTGTTTTACGCATTATGTGCACTAATATTATAATTAAACATTCAAACCCATAGTGAGATTAATTGATAAAATGATTTAACAAGTTTAAATTCAGAAGGTTAAAATTAGTTAATGTTTTTTTTGTTAATTTACTCATTAATTTTAATTTCTATAGTTTAAAAATAATTAGAAAAGTAAATCAAAATAGGGTAAAAGTTAAAAAAAAAAGATAAGTCAAAAAGGCCTAAAACACTCATGTTTTCTCCCAAATGGGTATTTTAGGTGAATTCCAACCAGAAATAAATCTACCCTTCATTTTTTTCAATTTTGGATCAAATTTCCTTGGAATATTAACATAAAATTATTGAAAATGTTACGATTTCTTACAAATGTGCACTTCTCTTCACTTATTACAAGTTGACACTTCCTCAACTTTAGACATCGCCTTACTATCAAATTTATCCATGAAATACAACAATTATTATACTCTTAGAACCCTATACCACTTTCAAAAGCCTCTTGTTTTTATTAGTTAGCAGAAAACATTCATTTCTTAGGATAATGTAAAATGTGTAACAACAATTCATGTCCACAATGTGAGTCCACCTCATTTTAATATTTACTTCTAAATTTTTTATATCCTAACCCTCTCTAAGCATATTAATATAGTGAAATAAAAATTAGTTTTATTTTTAAATTTAATTATATGAATTTTACATTATGAATAAAATTCTTCTGATCCAATTATATTACTAGATAACATAGATCACTTTTACATGAAAATTACCGCCTCCATATAGTGATGTTATCCATTTTTAATCATTTTCTAAATAGGATGTTATCGAGGATGGAATTTATGAATTAATATGTTCTATATTTCAAAAATAAAATTCTTAAATGATCATTTATATATACCACCATTCATTCACTTCATTGAGAAATGGGATCATTAATAATTCATATGGAGGACTACCGCCTTTATAAATGATGAATTTAACTTTTCATCCCCACCCATATTTAATGGTTTAAATACTGGATTTATAATAGATATTTAAAAATTGTTAAATTTTTATGCTTTTGATTATTTAATACTATAATTTTCCATAGATATTATCTTAATAATGTAAAAAAATTAAATCCCTACTATTTCAGCGGTGTTTACCTCTTCTATGAATGGTATTATAATTTTTATTTCATGAATGATTAAGGGTTCTAATATAAATATAATATAATGTAATAATAATGAATTTATTTTATATTAATTATTACAGAAATGGTTTTTTAATATTTCAAATATTTATTTATATATTTCATTTTTATTATTTACCACATTGAACTATCTTATCACATTATCAACTTTCCCAAACTGTATTAATTTAATGGACTTTAAACCACATTGTATGATTTGCCTATATTACCATGATATTTCAATTAGGAAAAAAAGTTTTCATTTTATCTTTCATTAGTGAAAATATTAATAGAAAATAAATATATTTGTTATTTAGGATTAAAAATAATTTTCATATCATGTACTAATTTTTTATATGGTCATACATTAATTACGTAAGTCAGTTATAATCATTTTGGAGGAGGTTAGAGAAAGGATGAGTAAGTACAAATTCAATGTAAGAGTTTTCATCTCGAACTCCACTCGTTGAGAGATGTTTGGTGTTATGAAGTTAATTTCATTTAAGTTGTGTATATAATACCTATTTTTGTTATAATACCATGAATAATATTTTAATCAACGTATCTAATGTTAAATTATTATAACTCTCTTTCAATGGGTTTTGATTCAGATGATCCAAATTTTGTAAGGGTGTTCTTGGTCTCTATCCTGATTCCTTAAGACATAAAATATTTTTGAACTATTTTTTATGGGGTATGCATTTATGATGGATATATTTCTTTGCAAAAACCTATTTTCATGTGATTTAATAGAGAAATCACATTCCCTTAGTAAAGTGGTTCTTGATTTAGTTGTTCCCCTAGTAGAATGGTTTTTTGGTTACTCAAATTTCATTCACTAAGTTATGATCATTCACTTTAACTTATATCGTATAAGTTGGGTATAATATTCCTTTTTGTTTTATTATGAGGTATTGTTTTATTTTTTTCAAGAGATATAAATCCTTACTATATACACCATTTGAATAATATTGATAACATTTTTGTTTATGTTTCTTTTAATGGAAAAAGTTAACTCAAAACATATTCATTGAGTTATAAAGTTTTATCTTGAAAATGTTTCTTACATGATTGGCGTCCCCCACACTATGTTTTTATTTTGTGTTTTATAATACAATTCTGTAAAATCATATTTTAACACAAGTACGTTTTTAGTATTTTCATACAATATGAGTTTTGAACAAATGTATTTTTTAAAATATTAAAGTAGTTTTCTTTAAAATTCATTTTTTTTTTCATCCCATCCCTATTTCTCAAAGATAATACTTATGTATTTTCTTGGGCATGTTATTTGAGAATATTTTTAAATGTAATGGTTTTTAAAGAGTTTTGAATTCTCATTTAGAAAATATTTTCTGGGATGACCCATGACTTCAACTTTTACAATACTGTTAAAATGGATTTCCAAAATATTTTTGAAGTTTTTACTTAAATTTTTATTTTGTTTTTCAAAAGGTTATACCACTATATGTTTCATATTTTACTATTTACACTCTATGATATATTTATATTTTGGGGAATTAAATCATGATATGAAACAATCTATTTATTGATTTCCTATTGGGTTTTATATTTAATGTATTATATTGTGGGGATGTTTTTAAACTATGTCAACATACTACGGGGTTTCCTTTTTCACATAAGAACTTTAATTTTGAAACCAATCATCTTCCTTCTCTAGTTGAATTAAGAATATGTAAATCTATTACATCTTTAATTTCATATTCATTTATTTATATGGGATGAACATTACATTTTTTATAATTCATATTTGATGACATACACCAAAAAATAATTTTATTATATTAACATAGGGAAATATATTGGATTTATTTACATTTTATATACAATATGTATGATTACTTTTTAGTTTACTATATGTTTTTTATCCACCGAAGCCATTCATGTGGAAGAGTTATGATCATATTATCCCATTTATTTACATTGGTAAATTTATTTCATTTTATGTATATTTTTATTCCAATATGAATGATTTTTGGAAAGTATACCTTGTTTTGTTTGGATAATAACATTCTTTTTATTGATTATTTATGATATCTTTCAATTTTTTTAACACTGGTAAAAGTATTTTCATTCCTAATGATTATTGATTTCTAATATAGGTTTAATGTATATTAAAATTTCATATTATATATATATAGATTAACATGATTTTTTCAATTAGAAGTTTCTTTTGGAATTGTATAAAATGTCGTGTTTACTATTATAGTGAATTCATTAGACTTAATCAACATATGAGTGTGTCCTTTAATTATATATTCTGATTATGCATCTACAGTTCTCATGAGAAAAAAATATTGGATTTTGGTGTCCAATTTTCCCCATATCAGTATAGTTTCTTGAAAGAAGGCCTTGACAACTTTTTATTTATATATGAAAATATACATTCCAGTAGTAAAAGACCAGTAATTATTCTTTTCTATGTCTTTATTTACTATATTTTGTACAAATTGTCATCGATTTTAGATGATTGTGAAATTATGATGATTAATTTCTCCTATCATTATATTTATTCCATGATTTCCTTTATTCCTATAATGAATCAAATTTTTGATGTTTTATCTTTGTATATTAGATGCATTATTTTTTAGACCATTATTTGAAACATTGTGCAATTTCGAAGCCCAATAATCCCATAATAAATGTTTTAAAAATATTATATATATTAAATGGAATGCACACAATGGTTTCCTAAAAAATTAAAATAAATTCTAAATGGGGTCCCATATTAGAAATATGTAGTAACCACTAAGTTTAGAGTGTGAGTTTTATCATGGGGGTGTCATAACATTTATCATCATGGGGAATTTGTGAAAAATTCATCACGGGCATAAAGTGAATAAAATAATTAAATAAATTATTTTAGTTCATTTTCTGGAACAATGACCTAATGTATTCTATAAGTATATACTTGTAAAAGATTATTAGGGTTAGATGTATAACCTTGTATCCGGTGAAGAACCATTGGTGAGAGAAATGGGGAATCTCTCTCAGACGAACAACACCTGATCATCTTTCTAAGATTGGTGTGAAATAGAATCAAAGGATCTCTCTAATGGAAATGATGTAACCTTGTTATTCATCATCAATCAATATGAAATCAATGTAGAATTATTTTTTGATTGGTTTTCTTCCCTGATATCAATTATTATGACAAACACGAATCAATCGACCAATATATTTATTCATAGATCAATCGTATTAAAAAATGGGTATATTAATAAGGATATTTTGGTAGATTTACTTGTTTATTATTGATTCATTGATCACAATTCAAATAGAATGGGATCGAGTCTAACTAAATATGGATGAGTTTCATTCATCCTTTGTGTGTTTCTTGGTTTTATATCATTTGTCTACATGTAATAACCACCAGGGTTTTGTTTTCCCAATGTTTTGACCCAAATACCAAGGAATCGAATGTTTCACATCGGTTTAATGGAACAACGATTTGATATCATAGTTCTGGACACTATATGATGTCGTTATATAGTGACAATAATGAATATTATGTATCATTACCAAATTAGAGGAATTCATAGGTGGGTTTTATAAAGATGATAGAGTAGTGATGTGGCTCTATTTTTACATAGTTTTTACACATTTTCTTTAATTTTTAATAATTTAATTATTTATTTTAACACTTTTTAATAAATAATAGAAATTTTGTACATTTATAACTAAATATATTTATTGATCATTTTATATAATTAAATATGTGTTTTTAGTCTTTTAAATAGTAAATATAGTCATTATAATCATTCTAATTATATTAACTTACTTTTTTATTGTAATAATATGAATCTGGTTAACATTTTAAAAAATTTAATTGATTACTATTTAATCAATTTTTCATTTTTATTTACATTAGTCTAATTTGGTTTTTGATTTTAAACTACACCCTTTAAAATATATTTATTAAAATAAATTAACTGAATTTATTTTCTAGTCTAATTATCATGTTTATTAGAAAAGTATAAATTCTAGATAATTTTTGATAAAATAATGTGTTCTTAATTTTAATTTTTCAATTTTTCAACTTAGTTGTTCAAAATAATTAGTTAATTTTAATTATTTTAACTTAATGTTTGTGGTTAGTTCATTGTACGTGTTTTTCATTTATTTAGATATTTAATTAATTAATTTTGATATTTATATTCTTTGTAAATAATAAAGTCTCTTTTATTTTTAGTTTGTTTAATAATTAAATTAGTTTCTAATTAAGTTAATTATTTAGTCTTTAACAGTTTATATAATTTTTCTTATTATTAATTAATTAATGTTTTATTCATTTTATTATATTTTTAAAATTAATTTTTCTTTTGTTAACATTTCAGTTTGTCCTATCAGGGAGTTGACTCACCGATAATCTCCTAACCATTTATACCACTAATAGTTTATGATTCTAACACCGGTGTTGTGGTGCAGTCATGTCGTGACGAACAATCCCACGACGCACCGATTCCCTAGATTCACCAATCCTTTTTTCCCCACAACTCACTGATCACATGGAAATAACATCGGACTCTTCTGTGCATCGGTTTCAGTCTCTCGGTTTAAACTAACAGTGGCTCATTTATTTTTTATTCTAACTATTGGTGACACGTCTTTTATTTTAACTAAAATTGACTTAATTTTTTATTCTATCGATGTCTTGTTATTTTTTATCAGTGACACCAATTTATTTCTTCTGTCAGTCTCTCGCACACACCAGTTCCAACATCCTCACATCCTTGCCTCCTCCCCTTCCATTCTTTTATAGGTGATCCATTGACATATAGATCCAATCCTACTATCAGTCTCAAAACTCCCATGTTCAGCTACCGATACAACATCAGTTTCTTTTCTCCAGCCTTTCCATCCACCGACAGCCTCCTGCCACCACTTTCCTGGAACCGCTTCAACCTTCCATCTTGTTTCCATTTCATCCACTATATCACTATTTCATTTCCCTACTGACATCCCCTTTCCACCGTAGCCCTCTTCACATCGTTTCTCATCACAGTCGATCTCTCCCAGGACACCTCGGTTCTACCTTTTTTCTTTACTGTCTCTCTGAGTCATCTATCCATCACCAACGTCACATATCCAGCCATCATCAAACATCCCACCACTATTCTTCTTTCTTCACACTCATCCAACAAAAAATAAAAAACCCAACAGACTCCAGAACAAATTCAAGACCCAAATGAAATCAAATTCAGATTAAAAACTGTTTCCCATCCCTTGTTCTAGGTATGAAAACTGATACCTACTATAACCTACTTTCAATTCACAGGCCTATGGACTGTATACCGAAGAAGAAGGGTTTCCACTATTATTGTAGGTTTTAGATTGAGTCGAAATTGTTTTGAGGTGATGAATTACGAAATAGGAGTTAAGCAATTACTGCTGGAGGATAGAGGAGGAATTGGTGTCACAACATGTGTTGTGCGCTGTGGATGGAGCTGCCACTGCAAGGCCGAGCTAAAAAGTTCATTACCGCCACCGCAAGAGATGAACTGTTCCACCACTAAGGAGTTGCGTTGTAACCTGCCATGGGAGATGGGGGTTCCTCTGCTAGCTACTAACACTAGGAGTTCGAGCCTCCTACCATGACCTTGATGTACCATTGGCGAGAGATGCTGCTCAGAGAAGTTTCACCGCTCTAATGAATAAACTGTAGAAGAAGGACCGAGAGAGGAGTGCACATGGTAGAACCACTATCACTGCTTTGGACCAAGGGTCTCGAGCATGCGTCGTCATGCACATGATCTCGATTATGAAGCTTCTCAAAGATGTTTTTCTTTCCTCCCTATGTTGTGATGTGCCTAAATAGGTGTAATGGGATAAACCTAATTAAAAAATAATAATATATATATGAAAACAATATAAAAATAATATATAAAAACTATAATATTAATGCTAAACTTATTAATAAAATTATTATAATCATATTTAATACATAAAGGATATAATATATATAATTTAACTACTTTGTGAATAAAATAATTATAAATTATAATAACTATATTTAATTTTATAATTTTTAATTGTTAATATAAAACTATTTATTATGATAAACTTTTATAATAATATAAATAATTTAAATATTAAAAAACTAAATATAAATATTTTTAATTTATTAATTTAACAAATAATAAAATTTTAACTCAATCTTATTATTAATTAATCGCATTCGTAATTAAATAAATATAAATAATAACATGAAACAACATTAAATAAAATAATATAGTTAACAAGTAAAATAATAACTAATAATTATTAATTTAAATTTAATAACATTTAAGCATTATTTAATAAAAAATTATTTATTTATAAAAATTTAACATTTAATCATTGATTCATTTATTTATTTTTATGTTCTAACTATGGAGGTTCACATAGGAGCTGGAAACGCTTATAAATACATTTGACTAACTCATTAGAGGTTAGTTGGAAGGGGAAATCTAGTGTGATGAGTGATGCACCAAATAACACACGTTTGCGGTGTAAAATGAAAGAACAATATTAAGTCATTGGATGGATGAGGTGACATGTAGCAGATAAAAGGATGTTTAAAAGGTGAAAGAAGAGTGGAAAGAAAGATGGGACGCTCATTCTCATTCCATGCCATACTTTTCAAGAGCGGAGACTCCCAAGAGATGGTAGAGTAGACATGGAGGTAAAGGAGCCGGAGAGTAGAGCAGCATTAAGGGAGTTCTTTCTCCCCCTTACTTTAATTTTTATACTCTGTTCTTGTATGTTTTTCACTACTTTTATCAATATGATCATAGTTTAATTTTTTCTTAGCTTGAGAATTTAATTCTTATGGTCTATCTTTAAAACATCTTCAATTATTTTACATCTTTAAGAATCATAATCAATCAGTATGATTTAATTATTATTCACTATTTGGTTGATTCCCCTCTTAATTGATTTAAAAAATCACAATTTCAATATCAACTGGTGAGGTTGTTTTTGAATGCATCTATCATAACTTTAATGACATTAACTTTTGAAATTTATGGTGAGTTTATTTTCAAATATAATCTTTTTCAATTTTCTTGTAAATTTGGTTAAGTTTTGCTTTGGAGAACTCCAATACTTAATCCTATGCCTATTGAATTTATTGTCGATGGAGATTCATCGGTTTTTCATTGAGGTGTGTTTCGACAAATTTTTTTGAAGACCTCAACTATTTTAACCAGTATATTAGATTATCCGGGTGACTTTTATTTATCTGAGCTCCTTTTGATTTGTTTCCTTGTATTAGTTTATAATTTTCGAGGTTTATCTTTACTTTATCATAGTATTAGTGTAATATTTAGAGTTAGATCTAGTTTTTGGACATATTATTGTTTTGATATTTATATTAGCTAAATAAAATCATAATAAAAAAATAGAAAGTAAAAAATACCCCTTCACTACTGACTATAGTGGATTTTAATAAAAATAAATCCTTAGAAAACTCACCTACCTTCTCTTGGACTATACCCTTCAATAATATACAATTGTAGGTTTATAAATAATATTTTGAGGGCTGTAAAGACCTCCGGACACATCAAAATTTTACATCGTTGCTGGGGAAGGTACTTGGTGAGAGTATAGGGTTAGAAAAAAAACAAAACACAATTAAAAAAATAAACAAAAAAAATATCCTTTAAAAAACTGTGAAATGGAACCTACTTCTTTTTGTTGAACATTAAAATTCTGCATCAACTGTGATACTTTGTGTGTCTAATCTCACCTCTTTTTATTTGAAAAATGGATGTTCCTAAAAAATTGAATCAACCAAGGCCTCATTATGTCTATTGTGGCTGTTTTGGGCACACTTCTTTGTAGTGTTTCAATAATGAACCACAACAAGATGTTTACATTAAATAAAATGAACACTTTGAATCTAATCCTAAATTTCAAGATAAACATGAATTAATTGAAATAAAATTGGATTCTAGAGAGGATGTTTGGAACTCCTGGTTTAATCAAACCCATGAAATTAAACTCAGAGACTCTCAATAGAAAGATCAAAGAATTAAAAGATTAGAAAAAGTTCTCTTGGAATTACAAAAAAGGGTTAAAGAACAAAAATAATTATAAGAAAATGAAAAACAAAATGTTTATAAAATATTTGAAAATCAAGTTAAAGTGGAAAGTGATGGTGAAACTGGGCATGAAACTATTCTCTTTGAAAAATATGATTCTGATGAACTAAATATGTAAATAGCCAACTCACTGAATCAAGTGAATAACCTTGAAAATACCAAAAATAATTTTAATGTTCTCGAGTTGGAAAATTCTGAAGATGAATTAAAAAAATTGAAAATGAATGCCCAGTTCACTTTATAAATCCTACATTGGTGAAAAATCAATGTTTTAGAAGTTTTGAGAATGAAGTAACTATAATAGAAGGGATATTTGAGAATCAAAATTTGAATGTAAAAAACTCTTAAGCCAAATATTCCGATATTGTGGACAATGATTCTGAACATAATATTGGGAACATTTTGGAAGATAACCCTAAGTTTGAAATCATATATTCTCAAATCTTTGAACCTAAACTGATAACCACTCTTTGATGTTTTGAATCTGTAAACCCCATAAATTCTAAAATGTTGTTGGGTGAAGAATTTGAAGTAGTGAGTTTTGAAGAAAAGTTGATTGATGAGATTTCATTTCCCTATTCTAATAGTAATCACTTTTCTGAAACTTTATGTACTAAAATGGAATGTTTTGTTTTCATTTTTGGGGAAAACTGATTGAATTTGAATAATGTGTAATTTCAGTTTATTGATTCCAAATTGAACATTACTCCCCATGATTTGAAATTTTTGGAACACACTAAAGAAATTGTTTTTTAAAATGATCCTTTGAACCTAAATTATATGTAGAGGTTGAAAACACACTGTATATAGGAAAAATTTATTCGTTAGAAGTAGTAGATATTTATTATTCTTTCACTGATGAAGAAACTTTGGAAGATATTAACAACATTGTTAGACCTGAACCTGTTTGTGATCAAATAAACTCTCTTCCATATTTTCCACTTCCATCCTCAATTTTGTTGGGTGATGAGTATTCTTGTGATTCTTATAGTAGTCTAGAGGGGGAATTACTCTTGAGTTCCAATGTACATGATTCTGTTCATCACTCTTTTGAATCCATTCTTGAACCTACTAATCATAATTCACCCATAAGTACCTTTAAATTTGAGTCTGTTAATTTTGAAGTTGAGAAAGATAGCATTGAGTACAATGCCACACCCTTTTAAGAAATTAATTCATTGATTTACCTTCGTAATAATGTCATTTCTGAAAAATCTGAATATAATATAGAAGTGGAAAACACTATGCTGACAATAGATAAAGGGTGTTTCTTGGGGGGGGGGGGGTTTACTGGCTATGAGAGTATAGTTTCAGTTTGCAGAAGTTTCAGTGCCCAAAAATTTCATTTCATTGTTAAAAAAATTAGGCCAAGAACATGTGGTGGTTCATATTAAGGAATTCACATCCACCTAGTGACTAAGATTAGTTTCTAGGTGAGTTCGGCTAGGGACTATAAACATAGAACTGTATGGGAGGCAACCCATGTTCTTCGTTTTGTTTTCAATAAAACACAAACAAATGCACTTAAATAATGTCTAACTGAAGACTTTAGACTCATTACTTCATGGGAGTCAACCCATGCCCTTTTTTGTTTTAACTTTTACACTATTTTTTGTTCAATAAAGTGATTCATTTCTGCCTTATGTTTGTTATGTCATTGCTGTAAATTTTTGTCTCTTTCTTCTTATCTTTTATTTTCAAGATGCGGATGTGTCAATAAAGGATTTGAATTCCTATATTGTAGGTGTAAAGGAATAATTGGTTCAAGGGAGTTTTCTCATTTTATTTTTCCATTCATTTTCTACTCCTATTTACATAAAAAAATTCATTATATGTTGGTGCTTCTAAAAAATTCAGCTTGAATTAGAAAAGTTTCTCTAGTCTTGCTTGAAAAATCTATTGCATGTATAATAATATTGAAAGGTTTCTATTGCATGTCACATTTTTTAAATAAAAAATTCTTCATGTACTTCACAACTGAAAACTGAATTACATTGATATTAAAATCTTATCACTTCTTGAAACTAAGTGTAGTGGAGTACATGCAGGTTGAGAAATTTTTTTTTGAAACACCATTAGGTTGTGGTGTCTTAGAATTAATTCTTCTTCTCTATTGAACATCCAATTGACCTCAATCTATTAAAATGATTACAAACAATTAACTCTGCACCCACAAGTTACATGCCATGTTTGAAATTTAATGGAAACTCTTTGTCATTGGACTTATATGATAATGAATGTACTTGATTTAAGTGGAAATGTTTTGTTTCATATTCTAAAATAACATTTATTATAAAGGTAAGTGTTATATTATTTTTCATGTTTTGACCAATTTAGGGTTCTAAAAATTCCTCCAAGGGTAGAAAATACCCCCAAAATCACTTTACAAAAGGAAGTAAGTTCTCATAAATGTCTAGAATGGTGAATGTACTCAGATAAAATATCAAATTTCAGAATAAACTAGAATGAATTCACGTTTTCAATGAAATTAGAGTGGCCCACATACCATCAATGGGAAGTGTCCACAGACCTCTGGGATTGTGAACCAATAGGTATACAGAACGATCCACGAACTGCTGGCCCGCGGAGCGATGGCCAACAAACAGGGCATACCGAGAACCCCATTACCAAAGGACTCATGCGTGCAAAATCCATTCACATACCATTCGGCAAAATCATTAGTTCATGTAAAAAGCGAACCAGAAAGGTTCTTAGAACCATTATCATGAATCGAAGCCTTCGCAAACCCTGGTTGATTGAGTCTTCCACGAGTTATGATATCTCTTCAGGGGCCTCCACAATTGGTGTCTCGTTCCCAATAGTTAAAATTTCCCAAATGTTCAATAAAAGGAGCACCATATAAGGAAAAAGGAAGGACAAATAAATATTGAAGGGGACTCTGAGTTTGGAAGAAACATTTCTGAGAAGCCTCTGGCTTCAATCTTGATTAATCGATAAAGCCCGAATCGCGAACTGCACTCTCAAGAGCTACAACTGGGCGCACACCATATAATGGGGGAATTTAATATTAATAATAAAATTGTGAACCTAATTGGTGAACCATGAACGACATTATTCTCACCGATGAATTCTATATGAATGATAATCCCCCAAACCCTCCTTTAATATGGTGCTCCGCATAGTGTACCACAACGCGGCCTGAACCCGACACCAGATATTGAATCAGTACGCAAATAGAACCCAAAGCATCCTGATGGGCCATGTACCACTATGGTACATGGTGATCTGTACCCATGCTCGTGTGCTGCATCATTACACAGAAAACCCCTCTTCTTGTATACCAAAATGGTATGTACAGACCCCCCATCCCATATATGAAACTAGTACGCATAATGGAGTATTTTCGGGTAATATTTCCTCTAGTCGCAACCTCGTTCTTCCATTACTATCTAGTCCTCCATAATTCCTCCACGAACCAGTCCTCCGTCATTAGGACAAAGCCTCCTCCAAAGCCACCAAACCCATATGATCGAACATCGGGTGCATCAGTGCACCCCTTTGAGTATCCATGCCCATGGTAAGAAGAGTCACGAAGGCTCTCCCTACAATGGTTCAGGCTTCAGGAATGCCCATGGGTCTACATTCCCATGGTACCCCATAGTCCATCATTGTTATGCCGCCAGGAATCTACCCATTATATGTATTAAGGGTGATCATTTTCTTTTCCTTTCAATGAGTAATAGTGATCAGTCAAAGGGGTTATGTTCGCTCCCCCCTTTGAAAAAGACGAAACTCCCACCTTCCCAGAATATGTTTTGGGGCCCTCCCATTGAGGTATGTCCCCAATATTCTATGGACAGACCACAAGACCTTCAATTTAATTTCACATTAAATAATTTATTATTCCTCTCCCTATCCTATGATCACCTTGGCCTCTTCCTCCATGGGCTCTCCCACTCCCGCCAATAGGAGAGGAATCAGGTGCTTTGTTGAATCATTAAAATCCTCTTTTTTCTCACACCAAGAATTACTCACATCGTCTTCGAGATTTGGGATGATTACAACATCTACATGATTATGAATTATGAGAACTCCAATTTCTAACTAAATATGGATATGTAGGATTCCTACCTAAAGGTACGAGCTCAAAAGGGTGCCCTCCCATAAAGGGTCCACCCAATCATGTTTCCCTCAAATGGGAAGCTTCCACTTGTAAGCCCCATATGTTCTGAACTTTGATAACTATAATTATTGACCAAATTAGGATATATATAAATCCTTCTTGAAGGCCCAAGATAAAAATGGTTCCCTCCAAGAAAGGGTTCACACAATCATGTTTCCCTCAAATGGGCATCTTCCACGCATAAGCTCCACACATTCTAAACTATGAGAACTATGATTCCTTTCCAAACTAGGATACATAGGACACCTAGTAGAAGGCCCATGACCAAAAGGGTTACCTCCCATAAAGGGTCCACCCAATCATGTCTCCATAAGTGGGTAGCCCCCATGAGTAATCCCTAGCACATTGTGAACTTTGAGAACTCTGATTCCTGAACAAATCAGGATATGTAGGAAGCCAGATAGAAGGCCCGAGCTCAAAAGGGTCCCCCCCCATAAAGGGTATACCCAATCATGTTTCCCTCAAATGGTAAGCTTCCACACATAAGCCCCACATGTTATATACTATGATAAATTTGAGTCCTGGCCAAACCAGGATACGTAGGATGCCTACCAGAAGGCTAATTCTCAAAAAGGTTATCTTTCATAAAGGGTCTACCCAATCATGTCACTATAAATGGGAAACCCCCATGCATAATACCCATCAATTATAAACTACGAGAAATATGATTCCTAGAAAAATCAGGTTACGTAGGACACATACTAGAAGGCCCGATCTCAAAAGGCTTCCCTCCCATAAAGGGTCCACCCAATCGTGTCTCATCAAATGGGAAGCTCCCATGCATATGCCCCAACCATTTTGAAAAATGTGGGTTCTAATTCATCTCTTGAGGATGCATAGAAAACCCATATTATGGGTTTTATCCCAACATTAATTCTCCTTATTCCCCCCTAGATGACGATAAAATTTAGAGCGCCTCGTTATATGGATCAAGTCAGTATCACCTCCATAGTGTCAAATATATACATGCCTATGACGATCTGGAAAATCAAGGTTACCATGTGGACACACTCTTCGGGAATAAAGAAAGGATTAAAAATCATATGAACATGACATAAATCTATAAGAGACTCCCATAACATATGATAATCCTCACCTAAAATGGTGTGGTGTGTCTGGATTCCCATCCTATCGGCCAATGTAGTCATTAAGTGTCGCTAGCTGAATCATCAATCAACGATCGCCTGGCTTTGGAAAAAAGTTCCATGAATCAGGGTTACTAGTGATGTAGGGCATTACTGGATCCACGAATAAACTAATTGGATACCATTAGAGGAATTTATAACTGAGGAGTACTGATTGTGCAAGTTCTTGACCCCACGCAATTTCCTGTTGGGACCAACTAACTGTGGCATCTACTTCATAATACAAAAGGGGGTGAATTTTCCATTCATTGTGGGATCAATCCAGCCGTATTTAAAGGATAAAGATGCATATTGGGTCAAAACAAAAGGAATGGTGAAGTCTACTAGAAACATGTCCAAAAAAAGAGACGGGTGATGATTATCGTCATACCATTTCTACAGCACCCAAAATGAGACACCTCGATAGCCGAATAAAAATGGTGAACACGATGTGAATCTTTAACCAAGGTAGTAGTTAGACCACATTGATTAAAGAAAAAAGTAAATTTCAAATTAGCCCATTTTTTCACCTTGGTATGCGCAAAATGTGCCACCTTAGATATAGAACAAAAATGGTGAACACGACTTGAATCCTAAACCATGGTGGAGGTTCTACCCTAATGATAAAAGAAAAAAGGATAATCTACAATAAAAAAAATTTGTTTTCCCAGTAAGTGAAAATAATTCCACCTCAATGGCGGAACAAAAATGTTGAACCTGACATGAAACCTTAACCAAGGTGGTAGTTCTACCCCACTCAAGACCCTTCTCCCCACAATAGAATAAAAATGGGGAAGGAGGCCAATCTGAATCACAAAAACTGTGTATATTTGAAAAAATGATACTTTGACGAGGTTTTTTGGTTATTATGTCGTATATATATGTCGCAGGATATATTCGAGCAACCTTAAATCCAAATTAAATCCCAACATCCAATGCATAAACACACATCAGTGATCCCGCAGGCGGTCGGGGCCCCAACAAAGAGCAGGACCCCTTGCCTACCTAGCGTCTTCAATGCTGGGTATGCAACATGCTGATCAATAGTACCACCGAAATGGTACTCTCTCAGTTCTGGAGGCTTCAACATAAGCCCTATAATCTGAAAAAGTATACCAGTTGCCTACTCAACTACGACTGACACCCCAATACAAGGCAGCCTCGGTGGTCACCTCAAACCGTTTTGGGAGCCTGTCGCCAGAAAGTCACAATGAGTACCTCCCTTATCTTAGGGAGGTGGATAAAGTCAATGATGGAAACTTCATCTCAACTTCACAGGGTTAATACTCACATGCCCCCTTCATAGAGAGTCACCACTGGCACCGGACGACCGAGGCTCCTGCCACCGAAGTGGACCTTATGCTAGGGGAAACTTCTAAAGTCAAGAAGTCCTGAGGCCCTCAGGATGCCCGCTAAGGTCTGTGAATATATAATCAGGAACACGCTATCACCCCAGTTTCTGAGGTGCAAATCCATTGTACTAACGCGATGACATAAAATGGGAAGACGTATGACTTTCCCCCCTCTACTCAAGCTCATCATAGAAATAGGGTGGCACGATATGGGTACATGCATGTTACTTCTAGTACTCTCTAGTCACGCCATAAGGACAGAGTGGAAAACTACAAGAAAATAAATATATGTACCGATGAACAATAAACCCGTCAACCAAATAGGGAGGAAATCAGCTACACGCAAGCACAGATACCTATTGATACATTTTAAGCCTTCCAACAAAATAGGGCATCTCTTAGGTTCATGCAAGCACAAATACCTATTGATTCATATCAATCATGTAGTCCAAATAGGGTAGCAGACAAATAATGAGTGGAGTATAATTTCTATGGATGCATACTAAGATCGTGAGACAAATACAGTGTCATGTGAGAGGATGAAAATCCACGCTCATGAATATGAAGACCACCAATCAAATACGGTGGAAACCAGTGAAGACAACTGGTGGTAGACTCGTTCCTCTATCCCGACATAGGAGAACTTCCAATATCTACTGGTGAATCATGGAGGACCGGAGTAGGCACAAAATCTCACTCCAACATCATAATGGGCCTTCATACCAATTCCAACCAAATATGTATCTCAACGCATCCTCGAAATGATGGATGATCAGAGGTTGATCCCTACCAAATCCTCCAAACATGCCAAGATATCATTGCATCGACAGAAAACAAGAGAAACCAAGCCCACAACCCGATTTCCTTGAATATAATGGCTCTCTTACAATATGAGTTAGTCACTCCGGAGTATTTGTGCATCCCTAATCGAGTCTATTAGGGTCAATGACAACATCCAATGATATACAGACCACCAGATTGAGAACACATACTTGTTCCAATTGGGGGACACCGGTCCAACGAGGTGGTTGATCTAGGGAAAGAATATATCCTTGACAAATCTCAATATGTTTGTCAGCATAACTCAATGACATCATGAGCCCCAACAAGACAGGGAACCATGTATTAATTCCATTACCAACAGTATATAGACCTGATTTCCCATAAGAGAGCACTAAAAAATAAAATACACCAGTGGGAGCTGGAAAAAGAAGAGCACATACATGATCCTACTCTGCTGAAGGCTGGGGTTATTGACGCCCTCAAACATATATCAATAAAGACTCACAACCCTATCAGTCCTTTACCAAATTATAGAATTGGGAGTAGCAGTTGAAAGGCCCTCCCTACAATGTCACTAACCATAGATTTAAAGGTCATCCACAGAGCACCCACGGGGGCTCACTCTTTGGGACTGGAATGATCGATCACCAGAGCCTATCTCCTAATGCGTGTATGGGTAGCCCTCCTCTCAACATGAATATCATGGAACCAGAAGTTCCCCTCCCCCACCCCCTTGTTTTCTTCCACCGTGATGATCATCCCCATGGTATACACTACAGATATTCTTCTCCCTATAGTTGGATATCAATTAATTATGGTATTCCTCTCCATTATGACAATCATTGAGGAGGCCCTCCTAACAATGGAAGTTGTTGTGACGGTCATCCCCATAGTAACACCATGCAACGAGAAGGTCCTACCCTCATTGCGGTGCATCCTAAAGGCCCTCCCCATGATTTTCACTATTGCTATTCTCCCTTCAGCCAGGTATCAAGTCATGATGGTAGTCCTTGCCATGATGATGGTCATTGTGAAGTCCCTCCATGCAATGTCAGTTGTTGGGAAGGTCCTCCCCACAGTGACATCAAGTGGAAAGAAGGTCCTCCCCTATCTATAGAACAGCCTAAAGTTCCTCCCAACGATATACACTGTAAAGACATTTCTCACAGTCGGGCGTCAAGTTGAAATAGTAGCCCTCACTATTGTGGCACCAATTACGAAGGTCCTCCGTGAAATAAAAATTCATACTGGGAGGAAGGTCATCCCCTAGACTGACTAATTGTGAGAAATCCCTAATATGATGAGGCACTAGGAAAGGATTCAGATACATTAGGAACTCCGTCAACAATGCATGCCATCATTTCTCAACTATACAATGGTCTAGGTCCATGCTCATCTTCTGAGCCACCCCTGCACCATTAAAATATCAATAAGGCTCCCACTTTCCTGATATCATGGAATGAAATTTTTAAGAAGAAATCAAGTTAGGAATATCATGTAGTAGAGCCTCTAGAAGAACGACAATAGGATATGTTTCTTGTGAGAAGAAAACCTGCTAAGGATAATATACCAGTGATGTATTGGTGTATGACCACCTCTCACTTTGACATACTAGGAGAGTTTTCTGAGGAATATACGCATGACATTCGCCTCAATATATAGATGAATATCTATCTGATGAAAGAAAAATTCTTGGACTATGAAGGGTAAATTGACCATGTTAGCACGTTAGGGGACCTTCTCCGTCTAATCAACCTGGAAGCTCTCCCATCCTCACGACAACCACATTCAGAAAGGCAAGATAAATACCCCAAGCTAGCTTGCCTCGATGCATGGAATAAGCTGCGTCACCTCATTGGAAACACCCTAGCTGGAGTTCACATTCGAGGATGGGGAGAACATGGAACTGTACACTTCACCCCATGCCCCATCCAGAAAAACCCATTAGAAATTATGTCCTACAATGTCATCACCTAGGGGTAGTAATCAAGTGAAACCCCTACTCAAGAAAGATGGGATACTCAAAAAACCAACACGGAGTAAGTCTCAAAAGTGTCAAGAATAAAAAGATCAATCCTTCAAAATGATTCTGAGTCAGACAACCAATAACATCCAGCAGGATTCCCACCTAAGTGAAGCCAACCAGCGAGCAGTACCCATGTCTTTGAAAGAGCATGGAATCTACACAGACCCAATTCCATACTCGGACCACACCCCATCAAGAGTAAGTGAAATTGAAAATGTGGAAATAGTAGTGGATACCACCAAAATGTGGGAACAAACCCATCCCATAGGGGAGGGTGGATTTTGAAATCAAAATGAACCCGTAAGACCAATAAATACAGGCTATAGCGCATCAATAGGAAAATGAGAACAACCCCATACCATGGGGATGGGGCATTTTTACCTCAAATCCCCTCACAAAATATGTCTTTATTCCACCATCTAATAAGAAATATGGATATAGGAGTAACCCGTTCCACCGCTTCTCATGGTTTTCACCATCCAAGATAAAGGCGTGTGATGATGTTAGACCAGGGATCCCTTTGGGTCAATCTTCTCCACGAAACCTAAATAATACTTCATAATGGAAGAAGAAAGTCCAAAAAGTGTGCAAGAAGCCTTCCTACCATTCAACACCTGGTAAACCACCCCCAATGCGGTATGCCTTAATAAATGTGGAAAATGTAAACTCGAAAGATCTCATAGGAAATGACACATAGGGAGAGGATGCGAAGGAAGATGGTTCCCTCCAATAGGTATCTCGCACCGAGTCTGATGGTGTGCATACCCGGAACCAGATAGTAATCCAAAATCTGGGCACCCTCTCAGTCAATCTGACATTACCATTCAAAAGAATCCCCAATAAGGAGAAAAATAAAATGAAGGTCATCTATAACCCACCTCTCCTACCCTAGAAATTCATCCATCACTATCAAGTAAAGGTTCTCCAAGATGGAGGAAGAAATAAAAAAGATCAGGTGAAATAATGTTGAGCTATATTGAGTGAGCTACCTCCCCATATGTGTTCCCCCTGTGGAATGTCAGCAGGTGATCCCAGAAGAGCTGCCCATACCACATGCACTTATACCTGTAAATGAAGCCAACCTCTATGGACCATTCAACCCGACCCCATAAAGACATCAAATCATCCCCTCACTGGGAAGGCAGCCAGAATATATCTAGGTAAACCAAAAAATGATACCCCCTATTGGGTATCAACCCCAATTTCCTGGAGCACCAGTACGCCCAGTTTTTGCCACTACTGCACCAGCTCAAGATTTAGTCTTACAATATATGCATCAAGGGATCCTGAACACCGTTAAGAAATTAACAGATTGACTAGAATCCATGGAGTGGCGAAACTCTATGATATATCTAGAGCTCGAACACTACTGTGATTGGGTGAGTAATTTTTTATGGATTGCAAACTTTAAAAACTCTGTATTCTCAGTATTCAATGGCTCGGGGGAATCGAAATTGAATTTAATGCACTATGCCTCTTACTGTGACCCCATGATGGGAAATACAGAGAAAAAATAAGCAGTAAAACTCATGTTCTTCATAAAAACCCTACAGGTCTTGGATTTCGTATGGTATACTAGCATGCCAGCCAATTCAATTACAGGTTGGGAGGAACTTCAATGATAGAATATCTTCCAATTCTGTTCAATGTTGCCTAAGATGATGGTCAGTGATATCATGAACTGGAAACATCAAGAAAATGTATGATTCTTATACTTCATTTCCATATGGAAAGGCCATACATATTTTCTAAACTAGATTCTCCCCCAGGGTGAGATGCTCGCCATGTGTATCGATAACCTTGAAGATAAATTGGGAACACTAATCATCCTGGTGAAGTAAAAAAGTGGGTTTAGAGACTTCTCCATCATTGCACAAAAAATATAAGAATCCTTGCAATGGACAAATATTATGTCCTAAGTGGCCCAGTCAGCCCCTGGGAATAGAGTGGGAAAAGTTGAAGCGACTTCTCCCCAGCTTAATCCACCACTGGTACCAACACCAGTTTTGGGGCCCCCACAAAACCGTGTAGGACCCCCTAGATGCCAAACCCCACCCCCACATTGGCAAGATGATTGAAGAGGTTCTAAAGGAAATCATTTCGAAGAACGAAGTAATAAATTTTACTCATTATGAGACCACGATGTCCATTGATATTTCATATCCTCCATGAATTGAAACTTGCATTGGATACCAAAACCAAACTGGGCTGATGAAGTGGGTCTCAACGATTGTCCAAATTGTTGTCCCTTTCACTGATTACTAGGAAACACCATCCAAGAAAGATTCATTTTCAATTATATCCTACAAATGATGGATTATTCCAGGTATGTAATGTTGGGACCATCGCCATCACAAGGGGTTTATGTTTCCACCTCAGAATCAAGAGAGGAAAAGAAATGGAAAACACCATCCATTAAGAAAGGGAGAAAATTTGATAATTGGATGACCCGAAAGACCATCAACTGAGTCCATGGCCTTCTTTAAGCATAGTTGAAACAAACAAATGTTCCCCCAAAAGCACCTAATACAACACAACCATCCTCCTTGGCCCTGGGGTCCTCTAAGGGTTAGAAGGGAATAAGGAAAGATCAAGAAGATGGGTTGACACAAAAACTGAAGTCAGTTGTGAAGATTTAGGACTTCATATCACTAGACAAGGTAAAAATGGTGCCAACCCACAACATGGTACAATGGGAACCACCCCACTAATTGGTACAATGAGCACTACTCCTCCAAATGGTACAACAGGTGCCACCCCACCAAATGGTACAAAGGGAACTAACCCGCCAAAAAAACTATCAGAAGGAGACAGTTAGACATAAATAGTTTTCGATCAAGAACTGATCTTCAGCTCCATTAATGTCATTCACTCAATGGACACATTCTCAGATAAAGACTATGGACACGAACCCAAATTCCCCACACCCAACCGAGGAGTCGGAGGAAGAGGCCATAAAGGGAAGAGGTTTCCTGGAATACATGATCATGGAAGGAGTCAGATTCCCAACCACACCACAATTCAAACAGTTAAAATTGCAGAAACTCACTAAAGGACCCTCCGACAGACACAACAAGAACCTGAATGCTCCATCACCCCCATTGGAAGAAATCCAAGACCAATTATCTTGGAATATCTATCTGGGTAAGAACAAATATCAAATCACCCAAGGAATGCCTGCAGTTCAGTTCGACCAAACATTGAAAGGAAAATAACACCTAAAGCCCCTATTATAGAGTTTGAACCCTCCACGTCCAAATCTCAAACCACTAAAGTGTTTGTGAAAGAGAAACACTGATCTGAGAAGCACATAAATTTATAGAAGAAATATAATATTCTAAAGTTGCTGGCTTCAGTACTAGAAAAACTATTAATCATAGATGCCTTAATCCAATTCACAGATCTTAAAGAGGCACTCATCGAATCCTTACTAAGTCCCCATGAGTTCATTACTAAAGTAGAAGCTTCTGAGGTCTATTGGGTGAAGACCAGTCCCAATGAATGTCACACTGTCATCTCCATCACAGATAGGGATGAAGACGCCATCATGCAAGGGCACATAAGGCCACTATATGTGTCTAGAAAGATAAAAGGAATTGATTTCCATAAGATATTTATCAAAAACGGCTCTATAGTTAACCTCCTCCCACTACAGACACTTCATTGATTGGTCTATGATGAAACAAGAATGAAATATTTCACTAAAACTCTACTAGGATATGAAAAATTTTAGCAAAAAAAGTTGGGATGAATCAAGATTAAAACATGGCTTGGGGACCTCAGGTCGAATTCCGAGTTCTTGGTAGTACGGTACGGTACGACATTAAATGTCTTGTTAGGGAGACCTTGGCTACATCAGCACACTTCAATTCTGTCATCATACCATCACTGCATCAAATATTGCACTAATAGAATAAACAGAACATTTCATGTTGATAAATCCTCATTTGAGTCCTATGAGTCACATTATATTGACGCAGAGTTTTATGAATCGGAAGAAATAAATATTTCGTCTGACAACATTTGTTGGATCAATGACTCAAATGGATTGTAAATGGCCCCTGCCAACCCCCTCTAGCAACTTGGTGAAGAGTGTGTATTACCCATCAACCAAGTTGAATACACAAGTGAATGTTTAAAAGAAGGCTCAATCGTCTGCACGGTCTCTATTACGACCACCAAGTCCAAAGACATGGAAAATTGGGCTGACTCCCATGATTTCAGAAAAAGGTCAATCAAAGAAGATCTCTTCCTGTCCACAGGACCTAAAATTACCCTTGACCCATTCACTAAAGAAAAATACAATTTCTCTCTTGACATTGTAGAGTTCATCTAAAAAATACTCTATCCATTAGAAGAATAAGATGATGACGATGAAGATGAAGAATAATAATAAGAGAAAGAAGATCACAAAGATGGACCTCCTTCATTCGATGAAGGTGTCTCCACTATAATCGATGAACTTAATGGGATGAATCTGGGAATTGAAAATAACTCGTGACCCACGTTGATCAGTGTGGCTATGCCTGTCATGAAGAAAGGGGCATATACATTCTTATTAAAGAAGAATTGAGATGTGTTTTTTGAGAACTACATGAAAATACCAGGCCTTGATCCTGAGGTTTCCACTCATCATCTAGGCTTACCAGAATATCGTCATGTCTATAAGCAGGTATCTAGAAAAACCCACTAGATGAATGTAGCCAAAATAGATGCTAAAGTTGAAAATATGATCAAATCCAACATCATATGGGAGTTCCAATATCCAATCTAGCTAGAAAACATAGTTCTTGTTAAAAAGAAAAATGGATATATTAGAATCGACATTGAATTCAGATACCTTAATTGGCATTGCCCAAAATACGATTTCCCAATCCCAGTCACAGATTTTTTTATCAATGCAACAATCAGATATAAGGCTCTATATTTCATGGATGGCTATTTTGGATACAATAAAATCCATATGGTCTTAAGATATGAAGAAGGTACCTTTATTAGGGAAACTCTGGGAGTGTTCTATTACAAAGTAATTCCCTTTGGTCTGAAAAATGTTGGCACCATATATCAGTGCGCCATGTATCGCATCTTCAAGCCCTTTTTGGGAATGTTTTTTGAGTGTTATGTCAATGACCTGGTGATTAAATGATGATATTTCTCAAACCACATTGATGATCTTGAAACTTTCTCAAAAAATTTTGGAATCATATTTTAATGATGAATCCCCTAAAATGATCCTTTGGAATTATTTTGGGAAAATTCATTGTCTTCATCATATGTCATCATGGAATCGAAGTTGACCATGAGAAGACAAAATCTTTCCTTGCAATGTCCCCACCTCACAACCTCACCGAGTTGAGAGGTCTCTAAGGGAACCTCTCCTACATTCGGCATTTCATCGGTAACCGTGTAAGGAAATTTTTACCTTTCACCAGGATCATGAAGAAAGGAGTAACGTATGACTAGGATAATGATTTCCAAAAAGTGTTCGACAATATAAAATGATATCTCCCAGCCCATTGGTTCTCATGCCACCAGTTGAGGGGAGACTACTCATTTTTTATGTAACCACCCTAGAATGGTCATTATGTGCCTTCCTCACGTAGAAGAATTATACTAGCAAAGAGAACTGCCTTTATTACCTCATCCAAACAATGATTGATGATTAAACTCAGTATTAAAAATTTTAAACAAACTGCCTAGCCCTAATCATTGTGGTTTCAAAGATTAGGAATTACCTACAACACCATGAGGTCCACCTGGTCTCCCGATGGAACCCACTAAAATATATTCTTTATTGTCCCACCCTAAATGGGCACCTATCATAATGGGTGGTCATCCTACAACAATTTGACATACGGTACATACCCCATAAGGGCATCAAAGGTAAAGCATTAGCAGACTTCTTGGAAGAGAATCCCCTAGAGGGAAAAACACCGTTGTATTCCAAACTTCCAAATGAATTAGTGTTTTCCTACCCGAGGACCCCTAGACATAGGAAATATACTTCGATGGTGCTTCTCAAAACCTGGCAGGGAAAAGTATGTTGAATCCAAAGTTCAAAAAAGTGTTGATGGTAGTTATAATCATATCCTTTGAAAAGGACATATTTCCTTACTCTTTCCTCCTTTCGAAAGGGTGTACAAATAATGAAGTAGAATATCAGACCCTCATTATAGGCCTGTAAATAAAACATCATGTGAAATCTAAACACCTAAAAATAAAGGTTTATTCAGAGCTAGTCATAAAATAGGTTTGTGGTGGATACACCATTAAGAAAGAAGTATGGGTTCCCTTGATGAACCATGTTTGATGAGTGATGGAAGAATTCCAATTAGAACCAACTTTGACTTATGTCCCTCAGTTAAAAAATTCCCACATCGACACTTTGGAAAATGCAGCCACAACCTTGGATGATACATACCGACATGAAATATTCATTAGAATTGCCCATCGTTGGATGATCTTGCCATTCATATCAAGAAATACAGAGGATATTGAAGCAATTATCCCCATTTTGGAGCCTCATGGCCACACCACCTACTAGATGATGCCTATTTCAAATTACATTCAGAATGGGGAACCCCCACCAAATAGGCCTGGTAGGGAGAAGGTCTGAAGACCGATAGTCATATTTTTCATGTACAATAGGGTAAACCAATAAAAATGTTCATGACAAATGAGGCATTTAAGGACTCCTTGTTAGGTGCATTGATGGAGAAGAGACTGTTGTCGTCATGAAGATGTGAAAAACGGATCTTGTGGAGAGTATCAATCAGCAACCAAGCTCTCTCACAAAATATGAAGGCTTGGGTATTATTGGACCACTATGATACATGATTGTGCCATATTCACAAAGAAGTTCCATTACTACAATGTTCATGATAATTTCATACACCGACCCCTGATGTTATTTCAAATATATACTATTAGCCATTCACCGCCTGGGGATGGATGTTGTGGGGCCATATTCTCCCACCACAGCTAGGATATTCATGTTCATACTAATACCAACCAACTTCTTTTCCAAATGGGACTAATCCATACCCCTTAAAGAGTTCAGGGTGAAAAACATTGTTAGATTTGTGAAGGCCATCATCATTACCGAATTTGGTGTCCTTAATACAATACTGATGGACTATGGCACCAACTTCTACTCTGCCGACTTGGAAAAGTTATACCAAGAGTATAGAATTAAATCCAACCGATCGTCCAATTACTACGTAGTAGCCAATGGGAGAATAGAGTCTTTCCACAAGACCATGTACAACATACTCTAGAATATGGTTGATAAGGATAAGAAATCATGGATAGACAAGCTACTTCATTCTTTTTCTACATACCAGACCACGACTAGTACCACCACCCAGGAAACCTCATACTCACTAGTATACAAGGAAGAGGAAGTTTGGACTATCAAAATTCAAGCTCGATCACTTCGTGTGGATATTTTCAATCAACTGTCCATGGAAGAGTAATCCTAGAGATGGTTTGATGAGTTGTAGAAGCTAGACAAAAAAGTTAGCACACTCTGCACAATTTGGAAATCTACTAAAAATGGATTGCACGAACCTTCAACAAAATTGTTCTCCTTCAATCATTCTGTGAAGGAGAAATGGTGTTAGCCCTCAGAACCCCGATGATACTCAGGAAGATTCCCCCAAAGATTTAACAAAAGTGTGAAAGAACATATTTCATACATAGGGTCTATTCCAATAGAGAATTTCCCTAATATTAATGGATGGACAACTCATCATGACTCCTACAAATGTAAAGTTCTTGAAGAAGTATTTCACGTAGTAAAATGATATGATGAGGTCCAAGATATATGACCCTAAACTATGAGTTAAAATACCCAGATGTTATGGTCCAATAACTATGACCCTAAACTATGAGTTATAATACCCAAATGTTAAGGACCAAGCTTTATGACCCAAAATTATGAGTTACAATACCCAAATGTTAAGGTCCAAGCACTATGACCCCAAACTATGACTTATAATACCTATATATTATGGTCCAAGCACTACTACCATAATCTATGATGCATTGTCTTGACCACATGATGCTAAACTATACAGTATTAGTCCATGTAACATTACATTGAACAATGATTCTATAGTCCAAGCTCTATGACCTTAAACTATGAGTATCAATACCATGAAATCCCTATGCTACGGTCCAAACTCTATAACCATAAACTATGAGTAAATTTCCTTTACACATGATGTTAAACTGTAAGGAACTCGTCCTTGAAACATGACCTTAAACTATGACTCATGTCCTTATTATAAGACATTAAACTAGATGGAACAAAGCGTCCTAATAGTAGGGAAATAAAAATTATTATCTCTCACAGAACAACATACGTCTTGATTCCATCCCTCGCAGGATACATAGTGACATCTGGATCCTCGATCTTGGACTATCCCCCACAAAAAATGCCCCCATCATATTTTCTACCTCCCAACACTTTTGAAGGAGACGCTATGTCCACTCCTTGTTTTTCACATCTATTATAATTAACATGAGTTTTGGATTAGTGGTAAGGATTATCTTATGCAAACAAATTATAGGGAGATATGGTAGACTCGAAACCCTTAGGAAATGAAGAAAATATCTCTACATATATACCGAGCTAGATTGGTACATGAGACTTTCAGAATTACATGTGTCTTGATTCCTACCCTCCCAGGATACATAGTGATGCCCGGATTTGGAATCCTGGCCTAGAAATCATCATAAACAAATTCCCTCAAAGTCCCTACACATGGAGAAAACATTTGTAGGGAACATGATGAACTATTTATGGCTTCATTCCTATCCTTTTAGGAAACATAATGATTCCCAAATTTGGAAACCTGGGCCAGCCACCATAAAATTCGACCCCTTTCTCCAATACATAGGCCATAATTGTACAGGGAGTCCATGAATGGTCTTAATCACACAAAAATAAACTATGAAATTATTCTAGAGTTATTTGTGGACCATTTCTTAGTTTTACGTGACCTCTCACATGCCCGTCACTCATGAGAAGTCAAAAGATCATGTTTACCCTTATACATCTGAGTCAGAACTATGTGAATGCTCTAGTAGTTGATAGTTAATATTTTTCTAGGTATTCTTTATGTTCCCAAAAACATTATTCCCATTTTTCAAACTCCATACGCCTGGAAAATTTGGATCCCCATAATCATTCATTTCCATCTAATATGATAGATCGGTGTCCTATGGACACCTTTGCTTGACTATGCACATCATTCCTTGGAGGCTCTGAATATGTTTCCCACAAAAATGGTTGTCAATCAAAGGAAAATTTGTCCCCGTGAGAGTCCCCTCCCATCTCAGTAAACCCAATAGATTCCATGACTCATTTCATTCATCCTGATTCAAGTTTCCCCCAAGATAATGGTTTACACCTTCTATCGTCACTAATGTCTATAGAACGCCAGAGCATCCTGATTGTCATTAACTAAAAAATATTAGGGATCTTAATGAAAACATAATCATCCTCACTAAATGACTCTAAAATGCACATCATCATGTCCTCACCGCACGTCATTAAACTACAAGACCAAAATCATCCTCACTACAAGGCTTTTAATTGCATAGTATTATGTCCTCACTGCATGACATTAAAATGCAATGCTAAAATCCTCCTTTCAATATGAAATTAAACTTCATAGAAATGGTTTAATCCCAATGTTCTCTGTGATTTTTATTTTTCTATTCCTAGGTAATGATCTGGAATCCTTGTAATCCCTTATTATGCACACCGAGTATAGCTCAAGTGAGCTTAGGGATTTTAGTGAGAGAACTACCATGAAATTTTGTAAAAACAGACGAATAATTTGGTCCTAGCAGTAAGACCCTAAAAGGAATGTCATAGTTTCTTTCCCTTGAGAGGAACCCCATGTCTTGGCCATACAATGTTAAATTACAAGGTTCCTCAAAGATGGAACAAATTCCCCACCCTGCGTACGAGTCAGGTCTATATAAGGGACACCAGATTCCATAATTAAATCGCAACCCAAATATTTCCAACATGTCCAGACACACACCTACTATACCCCATACTCCCTTATTTGAGTTATTTTGATCTACGTAACCCTCCTAGGCCTTCTGAGATTAAAGGCCGGTGTCCTACAAAAACCTTTGATTGACTATGCACATCATGCCCCTATGGATCTGCATATATTTCCCACAAAAATTTCCATCAATCAAAGGAAAATTAGACCCCGAGAGATTCCAATCCTATATCAGTATGCCCAATGGATCCCAAGCCTCATCCCATATCTCCTGATTCAAGGGCCCTCAAAGTCGTGGTTCACATTTTTCTCCCTATACACATCCTAGGTATATCAGAACGTGCGGGATAGATTCATCTCTGGTCCCTTCTGAGTTTTCTAAAGATACTCCATCTATATGCATGAAGTTGATACGAATAACAAAGAAGTGTTCCCCAACTCATTTCTAGCATTTAACTAAAGAATTTATATTAAAATTTCACTTTTAATGTTTAGGTTCACCCTTTTGTCGAATGTCACATACCATATTCATAATGTTACCAATCTCCATAATCTTCCATAAACATCGTAGATGAACTTCCAGTGTCCTGTGGACACCTTTTATTGACAATGCACATCATGCCCTGGTGGCTCTGTATATGTTTCCCACATAAATGGCCCTTAATAAAAGGCATGTTTGTCCCCAGGAGAGTCCTTTCAAACTTATGTATTCTCAAATGTCATTCATGTCTTGTCACAATCAAGATTTAAAAAAATCCTGGATAAAATCTTACATACCTTCTTCTTTTCAAATTCACTTGAGATAAAAAAGGATTCTAACTGAGCTTACTATTCACCAGCTCTACCTCACACAAGTAACAACCATGCGGGACCAGTCGCCCCCTTCAAAGCCTCCATGAAAGTCCCTAATATTTATAGACACCATTACTCAAGCCTGTGACCCACTATGGCTCCTAACATCAAAATATATTCAAAATGTTGTATAACCCTAGAGGCCATCAAAAATGGAAGTTCAGTGTCTTGTAGACACCTTTGATTGACTATTCACATCATGACTTAGTGGCTCTGCATATGTTGCCCACAAAAATGACCATAAATCGAAGGAAAATGCATCCCTAGGAGAGTCCTTTCCAACTTATGTATTCCTAAATTGGATCCTGAGCCTCATGTATCTCCAAACTAAAAAATATAGAGTCAAGAAAAATCTCTAGTTCATGTATGAAGTATATTAGATCGTTCCCAGCTAATGGTCCCAAGTTAGGCCCCTACCCCATTAAGTTTGGTCAAAGTTGTTCGACCTAAAACATCAATAATATGTTTGATTGGTTGGACTGTGAACTTCTAGAGAAAAATAATCCATACTTTCCATAGGTAAAATCCAAAGAAGGAACCTCTGGGTAAAAGTGGAGTATCGGTTCATTAAAAAAATCAATCCATCAAAAAATGAAGAAATATTGTTAGGTCGAAAACCCACAAAGGGACGCCTAAGTAAAAGTAATGTTATACCTAATAATACATTGCCAAAATGTCTTTGGAAAAAATTAGGGTAATAATTATAAATACATAAATGTTTTTGAGGTTTTCCATAAAACTTAGTAGTTATCAAACTATGATCACTGAGTCCCATGACTCAAGAATATATTAAAGCCTTATTCGATTATTTCAGTTTATCTGATTCCAAATCATGTTTTAACATCAATACATGACTGAAATGATGTTTATATGATTGATTGTGATCAATTCCCATGATATCAAGAGGAAAAGAAAGAGGACTTAAATTCAAATTAGTTTCATTGAGTTCAACAAAAATTTAGGAGAATCCCCAGTTCAGAGTCTCTCCAAACTCTCAAAAGAAAAACAAGGGAGGAGAGTACATATCATGATTTGGGATGGAACTACAACAAGGCTTGATTGTCCCTTTTCATAAGGATGGAAAGTGGGTATTATGGGTCATCAATAGTTTGATCCAAAGAATCACTCTCCTCCATTTCTTCCTTGAAAATTAGATTCACCCACTCCAGAATGACTTTAACATGCCTCCCTTCCTTCTAGATGACTTCAAAATTGGCATTTGAAGAGGCCAGTTGATCCCTCAACCTTTTTACGCAGGCTTCTCAATCCAAAATCTCTTCCTCTTGGGTGTCCAGCAAATCATGAGCCTTCACCTTATTAGAAGTTATATGATCAAATTCATCAGAAAAACTTCAGAAGTTCTCCACTTGGTGATGGGAGGAATTGAACTAGAACATCTTGACCTTTCATGTGGTAATGTATTCCCGAAAAATGACAATTTAGTAGACAATGGAGTGTAAGTACCGATAATCAAATCCATCAGAACCCATCTCGGCGAGTTATCATTGAAAATTGTAACCCTCATTAGAAAAATTGGCTATAGGTGTCTGCACGGCAAGAGAACATAACTGGGACCCTACCTACTTTTGCACTTCCTAGTGCCTCCCCACTACACCAGTACTTTGACCCCCCCTCCTCCTCCATGATTCTATAAGAAGGAATCATCATCACAGGAGTGTTAAGGGATCTAAGAAATATCATCCAAGATGGGAAACTCTCTTTTCCCTCAGATGGTTCAACCGCTGGAGTCCTATGTGGAGGACTATTCATAGATTCCAGGGTGATCGGTAATACTCTATTCGTCCCATTATCCTTAAGGTCTTTGGTGGTATCCGCAGGAGGGGAGCAGTCTTAATCACTCTCCAATGAGATAGGTTGTACCGATGAGGCCCCTCCCAGATGTTTCTGATGATGAACTGAGTGTCTTCTTACCACAAGGGCAGGAACAACTGGTGTATCCATCATGGATACTACAGGGACATAAGTATATGGACTAGTAGTTTCACTCTTCACAGTAGAAGAAATGTGTGTCATTTTTGTTGGGGAAAGGAAGGTGCATAAAATTGTTAAAGTTTTATGCACCTGCCGAACTAGTTATTTCATCATCCGATTGGGGTAACAAGCAGCCCACAGTTGGTCATACTCCAGTGACAAGATAGTGGATTCTGACATGTTAGGAATGATAAATTCCAAAGAATAACCTTAATACATCATCATGAGCTATAACTGGTGAAGAACATTGGGGTGATACTCTCCCCATAATTGATCATATCGAAGCGGTGTAGTCTGTTGAAGCCATATGAATTTCCTAGAAAATCGGCATGGGAGGTATGGTTCCCAAATGAGTACTCCATCTATGCGAGCAGTGAGAATCATGTCCGGAAGCGCAATGAGATATCAACATTCCCCTAAATAAAAATCCATGTGACCTATCAAAAACACTTGGGGGTAGGATGCAATGATAATGAGAAACGAGAAGTTTCGTTCAATAACCCAACCACATCAATAATGCTTAGGGTCTTATGATGAACAACAAAAATTTTGAGAAGTACAGGTTGAATGTTAGAATTAGGTACCTTTGCAGTATGCCGGTATTCATAACAGGGGAAGTGTTCTTCCATCCACCCATATAGAAATTGAAACGGTCCACTAAGGTGGTGTGGGGTCATACCTTCATGTATTTTCCCCAACAATTCATAAAGTTGAGCGAGGGTAGGAAGTGTAAAATTAATGGGACAACCCTCAGCCAGCGTGGCCCCCATCATGAAAGTATAGGCCCGAACCCCGTTATATACATCAATGGATGGGAAAATCCATTAACTCAAAAACATGGGAAAGAAACATACTAGTCTAAGATTAGGTGATACATTTGATTGAACATCATATCCACATGTGGTATATCTTCCAACTTCAATGGTAGAACAATATGACCCTAGAGTCTGGAAGGACTGATGAGATGGATGAGTTCGGTTGTGGTGAGCCTTCATCTTGGGTCATTTCTCCAACAAGAATGACCTTATCCATGCCTCTAATGGGATGAGTGATCGGCCTGGAAGGGATGATTTAGTAATTCCTCTATCATGACCAATAATCTCCTTGCCAAAGGGGACACATGGTCAGTGTCATTCTAGGTAGTAACTTCTGGAGGAAACTCTTTGTGAATCTCTCTAAGGATAGGGAGTCCTCTAAGCTAGTGGATATCACACAAGGTGATTCCCACATCCCCTTGAAATATGTGAACGGTGTTGGTGCTTGAACACCAGTGGCTCAGTAATTCAATAAGGATTTCACATGGGGAGAAGACTACGAACTGTGAAACCCAGGTCGCCTGATTCAATCGCACTGCCTCCAACTGGTCGGCAACTCCAAATAGGTCTAATGTACCTAGAATTCCCAAAACCACTCATTGGAGAAACTTCCTGTATCCCCCAAATCCCACTTAGTTCTCCACCCACCATTATGTTTTTCTTGGAAAATGTTGATAATGGATGGGTACTCTCGAGCAATTAGTATCGGGAAACATCGCAACACCCACAATTTCCCAAAGTCTATCCCGAGCATCCTAGTAAGAAGACGTTATCCTGAATCGGAGTGATGATGATTTCTCATATTGGGGAAATGTTGGTGTGATCATGTCCTTGTGGGGCCTCTATGAGAATGAAAGGGGAATCAAGGTCAGCCAATGGTAGAGGAATGTCATTAGTGAGACCAAAGCCGTAAAGTGGAAACTGAACTAATAGTAGATATTAAAGAAGCTCTGACATCAATAAATTATTTAAGAATCACTCATGATGAATGATGTGGGCTCGAAGATGATCCTCGCTATTCCCCGCCCTAGTCTCCCTTGTCTCCGTTGATTTTATCACAGCTTATGAAGCATCCATTGTAACCTACATACAGAAGCCAAAAAAATTAATTCCAATAAATGTTTTAGGTTGAAGCCTATGGAATAATGGATAAAGAACTCAAAATATGTCCACATAAGGCTCTGCATACTATTTCTTAAAATGGAATGCCAAAGGCACAATCTGTGTACTGCATAGTGTGTGGAAGCAACCCCGCCTACCTCTACGGTATATAGATGCATATCACCGCGTATAGCTATGGTACATGAACCATCCACAAGGCGTTGGACTATAGATAAATTCCCGAAGAAAAAAAAGGTTCATGTAAAGTCGATACCACAAACCTCAGCCTTGGTTATGATCATGTTCAGAAGATGCATATTAATGTTTAAGTTAATATTATTAATTATTAATGTTCATTTCGCCAATCCAAGTTCGGTATGCGTACACGCCAGCCGTGCAAAATCCTCTTACACAAAATCTAGATTATAGTCATAAAATTATGCAATGATGTTTGAGAAATCTAAAAAAATGGTATAGGGACAATGAAATGGTGAGAAGATCGGTTTTCAGTACATACGAAGCGGTTCGCGAATAGGATCTTCACAAGGAGAATGGTACACAAGAGAAGAGGAAGCTAGGGAATTCGAGGGAACTTTTTGCTATGATAAATGGTAAAAATATATGTGACATAGGCCCCTATATATAGGTGTAGACCCCTCCTATTAGTCTCCTCTTCTCTAATAAAAACCATTTCAGGTTCATACTGCTTATACATCAGAATAGTACCATTTTCGTTCTGAACTGACCTAATTCTGATGGGGGATAATATAGGGTCCTGAAAATTCAAGAAATGGATGAAAATACCACCACAATAACATTTCATAAGGAAGAAAGTACTATTAATGTCTAGCAAGGTGAATGGACTCAAATAAAGTTTCAAATTTTAGAAGAAACTTGATGAAATTCATGTTTTATAAAAATAGTGGCCCACATACAATCATCGGGAAAGGTTCATAGGATATCTGGATCGAGAACCAATAGGTACATGGAACAATCCACAAACCAATATCCCATGAAGATATGGCCAACAAACATTAAATTCAACAAACGCCATCACCAAAGGACCCATCCTCGTGAAATCCTTCCATGTAACATTAAGAGAAATCATCAGTTCACAGACGAAGCGAACTGGAAGGGTTCCATGAACCATTAATGCAAGCCGAAGTCTTTGAAAACCCTGGTTGACTGAGTCTTTCGTGGGTCAAGATATCTCTTCATGGGCCTCCTCAATTGGTGTCGCATACAGAATATATACAACTTCCCTAATGTTCTATAAAATGATCGTAGTAAAAGGAAAAAAGGACAGATGATAGAAGCTTGAAAAGGACTCAGAGGTTGGAAGAAAGAGTTTGAGGAATACTCTATCTTCATACTCAATTAATCGAAAAATCCTCAATCTCAAACCGCACTCTTTGTAGGTACAACATGCCAGAAACCATAGAATGGGGTAATTAAATAACAATAATAGAACCATGAACCTTATTGGTGAACCGTGAACCACATAATTCTCATGGATGAATTCCCCACAAATAATAATCCTCTGGAACCACCTTCAATATAGTTCTCTGCATAGTGTACCACTACGTGGACTGATCCTAGCATCGCGTACTGTATCATTACATTGATAAAACCCAAAGCGATGTGATGGGCTGAGTACCAGAATGGTATTTGGTAATCTGTACACATGCACACTTACCACATCATTACTTAGATGTCCCCTCTTACCACATACCACTACATTATGTGAAGCCTCCCCCATCCTGCATAAGATACCATTACATCAAATGGGATATTTTCTGGTATTATTTCCTCTGGTTCCAACCTCACCTTTCTATTACTGTCCAGTCCTCCATTATTCCACCATGAACTAGTCCTCTAAAATAATGCCAAAGACTCCTCCAATGAAACTGAACCGTATGATCAGACCATCGGGTTCATTAGCGTGCCCCTTTGAGTCTACATACCCATGGTAAAAGGAGTCACGAAGGCTCTTCCTACAACAGTTTGGGCTTTGAGACTGCCTCTGGGTCTACATTCCCATGGTAACCTAGAGTCGATCCATGGGATGCCTACACAAATATCCCCAATCTAGAAATTATGGGTGACCACATGATTTCTCAATCAATGAGGAATAGTGGTCAGTCGAATGGGTTATGATTTCTATAACACCCCAAGCTTCCACGGTACATTTCCCTTTGAATAATGCAATGACTTGCATTATACGCAACTTCAGGATTCTAACACACCACGACCAATCAAAGTAGCCGTTATGAAGAGTAATACCCTCTTTTTGAAATTTTATACATTTTATCTTTCAAAATGGACTTCAATTTTGGATTAGGAATATCGAAATTATCTTAGGGTGAACTTTTGGTACATTTCTGATAAATTTCATATTTTGATGAATAGTGAAAATTACTAAATTTTAATTAAAAACAACTTTTTTAATCGAAATAATTTATAGTGATAAATTATGAATTTGAGTGGTTTTAAATTATATTTAGAATATATTTTTACCATTTAATACCATTTTGGTCATTGGACAAAATTTCCCATTTAAACCAGACATAAACAAGTGTCAATCTTTTGATATTTATTATTTCTTAAAAACACGCTTTTTTTGACAACAGGAATTAATATTAAATTATTTTCTGCCACTTATGTGTTTTGAATTTAGAAAAATGGATTCAATATTTAGAATCAGGAGGTCCAAATTTTTTATATAGGTAAATTTTATTTTTCGACATTTTGAATAATTACATCGGTAAATATTTTATTTACCATGGTTAATGGGTAAATCCGATAAATAAGGGTAACCAAAATAATATTATAATAATTATAAATTACCCTAAGACGTGTCCTAACCCTATTGGTTGATACATTTCCGACCATGGAAATATTTTGGTCGATTTTGGTATCCCATGGATCCAGTTGTAAGTGATAATGAGACTTTATATTAATTAAGTTAAAGTAAATACAAAAATGACATAGGCATATATCTTTTAGTAAAAAAATTTTTACATAGGGTTATATATGTTATATTTTTGACTATAAATATTAATTATAATGATAAAAATATTTTCTAAATAATGGTATTTTATTTATAATTTTTATACATTGAATAATTAAATATATTTATGACACAATAATGATGCAATATTTTCCTTTTTAATGAAAGAATCAAATAATTGGTATTATAAATATTAAAATAAAAATAATTTGAAAGTTTTGATGAAATACACGAATTTTAGTGGTTAATATGAAATGTTATGATTGCTTAAATGAATTTTTTTTGAATTAATAAAGTTTGTAAGACTTTAACAAAAATCAATTATTAAATATTGTCAAAATTGACATAAATGAGTTTTTAAAACAAATATTATATTATTAATTGATATTCTATTTCTAAAAATATAAGGATCAGAAAAAGGAAATATATAATGATAGGTGTATTATTAATGGACCACTTGGGGGTCTCTTGGAAGTTTATAGTAAGTTTATTGACTATATAATATAAAAATACAAAGAGATAGGTAAATGTCAAACTAATTAACTAAGAGTTAAGACTAAAAGATAAGGTTAATGTAGTGACCCAAACCGGTCTAAAACCTATTGTTTGAGTTTTTTCGACCTATAACCACCTTAAACGTTAAATAATATACTTTTGAGCCATTAGAAACCAAATATGAATTTATTATAAAATAATATTTCTATCTTTTCCTAAGGGGCCCCTCACCCCTCTTATAAAAGGGAACTTCCCCTTCCCTCTAATTCACACCTTCAAAGCATTTTGGATCCATCAAACCAATACCAAATATTCTCTAAACTTCCCTCACTTCAACATAGAGGCTTTATTTTGATCAGAAAGCCATCCTAATGAGACCTTTTGATCATATCAAAAGGAAGAACCCGAAGAAGATGTAATGTTTTCACCACCGTCTTTCAAGTTCCTTTCTTCTTCAACTTCTTATTTCTTTATTATTTCCATTATAAAATAATTAATCAAGTATCTTTTATATATTGTGATGTTATTATAAATATGGTACAACTATATTCAGTGTTCTATCCATCCTTTGAATGACATGTCACCATACGTGCGTACGTATGGCCTACCGTCTCCACGTCGTGGTGTAATTGTTATTCAATACATTATTTTTTGTATGGGTATAATAATGATGTAAAATTCATTTAAATAATAAATATAAAATTATTATGATTCTTTATATATTATATACCATCCAATTATATATTATTCTAATATAAAAAGAATGATATTGTCGCTCGTGTGTACGTACGGACTACCGTCTCCACAAACGCGATGAGATTCATTTCCCATCGTATCCATTCAAGTCTAATTCTCATTTGATGATTAAAAATAATGTTTAAGGACATGATATCATTATTTATATGAATAATATACATCCTATACATAACAAATATGGCACACATAACAAATAATATAAAGGAAAATGAATCTGTTAACTCCCGAAACGACGATAATACTAATATATTATCAACAAATAAATGTTAAAAGATCATATATGATATCATATTAATGAATATGATTCTTTTATAATTCAATAAAAATTATTTCACCATTATAAAGGAGGTTAATCTACCCTCAACCAAGGAAAATTTAAAAAGTAAGGGGTTTCTTATCTCACTTTTAATTCCTTGATATTTCCATTATTCATCACTTATTTATTGCATGTGGTGTGTGTAATGCCCATGATTGTATTCATTGTGTTATATGATTTAATTTATAGATATCTACATCATAATTGTATGATCCTTCTTTCATTTGTGTATGTTTCCTAATTTACCCAATCGATAAGGTAATTTGAAATTTCAATTTCCACTTATTCGACATTACGTATACTTCATTGATTATTTTACTCCAATATTATGTGTGGAATCACTATTCATTTTCTTATGTCATAATTTCCACTCCCCTTTCTGTGGATATACTTTTGATACTTATAATAATTCCATTTATAAATTCTCAAGTAATAGATATGAACTTGATAAGAGTAATTTTAACTCAATCTCCATTTATTGAGTTAAATATCTAATTCATTGGTGTTGTTTTTACAAGAATATTTGTGAATGTACTTTGATTATTTTACACTGAATATCCAATTATATTGAGTGTATTTATATTTTTCACACATAATTATGATGTCAATTTATCTTTAACCTAAAGATATGGCCTTTATGAGAGATTTCATCTCAATTTACATTCCATTGAGACTCTTTTGTTGTTATACACAAAATCACTTTTATACGGTGTATATAATGAACTTTGACATAGTATATCATGAATCCCGTTATTATCATGATATTAAAAAGTTTTTATTACCTCAATTATTAGTATTCAAGTGTCTCTATTTTGGTTAGGAACTGTAACAAAAATATCATTTTAAAATGTTTTAAAGATTTATTATTCTAAATCTTTCTCATTAATGTCCATGTTTTAAAAATGGTTTTAAGGATTTATTTATATGGACATTAAAGTTTTCAAATAAAAATTCCTTTTAAAAGTTTCAAAGTGGTATGGGACACTTTGATTCAAAAATCTATTTTAAATGGCTTCTTGACAAATAGTGTGGCTTTTAAATGTTTTCATGAAAAAAGGGGATGTTTCTCTCAATAGTTTGATTATTATTCTAATATATGTCAATATCCTTCATTATTATCAATTGAGGTTAATCTGATACAATACAATCTTCCATATTATATTTAATGAGTTATGATTTACTATGGATGTGCTATTTTTATACAAATCATGGTTTGGTGTTAAAAGTATTGACATTTTTTATGCTAGTTTTACTACGAATGTTTATGTTATGTTTCAAACGTTCCATATAAGGAATTTGTTGGACTTATTAAGTGATGGGTGGAGCCCTATATAGCTCCTCAATGCATCGGTAGGGTCTCATGAGACAAACTAGTGTTTGGGCACAAGGCCTTGACAAAATTTTATTCGTAGTCTTGGCACAAGGCCTTGACTATGTGGTTAAGATAGTCTGGAATTATGCATTCCATTATTATGAAAGTGGTTATTGATAGTGCATGATATTATTCGACTATTATAATATCCATGTGAGTAATTAAATGGAATTATTTCATTTTTCCTTTTCCATATTATGTTAAAGTTCAAGTTTAAAAGGATTTTGTTTTAGTTACACATTGCCTTAAATGTTTATGATTATTTATAAAAGTTCCTGCTATGTTGTTACCCTTACTGAGCATCTGAGATCACCCCTTTCTATGTTTTATTTTTCCCAGGATGTGAAGAAGTATTTTATGAATGACCTGCAGGGATAGTATGAGTATATGAGTGTGGTGTATGAAGATAAGATTTTGTTGTATTTTTTCCCTTTATGATGTAATGTAAACTTCATGAATGTATCTAGTAATTCCAAGGATACTAAACTAATCGGTCTTTTGAGACTTGAACTTTTGTGATCATGCCAATGAAACAAAATAATGCACCGACTCTGGGTAACTGGGGTCGGGGCGTTACAGTTTCTATCAGAGAACGTTTAGTACAAACCATGGAAACTAGATTTCGATAAACTCTGATTAGAGAACATAGCCCTAAGATAGACTTTGAGAATTAGTATAGAATAATTTCCTATAATTATGGTATTGTATATATTTTGTGAGTTTTCCAAGAAATACATCTAAGTCTGGATACGAGCAGGTAGAGGTGGCTCTGGCACAGATGTACCTATAGGTAAAACCCGAAAACACCGCTTTGAGCTAGACTCGAACGGGAACTAGTGCACGACAACGGGCCTTGAAAAACTCTTGGTTACGACACTCCCTGGGGATATACTTAGGATAACTTACATTTTCTTTACAAACTTATTTGAAGTATTTTAATAAAAGATAAAAATAAATGAAATTGGTTAATTTGAAGGTGTTTCAAATTGAAAATATGGTGTCATTATGTTCTCTAAATGATTTTATGACTACTGTTACTCACACAATGCTTTCTGGTTTTAGTCAATGGCAGGATTCCAAGGAAGTCATAGTAACTTTGAGAATGATGTACAAGTTGGGATAGTGGTAGAAATGAGAAATGAAATGGAATGTGGATAGGCGTAAAAGATATTTTCTTCATGCCGAATCTGTTTTCCAAGAATATGATCAACAACATATATATTAACCAACTCCCATACTCAACAAGGAAGAGAAAGGCAGTGAAGGATAAGAGCTCCAGTTGTGGAGACCATGGAGAGAAGAAAGCTCAATATTTGTCATGCCAGAAATGTGGAAGGAGACACCCAGGAAAGTCTTTCAGTGGAACAAAGAAATGATTTATGTGTGGGAAAGAAGGGTATAAAGTAAAGAATTACTGAGGAAAAATGAATAGTACTATGGAAGAAAATAAAAATGATTCTAAGATTCCAATTACGGCCATTTTCTGTAAATGTAAGGGATCTTGGAATCACCCAAGTCAATGCCCTATTATATAGGATAAACTCTTGGTCAAGGCAGAACCTATGTGGAAATAAATGCATGGAAAAATGTTTAAAGGTATTAGTTCTCTTTGTTGTTGAGATTACTTTGGGTGAATTTTATCTTATATGTGTAAACCTGAAATTTATCATGTGAAAATGATATTTGAGGAAGAATTATCTTTTCTATTGTGAATATAGTTATAAATAACCATTTGGTTTTATATGATCCTTGAATTTGAGACAATTACAAGTAATTATATTTTGGGATGAAAATGCAAGGTATGAGATAAAATTTGTGGTTAAATTATGTTATTGTTATTTTGAGGAATTTATCTCATTTTTGTAATGTTATAAAATATGGTTTTTGAAAAATGACAACACACAGACCGTGTGACAACCCATCATGTCGGACAAAGCTGTGGGAATCAAACCCACAACCAAATTATGATTGGGATTTATCTCCTACCACTAGACTACGTGATGTCCCTGGTTAGTGTGACTAATTATTTTTAGTTAAATGATTTTATTGATCAATAATAAGTTTATTTGGGATATTATGTCTTATCAAATGAATACCATTAGTATTGGAAAATGATTTGGTGATTAGGTGATAAATGTTATTTTGGTTGATGTTCTCTTTGATGGGAACACTATATGTCCAAGGAAAATAGAATACAATGGGATTGCATTTGAGGAGTAATGGTGGATTTTTATCTATTTTTTATTGTGGATTTATAGTGATTTGGGTTATTTATGGAAATGATTAACCTATAATAGATAATACGTGATTAGGTTAATTACTTTTAAGTATGTGACTTTAATATTAGTTGAGATCATTTGGAGATACAATTTAACGTGGAAGACTACATAACCACATTTTTCTATTTTTTGGGTTTCAATATTAGTTTGGATCATATTTAAGGATTTTAAGGATGATTGTTTTTTGAATGCTATTTATTCAACTTTGGGGTATTGCTGGTTTAATTTTAGAAATTAAGATCAATGTTTCTTTCTCTAATGTAATATCCTTTTGGGTGATCATCATATCTTATACTAACCATTTTGGTTTTTATCAATCTCTAAAGGAGTGGTAAATATATAGTTTATCCTTCGTGGATCATGTGATTCTTTAAGATGTTTATTCTAGCTCTTCCAGTGTGACCAAGTCTTCTTGAATACTCATCGTTTAAAAATGATTTAGTAGTATAAATTTATTAAAGAATGAAACTTTACATAAAAAGTATGTATATATCTTTATTTTCTTAGTCAATCTCAGAAATGAATTACTCATCTTTATGTAATGTAACATAAAACAAAAAATAATGTTGTCTGTTTACTTTTCCTACTGGGAAACTAATGACCGATTGTCCCATCACAAGTTTGTGGTTTCCTTGTTGTTAACTTTCTCCTGATCATGTTTGCTATCCATATTTATAAGAACATGACACTTAGTTTATCTTCCACATCCCTATTTTCCAACATGGAATCCTAGTATGGGTTATCTTGGGTGACCTTTGTACTTCTCTTTATTTCTTTTAAAGTGATAGTTTTATTGACACTTTTTACGATGTGAGAATTTCTATTATATTCCCCAGTAAAATTTTAAAATTTGAGAGGACACAATTTATTGAATTAGGGGAGAATTTAACACTCCAAGCTTCCACGGTACGTTTCCCTTTGAATAATTCAATAGCTTGCATTGTACGCAACTTCGAGATTCTAACACATCACGACCAATCAAAGTAGCTGTTATGAAGAGTAATACCCACTTTTTGAAATTTTATGCATTTTATCTTTCAAAATTTACTTCATTTTTGGATTTTTAATATCAAAATTATCTTATGGTGAACTTTTGGTACATTTATGATAACTTTCATATTTTGATGAATAGTGAAAAATACTAAATTTTAATTAAAAACAACTTTTTTAATAGAAAAAATTAATAGCGATAAATTATGAATTTGAGTGATTTTAAAGTATATTTAGAATATATTTTTACTATTTAAAACAATTTTGGTCATTTTACATAATTTCACATTTAAACCGGACATAAACAAGTGTCAATCTTTTGGTAGTTATTATTTCTTAAAAACCCGCGTTTTGTTTTGACAACGAGAATTAATTTTAAATTAATTTCTGCCACTTCTGTGTTTTGAATTTAGAAAAATTGATTCTATATTTAGAATCATGAGGTCAAAATTGTGTAAATAGGTAAATATTATTTTTATACATTTTGAATAATTACTTTGGTAAATATTTTATTTACCATGGTAAAAGTGTTAATCCAAAAAATAATGGTTAACAAAATAATATTATAATAATAATAACTTATCCTAAAACATGTCCTAAACCTATTGGTTGATACATGTCTGACCATGGGTATCTTTGGGTCGATTATGGGATCCCATGGATCCACTTATAATTGATAATGACACTTTATATTAATTAAGTTAAAGTAAATACAAAAATGACATAACCATATATCTTATAGAAAATTTTGTTTTACATAAGGTTATATATGTTATATTTTCAACTATAAATATTAATTAGAAATATAAAAAAAAATTAAATAATTATATTTTCTTTATAATTTTTAGACATTGAATAATTAAATATATTTATGACACAATAATAATACAATATTTTCCTTATTAATGAAAGAATCTAATAATTGGTAATATAAATGTTATAATAAATATAATTTGAAAGTTTTTATGACATAAAATAATTTTATTGGTTAATATTGCATTTTATTTTTGCTTAAATTAATTTTTTTTGAATTAATAAAGTTTTTATGACTTTAACAAAAATCAATTATTAAATATTGTCAAAATTGACATAAATGAGTTTATAAAACAAATATTATATTATTAATTTGTATTCTATTACTAAACATATAAGGTTCAGTGAAAGGACTGATATAATGATATTTATATTATTAAGTGACCACTTGGATGTCACTTGGAAGTTTATAGTAAGTTTATTGACTATATAATATAAAAATTCAAATAGACATGGTAAATGTCAATCTGATTAACTAAGAGTTAAAACTAAAAGATAAGGTTAATATAGTGACCCAAACCTATCTAAAACCTATAGGTTGAGTGGTTTTAGACCTATAACCACCTTAACCTTTAAATAATTTACTTTGGAGCCATTATAAACTGAATATGAATTTATTATAAAATAATATTTCTATCTTTTTCTAAGGTTCCCCTCACCCCTATTATAAAAGGGCACTTCCTCTTCCCTCTACTTCACACCTTCAAAGCATTTTGTATCGGCCAAAACCTACCCAAATATTCTCTCAACTTCCGTCACTTCAAACTAGAGTCCTTATTTTGATCCGAAACCCAACTTAATGAGCCCTTTTGATCAAATCAAAAGGAAGAACCCGAAGAAGAGGTAATGTTTTCACCAGCTTCTTTCAAATTCCTTTCTTCTTAAGCATCTTCTTTTTTTGTGATTTCCATTATAAAATAAAGACTCCAGTATATTATATATAATGTGATGCTATTATAAATATGTTACAACCATATTTAGTATTCTATCAATCCTTTGAATGACATGTCACCATACGTGCGTACGTAAAGCCTACCGTCTCCACGTCATTGTGTAATTGTTATTCAATACATTATTATTTGTATGGGTATAATAATGATGTGTAATTCATGTAAATAATAAATATAACATGATAATGATTCTTTATATAAATTATATACCAACCAATTATATATTAATTTAATTTCAAAAGAATGATATTGTTGCTCGTGCGTACGTACGGACTACCGTCAACACGAACGCGATGATATTCATTTTCCATCATATCCATTCAAGTCAAATTCTCAATTGATGATTAAAAATAATTTTTAAGGACTTGATATCATTATGTATATGAATAAGATATATCCCATCCATAACAAACGTGGCTCACATAACAAAGGATATAAAGGGAAAAGAATCTGTTAACTCCCAAAACGACGATAATACGAATATATTATCAAAAAATCAATGTTAAAAGATCATATATGATATAATATTAATGTATATGATTCTTTTATAATTAAATAACAATTATTTACCCATTATACATGATTTTAACCTACCCTCTACCAAGGAAAAATTACACAGTAAGGGGTTTCTTATCTCACTTTTAATTTTGTGAGATTTCCATTGTTCACCACTTATTTATTGCATGTGGTGTGTGTACTACCCATGATTGTATTCATTGTATAATATAATTTAGTTTATGGATATCTACATCATCATTTTATGATCCTTCTTTCATGGGTTTATGTTTTGTAAGTTAGAAAATCGATAAGGGAATTTTAAATTTCAATTTCCACTCATTCGGCATTACGCATACTTCATTGATTATTTTACTCCAAGATTATGTGCGGAATCAAAATTCATTTTCTTATGTCATAATTTCCACTCCCCTTTCTGTGGATATAATTTTGATACAAATAATCACTATATTTATAAATTCGCACGTCATCGATATGAACTTTATAAGAGTAATTTTAACTCAATATTCATTTATTGAGTTAAACATCTAATTCATTGGTGTTGTTTTTACAAGAATATGTGTGAATTTACTTTGATTGTTTTACACTAAATATCCAATCATATTGAGTGTATTTATATTTTTCACAAATAATTATGCCGTTGATTTATCCTTAGCCTAAGGATATGACCTTTATGATAGATTTCATCTCAATTTACATTCCATTGAGACTCCTTTGTTGTTATACACCTAATCACTTTTATATGGTGTATATAATGTGCTTTGAAATAGTATATCATGAATCCCTTTATTCTCATGATATTACAATGTTTTTATTACCTCAATTATTTGTATTCAATTGCCTCTCTTTTGGTTAGTAACTTTAACTAAAATATCATTTTAAAATGTTTTAAAGTTATATTATTCTAAATATTTCTCATTAATGTCCATGTTTTAAATTTTTTAAGGATTTATTTATATGGATATTAAAGTTTTCAAATAAAAATTCCTTTTAAAAGTTTCAAAGTGGTATGGGACACTTTGATTCAAAAATATATCTTAAAAGGCTTCTTGACAAATAGTGTGGCTTTTAAATGTTTTCAAGAGAAAGGGGGATATTTCTCTCAACACTTTGATGATTATTTTAATCTATTTAAATAAGTTTCATTATTATTGATAAAGGGGTTAATATGATACAATACAATCTTCCATATTCTACTGAATGAGTTATGTTTGACTGTGGATGTGCAATTTTATACCATTCATGGTTTGTGGTTAAAATTATTGACATTTCGTATGCTAGTTTTAATACAAATGTTTATGTTATATTTCAAACTTTTCATATGAGGAATTCATTGGACTTACTAAGTGATGGGTGAAGCACGCTATAGCTCCTCGATGCATCGGTATGTCTCATGAGACAAAATAGTGTCTTGGCACAAGGCCTTGACAAAATATTATTTGTATTCTTGGCACAAGGCCATGACTATGTGGTTATGATAGTCTGGCATTATGCATTCCATAATTATGAAAGTGGTTATTGATATTCCATGTGATTATTAGACAATTATAATATCCATGTGAGTAAGTAAATGTAATTATTTCATTTTGTCTTTGGCATATTATGTTGAAGTTCAAGTTTAAAAGGATTTTGTTTTAGTTATACATTGCCTTAAATGTTTATACTTATTTATGAAAGTTTCTGCTATATTGTTATCCTTACTGAGAATTTGAGCTCACCCCTTTCTATGTTTTATTTTTCCCAGGATGTGAAGAAGTATTTTATAAATTACATGCAGGGATAGTATGAGGAAATGAGTGGGGTATATAGAGAAAATATTTTGTTGTATTTTTCCACTTTATGATGTAATGTAAACGTTATGAATGTATCTAGTGATTCCAAGGCTAGTAAACTAATCAGTCTTTTGAGACTTGATCTTTTGTGATCATGCCAATGATACGAAATAATGCACTGACTATGGGTAAATGAGGTCAGGGTGTTACATTTTCTCCCCCCTTTGATGAGGAAGAAACTCCTCCCCATCCCAGAACATGTTCTAGGGCCCTCCCCTTAGGTAAGTCCCCAATCTTTTGAGGCCGGAGAACATGACCTTTAATGTCATTTCACATTAAAGGGTTCATGGCTTCGTGCCCCTCTCCCATGGTCACCCCATACTCTTCCGACGTGGGCTCTCCATCTCTTACCAAAAGGATAGGAAGAATGTGCTTTATTGAATCTTAAAAATCCTCTTGTTTCTCACACCAATCAAGAATCACGTGGTATTTAAAGTTTGTTACCATTACAACATCAACATGATTATATACTATGAGAAATACGACTCATGACCAAATTATGATACATTGTACACTTTCCTGAAGGCCTGATCTCAAATGGGTTCCCCCCATAAAGGGTCCACCCAATCATGTTTCTCTCAAATGGGAAGCTCCTACACATATGATCGAAAAGTTTTGAACTACGATAACTCAGATTCCTAACCAAATTAAGAAACGCACAATGCATACCTTGAAGGCTCGAGCTCAAAAGGGTTCCCTCCCATAAAGGTTCCACCCAATCATATTTACCTCAAATGGGAATCTTCCATGTATAATCCAAACATGTTCTGAACTACGAGAACTCTGATTCCTGACCAAACTAGGATACATAGAACACCTACGATAAGCCCCACTCGTTGTACCATTTCTGCACCACCGAAAATGTGCAACCTCGGAGGTGGGGCAATCAGACTAAATGTTTCCTTTATATTATATTCTATAATGAGATATTTGTGATAATGTATCATTTCTAAATGTGTTTTATGGGATGTCTAATGAAAATTATGAATTTTTTTGATATTCTTGAATATTTTTCATCAAGTAAAATATATTTTTATTTAAAATTAATTGTATGGTTGAAAAATAGATATTGAGTAAATTTTCCACCTATAAATTATAATTTTACTTTGAAATAGTTTGACCTAATTATCTAAAACTGTAAAATAAAACTATCCTAAAATGTTAATTTTAGTTAAAAACACCAGACTATGTAATTTTTAAGGCATTATCCTTACTAATACAACATAAATTTCTATTTATAAATAAATATGATTAATGATGATAAATTCTGTTTGATAATAAAAATTCTAAATCTCCAATTTAATTGTTAATTATTATTTAATAAAACTTCTAATAGACAATATATAATATTATCATTTTCCAATGATTATTTTTTCATTAAATTTTTGAATTTATTAAAAATTTTATTTTTTAAATTATATAATTTTCATTTGAAAAGAAGAATATAATTTTTTATTTAGAATAAAAATATTATCATAATATTTAAATTTTGGTGTTTTCTAGAAAGATATATTTTTAGTCAAAAAATTGTGTTTTTTAATGATTATAATTTTTATGATATTATCATTATGAAAGGGTATCCATGAATCTTAAAACCCTATTTACGTATTAAAATATCTATTTGTGTAATAAAATTATGAATTTAAAAATATATTTTTTGATCTTATCCTTTTAAACACATTTTTATAACTAATGTAAAAGTCAGTTTAAAAAAATTATTTTCTGTCATTTCATTGAATCAAATATTTTCAAATTGAGATTTTGTTTTGGACTATAATGATTTAATAATACCATTTATTTTTTTTAAAATAAATAAATAGTTTATGTGAATATATAAATTTTATAACTATTGAATACAAATAGTTTTATACTTAAAAACACTCATTTTTTCTAATAAATATTTTTATGTGTTACCTGCACGGATCATAAAAATAACTTACCAAAACAGATTTTTTTTTGAAAAGAAATTATATAAAGTTTTGAATATCCAATGTTTCAAATTATTTGAATGGTTGAACTATTACTGTTTTCCCTTAATAATAATTACTAATTTTAAAAATTATTTTCATGGTTAAAAGTAAATTCAAGAATTTATTAAAAATGGTCAACGAAATAACCACTATACCATACGATTGTATAAAAATGAGTGTTTGTGGTGAGTTTTAAACAAAAAAATATTTCCCCTATCCTTTTTTTCTATTTTGGATACATTGGTCTTTGAATATTAAAATCACATAACAAAAAATGTTAAGGGTGATTCCTAAAGATCCCTTTCCATCACATATAAAATTAGAGGATATCCTAAATTTCAAGACTCACCTTATAATTGGATTTATAATTTAAAAACATCTGTATTTTTTCTATTAGAAAAAAATCCTAATCAATAAATGTCACTTTAACTATTAGTTACCATAAGTCCTCCATTTCAAAGTATAATTCCTAGAAACAATTCTACTCCCTAATGTGAGTATCCACTTCTTCTTAGTGTTTCCTCATTAATTTTGTAATATAATAATCCTATATAAACATATTAATATAATTAAATATATATAATTATAAAAATTATATTAAATTATTATTTTTGTAATATTATTAAATCTATTTCATCCACTAATAAAATATGATAACATCGACTATTTGTACGTGTATATTACTACCTTCACAATGTGATGTTTTCCATTAATCATCACTACCACTAAAGGAATGTATCAAAGGAGTGTTTTAATAAGAAATATTTTTTATATTTCATAATATAAATTATACAATAAACATTTTCCATTTTCCATCAATCCCTTCATTCATTAATATATTGGATCGTTAATCGTGCATCCAGTGGACTACTGCAACCACAAACAATGCATTTTTATTATCATCACCACCCATCATGGATGTTCAAATAATGGATTTATATATTATTTATAAATATTATGATATTTTTAATCTTATGAATTTTTTATAACACAATTATCTAAATACATTCACTGTGTAATGAACATTATTATTAAACATCATTATTTGGGTTAGTTTTACCATCTACGTAAACGATATTATAATTTTGATGTCATAAATAATTAAGGGTATTTATATACTGATAATATCATGTACTAATTATTAAATTTATTTCTAATTAATTATTTTTAAATATTTTTCTTAATACTTCTAATATTTATCAATATATCACATTTTTATTGTTAAACACATTGAAACTAGTATATATTTTTTCTATTTTAAAAAACCGAATTCAATTCATTAAATGAATGAAAATAATAATTAAACTATAAATGAAAAATATTATTAATATATCTTGAATAATTACTGAATTATGAAATTTAAAGAACATAGTAATATCTGACCTTGTTGATGTGATATTTGAATGAGAAAAAAATTAACATTTTAACATTCATTAGTGAAAATAAGTATGACTATATAATATATTTTTACATAAAAATTATCAATAATGTTCATAATTTATAATAAATTTCTAAAAGGATCTAAATAAATTACTTAAAATTGGTTTGTTCATTATAAAATAGGATAGAACATGGTTGATTTATAATAAACACATGGTATGGTTTTTCATCTCAAATTCTTCTGATTCATACATTTTTGGTATTATAAACCTAATTTAATTTATGTTATGTATATAATACCTATTTGAGATATAATATCCATAATTACATTTTTATAATTGTATTTTAATTTAATTTACATGACCTATATTTTATGGGGTCTTGATTCAAATCTGTATAATTGTGTACGGGGTTTCTTGGTTTTAATTATAATTCTTTGAAACATAATTCATTTTATGAACCATCAATTATATCATAGTATATTCACAAAAAACATATAAATGATTATCATAATATTTTTATTTGATGATATTTTATAGCTAAACCACGTTTTTCTTTATTCAAGTGGTATTTAATTAATTTTTTTTTCTTAGTTGTAAGGGTTTTTTGTAACTCAACTTTCATTTGAGTATTTATTATTATCATGAAATTATTTCATGTATATTAGTTAAATGATACCATTTTATTGTATTATACAATATTATCTAATTTTTTTCGGTGATATACATTCCTACCATATAAAACCTTTAAATAAATTCCCCACATCGCCATATTTGTTTCTTGTAAAGGATATTGGTAACTGAATTCTCATTCATTTAGTTATTATTTTTATCTTGAAAAGTATTTTTAAAGGAATGGTTTTTTCAAAAATAATTATTTATTATATGGTATTTTATAATATTATTTGGGAAGATATTGTTTTAATAAAAATTAGGTTTTATTAATCTTCTTAAAATGTTAGTTTTGTTCTGAGGTATTTTTTAAAATTTAAAAAGGGTATCCATTGACATTTATATGTTTTTTCGTATTCAAAACATTTATATTATATAAAAATTAATTATTTTGAATTCCTCATTATTAGATATTATTTTCTAAAAGTGATGGTTTGAAAAAAACATTTACTTAACCTTTTGAAAATATGTTTTAAGTGTCATGTAACTTCCTTGTTAGCATTAATGTTAAATATATTTTCTAAAATCCATTTTATAATTTCATATCCATTTTAATTTAATTTTCAAAATTATTTTCCTTAACAGGGTTTAGGTTACACTGTTTATATTCTAATATTTATTTATCTTTTTGGGGAATGAACTCATGATACCAAACAATAAAATTCACCCTCACTCCATTCATGGTAGTGTTCATGTTTTCTTTTGTGATGATGTATTACATAAATGCAAACATCTGTCTATGTTTGTGTTTTAACACTATGGATATAGTCTATTAATATTAACCACCTTTTTTTTTGGAAAGCTTATGATTATACTATTCTAGATTGGATTAGCCATATACTCATTCCTCTATACATAATGAAGACCACCTTTTATATAATACAGATTGGTTGATGTTCACCTAGATATAATGTTATTATATTTACTTGGGTAAATGAACTAGTGTTCCACAAATTTTTATTCTAATATAGATGATTATTGAAATGTTGACTATTTTATTTTAATCTACCACCTTATTCATCTAGATGGGTTAGAATCATAGTATAAATTTTATTATTGTAATGAAAAGTATTGGAATTATATATATTATTATTAAAAAATTCATGAATGTTGACAAGTTAATCGTGAATTTTTTGATAGTCCACTTCATTATTTTTATGGGCTATGATCACGTTATTCCATTTATTGAAATGGACAAATGTATTGACAATATCTATGATTTTTTATTGCTGATGTATGTTGATTATGTATTGACCTTATGTATTCACTATATATATCCATATATTTATTCATCCATAGGTTTCTTAATAATTGTATAAAATATAACCTTGACTCATAATTTTATTGGAAAAAATAATGTTACCGGTGAGGCCTATAATTGTATATTCTCTCAATACATAGACAGGTCCAATGAGACAAAACATCTTCAGTTTCATTGTATACCAATCCAGATATCAATATTTTTTTATTGGTAATGGCCTCGATAAAATTTTTTTTATTCTAAATAATATGAATTCCATTAGTAAAATATTGGTAACCATTTTTATTAATATTTTCATTTATAGTTAAGGATATTGAAGGCTATCTATTTTAGTTGATAATGATCATTATCTTTATTTGATTATGTTTTCTTCTAATTATATGATGTTATAAACCTGAACGATATGGGTAATAAAAATAATTCAATGTTTACATTAATTCATGTATCTATTGGATAACTATATCTAGGAATATATCGTTTGTATTGATAACAGTATGTAATGTACGAATTTATGGCACTAGATCTCGGAGTGTGGGTTTAGGGCACCACAGTTCTTGATTTTCACCTATCACAAGTGTTTATATATTGGTTTTTGTACATGTTTGGAACATCCCTATAGTTTATAGGTATAGTTCTATTTACTTGGTTGCGTCCTAACATGAGTGTGTGGGTACGACTCGATGTGCTTGATGTGAATATCCATGATAATGGTATGTTATGATTAGATGTGTGATGTGTAAAAGAGACCATTCCATGAGTGATAAGAAAACATGATGAGGTTTTAATGTATGAATGTTCCCTACTACTTTGGGTTGTTGTTTGATGTTTGGATAACACCCTACACATAGTCTTCATTTATGTTCAATACATCTGGTAAGATGGAATGAGGAGATGAGGTGATGAGGGGTAATCTAACATCATGTAGAATAAATTATTCTTGGGTTGCACCTTGGTCTAGTTAACACATGGTGACCTAATGCATAAATATTTATGGTGTCATTCTTAGGACATTACATCCAAGTATCATGTATTTTATTCCTCTTGTACAAATTTATATAATGATATATAATAGTGAAACATGGTGATAGCCTACTTAGATTTCTTTCTCAAACACTGTTTAGGAACCATGGTGCATATAATGAAAATATATCTGTGTTCATGTTGTAAATGATATTTGGAGTGTATCATATTGTTTCATCTCAATTGGTATTTGGAGATATGGTGTCTGAGTCTCAAGGATAGTAATAGGGACAATGTTCTTGTGTTTTATTGTTGGTTTATTTTATATATGGGATGTACTTGGTGGGTTATCAATGTTGGTATAGTTGTATGACTAAATTTTATTATAGAAAGTACTGATGTTTATTTAATTATACTAATATTATTATATGATAATTTTTTTTGCACTACTTTATTATAATGATTTATGGGGATAGTTTCCCAAATGTATGGATTATGACATCATTGTTTTTCAGAAGCCTCTCGCATATAAAGACATGTTCTTGAGATAATGTGTCACAAAATCATAGGCTATGGTTCAGGGTTCTGGTTTCAAAATCAGGTATCAAATATTTTGTTTAATTTTAAAACATGAGGAGATGGTTGAGAGGTGGTCTCATAATTTTTCAAATCGTGTGATGGACCTAAAACTGGTGATTCAAGAACAAACTTCTTGTGGGAAGCCCTAATTTTTAGGGGAACAAGATTATAGCTCTTTTCATGTGATGTTAAGAATGAGATATTAATTAAATATTATGCTTTTAATATATATTATATTTATGGTTTTTCTATTGGATCATTGTAATGTTGACTATGTTTATGCATCATATTAGGCTTGTAGGAATACAAAGTCCTTTTTTTCTCCTGTGTGTGGTTGTTTTTTGATGACAACAGTTCAGTTGTTTAATGTATTAAAAACATATACAGATTTTTCCCAAATGTATTTTTGGCAGAATTAAACATATTTGGATCATGATATTTAATTCTCAAAAATTTTTATGTGGATCCTAGTGTAGCAGATTCTGTGGTGACCGAAATTTATCCCCTTCATCAAGGGATGTTTAGAGACACTTAATGTTTCAGTTTAGGAAATTGATTCCCTAACGATGACTTGATGAGGCCATAATATTACTTATAGGTGACCTATGAATAGTATTTTATTCCCTTGTGGATGTTGAACCCTTAGGTCTTTGAAATGTATTTTATTAAAAAAAATATTCAATAATAACCTCTATGATTTTTTCCCATACATCTTCTTGGTGTATCTTTATTTAGTCCAACTGGGTGATTTTGAGGAAACCCTTATTGGGTTATAGAGTAAGGAATAAGTAATAATTCATGGGATGTGAAGTAGAGAACATGATGTCTTATTATTATCAATGAGTGGTTTTGAGGTTAGGATCTATTCATGGTTGATCCTATGGTTATTTGGATGAGGTTTCATATACTATGGTGGAAGCATGGGTAGACACTCATGTTTCTTAGAATGAATCCCCTTTGGTGGTGATCATGTGGTTAGATTTGTAATGATATATTATTTGGGATATTTTATGTGACTGACCTATAGTGGGTCATGGTTAGTCAGGAAGGTGAATAATCTTGGTTTTGACGAGACACGCCTCATGGGAGTTTGATTTTCATTATAAAATAAATATTTTCAAGTGATTACGGTCATTGGGTTTGTGTGAGACTAAGTAGGATCAAGAGTGAAAACCTATGAATGGATTATCAATGGAACACTCTACCATGGGTAGAAGATAGTTATCATTAGTTATTATTTTAAATAAAATTAATAGTATATGAGGGTGAGTGTTTTCTGTGTACATGTGTTGACCAGTTGTGTTTCATGTCCATGAATGATACATATAAAAGTACATTAATAATACTTTTGGTTGTGGATGAACATGATTAGTTATATGGTAGTATATTGACATTGAGATCTAAGTTGGAATGACATCATGGGGTTTTGATCATTAAAAATGGATTTGTTAAGGATTTAGGATATTTTGACCCAATTGGGAAGTGTTGATTGGTCGGGGGAAGGGAAGCTATATGGTGGGGATACACCATGGGAATGTTTGAGGTTGTGACCATAATTTCTATAGAAATTCAGTGTTCAACATGGTAAATTTATATGATGAGTTTGGAATGATAAATTATCTATATTTTGTTCAACATTTAATGATTAAAATTCTCATATAGTGGGGGCACACTACTAGAGGTTAATGTTATTTTTTGAAGCTCGAGTAATAGATGGATAGCCATGGATAGTCATTATACATGGTAATGGATAGAGATTGTGCCTTAGATATTAGTTTTTTCAGTGTGGAATGATAATGATACTCCTATAATTGGGATTATTTTATAGATCATTGGTGAATTATCATCATCCAGAGGTATCATGAGGGTTGTGAGATTGGTTGATGGATGGTCATGGTGGAATCAAAATGTTAGTTTGTTGAATGATCCTGAGTGATTTGGTTCTTCTATAAATACCAAAATTAGAATATGTATATGGTTGCAGTTGGATTTTGTTCATCGTAATTTAGATCATGGTAGAGATGAGGTTATATAAGAGAGAGACATATCATAGGTGTTTCAATGCATTGGGTGAGAGAATGACTGTCAAAGAAAATTGATGAGGATTTGACCAAGAAATTTAATCCTGATTTTGGTTTAGAATTCAATGTGGGTGGTTGGATGGTTTTTTGATGCCTCAAGGTGTTCAAGTATCTTGAACAGGTGATATGTGGATGTTTCTACATGTGTCAGTGTGTTCTTTTGGCAAGGTCATCTAGAGAAGGTATGATCTGTTTTTTTAACATGGAGTTAGATTCAGTGAGATGGGAAGAATTTGCATGTTTCATTAGAGATATGGTTTTAGTATTACATGGATCACACATTGAGTTTTAGATTAAAATATAGTGGATTTAATATTGGAGTTGGAGCTACATAGCAAATGATCAATTGGTGCTCAGAGATTAAACACATGGATTTTATAGTAAATTAAAGACTGGGATAGGTTGTTGGGCATGGTTTGATCACCATCACAGCTTCTCATGGATGATAATCATTTTGATGGGAATTTTTTAATGACCCATAGATTTCTATGTTATTATGTTTAGTTTATGTTTTAATTTTTTATTTTAACAAGGGGTTAGATATTGAATTGGGACATTATATGGGAATCATTACATTCATATGTCTTAATAGTGTTTTAAAAGAGTGTCTCATCTCTTATAAATCATAAGTAATGTAATATGGATTTGTAAAAACCATATTGTACATGAAACATTGGAAAAAACGCACAATATAAATGATTTTATTAAATGTACAAGAGAAGGAAATAATCCCTTACCATGAGAGAATGATTATAAAAGATTGGGTAGAGTTTATTATGATAATAGGACCCATTGCTAGGACTATATATAGGGAAAGTAAGATTTATTTCCTGCTACTATAATTTTTAGTTAATAGAAATGAGAGATTTGGAGGGTTTCTATAGAAAAATAGATGACTATTATTTTTTAATTTCCAAACACTGGATTTGGAGTCTCTGTGGTATAGTACATAAAAAATATTACCATGGATATTTCCCATGTTTTTTTCCAAATAGTAGTTGTTTTTTATAATCTTATAAGTATAATTAACTAACCCATTCAAATAACACCCTATGTGATGTGGAATGAGTAAGGTTTTTATAGAATTGATTTAAAAACCATAAAATATAGTAATGATTTTGTATGATACATTAAGGGTTTATAAAATTCAAAAAATGACAATTGAAACATATTAATTTGATGGGAAGACATAATTATAGTCATGGATAAACATTATATTATTTATTTTAGAACTTTGAGGAATTTTGGATATCATAACACACATTATATATTTATAAAATATTTTATTTTAACCAATTTTTTTTGAATGTCTCCTAAAATTGTGAAAAATCGCCATTTTATTTTTTGACGTATTTATTTTGAAAATAATATTTATTTTATATAAATAATTATCCAACAAATTTAAACTTTTAAAAAAATACAACTTGTAATGAAAAATAATAATTGTTTTACAATAACAATTTTATGACCCTTATAAAAATTACATTTGAATCCATAAAATTATGTTATAATATTAAATATAATAAATTTTATTTAAATAAAAAAATTATGAAAATATAATTTATTTAAAATATTCAAGAATTCATCAAACAAAATTCTGGATTGAAGTTTTATATTTCCAAAAAAAATTAAATTTGTGTTCCATCATATCAAAATCAAATATTTATCAAAATCATTAACTCATAACATAAAATGTAATATTAAAATAGGAAAAATAGAATCATTTACTTATTAAAATATCAAATAAAATATCACACTTTTAGGGTCTAAATATATTATCCTTTATTACACCAAAAAATTCCACAAGGGTATGGTGTGAGATAGTGTGATTTTAGTGGAGTAGTTTAGCAAACAGGGTTTGGAGAATGATCTCGAAGAGCTTTAAATTCTCCCATAAAAATTTTCTACCATGCTATAGTTATTTAATCTAGGATTGGTCTTAGTTATGGAAAACTTACATGGATTTTGTCTCCCAAATAATCTTCGATAGATGGGCTTAATAGGGTGTGATCCTACTGGTTGATTTCACCACTTCCTTTGTCTAGGGAAAATTGACTTTATCATAACCCTTAGTATATTTATTTTAATGATTACTATACAATTTCTATATTACTTATGGTTATGATGTCAGATGGAATTTTAAATTTGAGATACTATATAATGGTTCAAAATAACCATATTCGTGCATATTTTTTCTTTAACAACATTTCTTAAAATTAAATTTACTCATTTTATATAGGAATATTAATTCTAAATGTTTAGGTCATTACACTAGAGGGAAAAAATTAAGTATCCTACTATCATTCATGTTGTGAAAAATGGTTTAGACCATGAATGAGGATATTTTAAGGGTGTGCACCTCTATCTAATTATTTTATTTCATGAACCTTGGTTCACCATAGGAAAGGTGCAGTGGGGATTTTTAAAATATGGGTTTAAACCCCCTAATTGTTTTGTTAAAGATTGCACATAAGAAGGAAATATGATCATATCTTCTATAACATTATTAACCCCTTGAAAGGTTGGAATAATTTATATATCTCATATTGTATCATAGTTATGTTGTACTATACTTCTTCCATTCATCTCCATTTATTATTACTTTTAATTGTTTTTCCAATTTAAGTTATAATTTCATGATGATTCCCAATGAAGCATGGTGGAAATCATATTGATTGAGGTGGATTTCATGTGATGTATCTTAAAGAGGACTCGATATATTAGTTTTACACATTATAAGGTATTATTGGTGACTTTATGTCTTATGATAAATTTATTTATGAATTTCTCTTAAATTGGATGAAATTGATGGTTTACTAGGTGGTGGTTGTTTGGGATTTTGGCCAGGATGTTGTCAGGTGATTATCATGAACTTTTATTAGTTTTTGGTTGATGTCTTAGTGTGATGGTGATTCATTATGGGTTTTCTATCATTTATGAATATTTATTTTATAATAATAAATTAATTTTAACTATTTCTAATTATATATTAATCATTTATTGTGTGGTATAGTAGATCATGTGGAAGTATAAGAATAAAAGAGGCATGGATGAGCATTGAAAAATCTTGGAGGAGAATGGATTATGTGGTATCCCCTTAATGGTGGTAGGTATTTTTTTTATACAATTTCATATGATTTTTATGGATTAATTCCTTATGAATGAATGTTTTATGTTTTTAGTTATAACAAATAGGGATTATATGTGGCTAAGAGAAAGAGGCCAGATGATGTCCTGTCGCCAATGCTCTTGTTAAGTTCTCTTTATAAATTAGGTGAATTAGAATCACCTGATGAATATATCTCCTAATGGCGTGGATGATGGATCAATATTATGGGTCATTGGGAAGAACATAAGGTATGTGTAGTGTGTGAGAAGCCTAGGATGGGTTTTTTAGGGACGACAGGTTGGGTGATAAGGGCATATTCTTAGTTACTATGGGTGATATGACTGTTCATCTCACTCCTAATGAGTAATACCCTGATGATGGTGATTTGGGGTTCATCGAGTCTTCTATGTAGGTATGGGTTAGTTTTATTGTGTATGACCACCATGGAGTGTGTGGGTATGGGTCAACGTGCTTAACTATGAACTATATAGAGTGTGTTGTGATGATATATTTTTCATCACTAGGACCTACCTGGAGTATCTGGAAAGGGGTCAGTGTGCTGGGATATGATAACCCTGGAGTAAGATGGGATGAATCAGTGTACATGACTATGGCCTCCCTAGAGTGTGAATATATGGGATATTGTTCTATCTTATGACCACCTAGGACTGTGAGAGTATGTATTGGCAGGCATGAATGTAACCTACTAGTATTATGCAGGTATGGTTTGGTGTGCATGGTTTTGATCTCCATGGATTATATAAATATGGATCGTTGTACTTAACTGTAACCTCCCTAGAGTGTGTTGGGATGGATTGGTGTTATTTACTAGTAAATCTATGTACTCTATGACTATTAGTCGGTGTGGTTCAATTTTTACTCCCTAGATTGTGTGGGAATAAGTCAATGTTATTGATTGTAACCTCCCATGATTATGTGAGGATTGATTGGTGTGCTTGACTATGACCTCCTTGAAGTGTGTGGGGATAGGTCTGTGTGATTGACTATGATATCACTTGAGTTTTGGGGGATGGTTAGGTGTCCTTAATGTGGAAACCTGTGATAATACTAGTCCATTATTTCAAAAAAATCTTCATTGATGGATACTACCTAGATTGGTAAGGTAGTGGGATGGGATGTAAAGGCATTACCATGGCCTATTACATTAAGTAGTGGGTCTTGGTCTGGATGACTCAACCCTAACAATTTAGTTATATGCTAGATATCAGTTATAATGGAATAATATAATTTTTAAATGAGTATGTTTTGGGAATACCATTGAAAAATATATGACAGGTGTTATGGTGTCCTAGTCAGTACATGTTGACATAATTCATGAGGTGTCATAGTGGTTTGGTTAGAACATGATGTCCATCACTCTTATGTGACATGATTATTTTTTTACACATTTATATATGTATATGATGGAAGATACTAGGGCTATATGGTGTGAAAATACTAATATATCATTATCACACCTTTATTGGGAATCCCAATGCACATTCTGACCATATGTTTTCTTTAAGGTTTAGTAAAGGATGTATATTGAATCACAATGTAGTAACTTGATGGGTATTTATATACATGGGGTGTGAAACTTTTGGATGGAATCATGTCTAGTGTTTGTGAGGTATATTTATTAGTATAATTTTTATTTCGCATCATCCATGTAGTAGATTGTTGTATCTATTCTTCTATAACAAAATATATTTTGATATTGTATTTTTGTCTATTTATATATGTCTAATCTACATATATGATGGATGATTAGGTTATTTTGAAACTAATGTATGACTCTGAGTCATGTTAATAAGCTCTACAAAATATGGATTTATCCCATGACACTATTTTGTAGCTTCTTGTATATAGAGAGTCATGCTTGTGGCCATGTGTCATAGTAGCTTGGATGATGGTTTTGTGGTGGGGAATCACACCAATTACATTGAATCGAATGAGGAATCATATTGATTTAATTTTCACAAATAATTTAATTAAATGAGATCCTCACATTAATTATTGGTTTATTATATGTTGGGTCTGTTATTATAATGTGGATCTAGTATAATATTTTGAAATCTACATGCTTCCATGATTCCCCAGAATAACCGACACAAATATTATAGCTAAAATACTTGGTGAATCACTATGTGGTGTAGTGAAGAACGTGCGATTATGTAATAATAATTTATTAAATTATTTTAATAAGATATTTCACCCACTACACCTATAAATACCCACTCTTCCTCATGTTTATCTTCAAGAAAAAATATAAATTTTCTCTTTATGGTTTTGAAAAATCATGTCCCCCATACTTTCCTCTTCACATTTCTTATTTTTTATTTGTCTTAAGGGATTGTTTTGGATAAAGGAATAAAAATATTGTTCATACTAATCTTTACCTATCATAATGACTCATTAAAATTAATATAACTACTTTATAATAATCTATTCTATAATATTGTAAATTATTTCTTTATTCCATATATATGTTATTACATTTCATTTCATTTACTATTAATAAGAATTATATAATCCCTCCCTTTAAACTATTACCATGATTCCATCAATTTTTAGATAAATTTATAATCTATGATAGTAAAATTATACTCTATGTCATGCATGTGTGGTAATGTGAGTATTATATTTTTATGAATGAGGGTAGATTCATGAAAATGAAAAAAATATATTTATTTTATTTTTTATTGGGACCTTTAATATTAATTTATATATTATAAATAGTAAACCTTCTATATTGAACTTATTTACCAAAAAAGTTCTTTATTTTTTCCCTAATTCTCATAAAATATAAGATATATATGTTATTTGATCCTAGTTTTAAATAATGTTTATCCATCACTACATTGATATTTTATCAAAATAATTACTCAAAATTGGAATCAATTCATATTGTTATTTTCAACTAACATCTTTTCATTCAAAGTAATTTCTTCCTTGTTCTTTATAATATATCATGGATTATTACATAATAAACCTTTTGTAGTTGATAAATTCAATAGTAATAAATCTATATCAGTTAGTGGATCCATGGATTCACTTTTGGATGAATTATTAATATCATATTTCGGGATGATATTTTATTGGAATGAATGGAAAAATACTATACACATATTAAAATATTTACAGAGTTAATTGGCATAATTTTCAAGGATTATAGAGAATTACAATAATGGTAATGGTGTTTAATCCCATATTAGGATTTTCTTAATAAATTTTTTCTAAATAAATATTTTCTTTGCACATTGTATATCAAGATGAATAGTAAATTTTGGGAGTTAAATAAAAAGGATGTTGTATCAGTTACAATATATTGGTCTAGCATTGCTCAACTGGAATGGTTTAACTCTAGATATTTTTCTTTATTGAAATCTTATTATTGAAATAAATTTAATTTATTAATACCTGGTGTTTTTATAGCTTGAAGAATAATTACCATGCCTCATTTTTTAGTATAGTAACTAGTCTGTTTCTATATGAAACATCATGTGAAGTTCCCTATAATCCAGATGCTACTGACTAGATGTGTGTTTATATAGTGGTATAGTTGTTTGAGTATACCACTATATTATAGTGTAAAATGGTAGACATAATAAAAAAACATCATGAAAAATAAAAAAAAGAGTATTTATAGTCAATAAACATAACTATTATCTAAATAAAAATTATAATGAAGCAAGAAGTCATAAAAAATCAAGTTCATTCATTCATACTTTTTATTTCTTACTAGGGCAAACAAAAATACAAGATACATCAATGAATAAATGACATAATCCTCAAATACATCCCCAAGTTGTACAACATCAATATCCTGAATCCATCCAAGCTATCCAACTGAATGAACCAATCCTAAAAATCTTCTAAAACTGAAACTGTGATCCATGAAGACATCTTGATTTCTTAAGTGTCATGCATTATGTAGAAGGGTGAGAGTACAACTTGGAAGGGAAACAAAAAAATGGTTTCACATGTAAGTAGACAATTTTGTTCATGTACACGTGACATGATCAACTGAATAAATTAATATAGTGAAATAGATTAAACAAAATAAACACCATTGATCATCATGTTCGAAGGAAATACCAAAAATTATCCTAAACAACCTTCAATCGCTGATGGGGTGTATCTGATTATGTTACTAAATCATCTAACCAATATCAATCACACAAAAAATTTGAATGTGAATATCATATGAAATATAGTATCATAAATATTAATAATAACATTCTAGGAGAATTAATATGAAACCCACAGTATAATAATCTCTTGGGGGTAAGGTCTCCCTCATGGATTCACTTTCTTGTACCTATTATTAGGGCGTAGTGCATCTCTTGTGTATAATTTAAAAATATATTGATTACGTGGGGGTAGTGAATCTCTCTCGGATTATCTCCCAGATATATAACTATTGGGGGTAGGATTTCCCTCCCATCCATAACATATTAGTAATCATGAAATCCAGATTCCATATAAATATCTTTGGGAATACATATATCTCAATACATCTCGATGGGAAGTTCAACCCACTAAAATAATACAATCAGTTACAAGAGCAATTTTTATGTCAAAGGAGGATATGGAAAGCATCCCATTATTCCTTATTTAAATTTATGGGAAGTTCCACCCACACAAATTATTTCATCTAATGCTTCTCATAGGGGTTGGACATACTTCGAAATGCATTGCACATAATAGAGGAGGGATGCTCAAGTTCTTGACCTAACATTTACCAAAATGATATATGAGGATCACATGGATAATTTAAGTTATAATAGTACTCTGTTAACAATCACTATTTATTCTCATGATAACCCAGTGCAGGGATTTCTTATCGTTGAGGCACCCTATAGGGTCCCCTAAGTCTCATTAGTACCCTGAAAAACTATAATAGTTACTTTAATGAAATAAAAACTCTCCAGTAAAAACCCATCTCTAAGTGGGAATGAAAAATATTTGAATCCTCGTAATTATGTCATACCCTCGTTTTACTCATAGGCATAATCAAATGAGGGAGAATACATCTTGCCCATCCCATAACACCCAATGTTTTTAATGACCTGTTTTTTCTTCGAATATAATTTATTAATTATACATACATATATATATATATATATATATATATATATATCTTGAAATGCACTTAGTCAAATATTTCATTAACAAAAAAATGACTCAGAATATGCTACACAAAACACCAAATTGGCTTACATTCTGTGCTACATCTACTTATCGTACAATGTACGCAATATTGGCACATCATCGGTCCAGACATCTGCCAAATGATAAGGAATATCTAGGCCAGGAAAACAAGAATTTCCACCATCAATGAAATTTTCCTCGTCCTCATTCCCAAAATTAAGAAGCCCCAGGCGGCCCCTGACTTTAGGCCTATCAGCCTATGAAATGTCTCATACAAGATCTTCTCTAAGATCCTTGTAAATCAGCTGCGACCGTGGTTGCCTGATATTATCTCGAAAAACCAGAGTGCTTTCGTGGCCAAGAGGCTGATCCCTGATAATGAAATTGTGGCCCATGAAGTGTTTCACTCTAGGAAAACATTCTCCACTGCAAAAAGAGGAACCATGTCCTGGAAACTGGATATGACCAAGGCATACGATAAAGTGGAATGGTATTTCCTCAAAGTTGTGATGCTGAAAATGGGTTTCTGCACTAAGTGAAAAAATATGGTAATGCAATGCATCTCGACCGTCTCCTTCAGAATATGGGTCAATGGGGAGCTCACTCGAGGATTCGTGCCATCCCGCAACCTGCGCCAGGGAGATCCCCTCTCCCCTTTTCTTTTCATCTTGGTGGCTAATGTCTTTTCTAACCTTATTTCCATGGCTGCATCCGCTAAAACTATTCATGGGGAAATGGTCTGCCGCATAATTCCACCAGTGTCGCACTTTTGTTTCACTGAAGACTACCTCCTCTTCTCCAGAGAAACTATTAATGAATGTTAGGTGATCATCCATGCGATCCACCAGTACGAGAGGGCGTATGGACAGTCAATCAATCATAGAAAATCTGAAATCTCCTTCAGTGAAGGGTTACCTCACTCCAAAAGATATGAACTCTGAACAGAAGTTGGCATACAAATGATTTAGAAACACCAAAAGTATCACAGGCTACCCATGGTGATTGGCCAATGCAAAAAAGAAATTTTCGCATCTCTTGTGGACAAGATTGAGAAGAAAATTCAGGACTGGACCCCAAAAATAATCTCAAAAGTAGGAAAAGATACCCTCATTAAAGCTGTCATCTAGTCCATCCCAAGCTATTTTATGTCCCTTTTTAAGCTCCTGGCAGCCATCATCAACCAGATCCATACACGTACTGCCAACTTCTGGTGGGGGAAAATGATGGAAGGAATAGAACCCACTGGATGGCCTGGTAGAAACTTTGCATCCCCAAGATGGAGGGAGGGATGGGATTCCAGAATCTTTTTCTCTTCAATGACGCACTATTGGCCAAGCAAGGATGGCACCTTATTAACCATCTATCATCTCTCTGTGCGCGGGTTTTACGAGCTATGTACTTTCCCCACACGGACTTCCATGTTTCCTCACTTGGCCCACGTCCTATCTTCCTTTGGAGAAGCATTTGGGGGGCCCAAAACCTCTTGGAAAAAAGACATGGATGGAGGAATGGGGATGGCTCATCTGTCGACATCTGGTCTGACCCATGGCTTATTAATACGAAAGGTATACATGATACATCCCACACTCAACCAGGCTTTGAAAACGCCACTATCAGAAGCCTTCTTTCTGACCAAGGGACGGGGTGGTGTTTGGATAAGATTTATGAATGTTTTAACAAAAGAGACCAAAGAATTATCCTAAGCATCCCCTGGGTCACTGACGTAGGCCCTGACTATATCTCTTGGAGCAATGACATGTCGGGATATTACACGGTGAGATCTGGATACAGACTTGCTCTTGGAAACCACCCATCCGACCAGAACAAGGGACCATGGAAATCACTTTGGAAGCTCAAATTCCCCCAAAAAATAGGCCACTTTTGGTGGAAGGTTTGCATGGGCACCCTCCCTACGATGAGCCTTCTCATTTACCGACATATGTAAAATGCCTCTTTCTGCCCGTTTTTCCCGAACATCCCAGAGACCCCCTTGCATGCCATCATTCACTTCCCAGGAGCTAAGGAAATCTAGAATAAATGGGACATGACCCCAGATGCATCACTAGATACGGCTTCTGACCTCCCCTCTCTCCTGGTGCAATGGTTCTCCTCTCTCTCATCGGCTAATGCAGATTCATTCTGCACCCTGGCCTGGATCATCTGGATCCGGCGTATCGATGCTGTTTTCCAGCACATGCATAAACCTCCTGAATTCTGGACAGAACGGGCCACCTCATGGATCGAGGGATGGAATCACAAAATGGAAATAAAATGCCTAATGCTCCCCCCTCCTGCCCCCCTCATTGGAACGCCCCAACAGAAGGTACTCTTAAGATCAACGTGGACGCGGATCTCCCCAAGGATGGACTTGTCTCCCTCGGTCTCCTAGCCTGAAATCATCTGGGGAAAAGCATCACTGCAAAGTATGAATCACATCATGCCTTTTGGGAACCTGCTGGTGCCGAGGCTAATTCCATCCTAGCAGCTTTGATGCTGGCCTTGGAATGTGGGTGGGTTGATATCAGCATTGAATCTGACTGCCTCACTGTGATCGATGCCATTAACCACAACGACGGTGGACTCCAATCATTTGGCCTCATCATCAGGAGAATTCTCTCACTCGGCCAATGCTTTTCATTCTTCACCTTCTCCTTTACCAAAAGGGAAGGCAACAATGTGGCCCACCAGTTGGCGACATCAGGCCCCTTCGAGGCCAACCAGCTCTGGTGGGACAATTTTTCTTTCGTGGCTTTGCATATGTACGTCTGCTGATATTCGTCATTAATGATATCTATTTTTTCTCAAAAAAAAAACTAATTTTCAAATATTAAATATAATTTATTTATATAAATAAAATGTATTGATAATAAAAGATAAGATTTTTGGTAAAGTCCTTCTTATGTTAAAAAACATCGTTTTCTCAATTGAACGACTTCTAATAATGAAAGTAATTTTAGAAAAAAAATAGAAATTAAATTTTATAAAACAAACATAATTTTTTAATTCATAATGACATAATTCTCCTTGGGTGAATTTTTTGGTTTTTTGTGAGAAACATCATTTTTTATGAATAGTGAAAAATACTGCTTTTTTGTTAAAAATAGCCTTTTGTATAATTAATTATTAATTTTAAATGATATTATTGGTATTTTTAATGGTAAAATTATACGAATATTACATTTATTAATACAATGATATTTATTTTCACTTTGAAACTGAATATATCATCTTAACAAACTTTTGAACTTTTTCCTTCCTTAAAACACCGTTATTTCATCCTACCACAGGATTATCACTAATCTTAATTTTGATGCTTCAGTGATTGTAATTAAAAAAATGATATAAATTTTTTTATTCAATCTAATATTTGGAGTCTAATAAGACCATGTAAATTTTTCTCTAAATTGAATAGTAAAAGTTATTAAAATTAATCCCAGTAATTAAGGCCAATTTAAGCTTAATTTGAGACTAAAGATTAAATGTAAGGGCCCAAATGACTTATAAACTTTTACAAAACCCATTTTGGGTCCATATTTCGTCCATCCACATTCCATTATTTATTTTTGTAGGTTATGTGTGACATTAAAGTATGTAATAACATGTTTACACCTAATTTATTTCCAAAACATCCATGTGGATCCTTTTCCTTCCCTATAAAAGGACACCACCAATATCCATTCCCTACACATCTCAAACCTTTTAAGATATTCCATGATCTAAAAAAGTAGCCTCCCAAAAATAAAACCTTCTACTTTATGGCCTCCATTTGGGCATAAACCCTCTCATGGAATCCTTTTGGCACAAACCAAATGGAGTTAATTGTTTAAGAGGTAACATCTTCTCTCAAACACTTTTCCTTTATTTTCCTTCTCCACACCCTCCACTATCAATATATCCCTTATTGTGTGAAAAAAATACAATATTAAATACACTAGGATGTTGTTATAAAAATGGTATTACCTTTAATTAAAAACACCTCTAACTAATGGATGTTAAACATATTGTTTCTGTGTACGTTGAACTACTGTCTCACAAAATGATGATTATTCATTTCCCCTTTACCAGTAATCACAGTGGCCATTATAATGGAAAATATATTTATATATGTAATATATTATATTTATTATGTATTTAATCTTATGTATTCATTTTACAACACACATATTTTTACCTTCAATTTGGTGTTAATATGATAATCTCGTTTGAGGAAGTGTGGACTACCACCCCTTAAAACCAATGTGAATCGTTCACACACCACATAGAATGTATTAAGAATGGGATTAATGAAATTATATGATATATATGATATATTAATGATAAATTAATATATATATATATACACATATATATAAATATTTTATTTACATACTTTCATTCAATATGACAATAAAAATAGAAAACAATGTTCATGTATACGTATAGTTTACCATCTCCATGAACCGTGTATTCTGTAACATAAATAATAATTAAATATATTATTAAAATATATTTATATTGAATATAACTGATATTTATACCAAATTATACATTCCTTACTCATTATATAAGTATAAATATCAACGATATAACTAATTAAGACACATATGAAGAACAAAGCGAATATTACCCGAAGTGGAACCTTGACATAGGATCATTAATAAAGGGGTAATATAAAGTCATAATCCACTAATATATAGTAATATATATGATAATATTATTATGTAACATATTTACAATAAATTTATATTTATTATACAGGAATATTGTATGAGTACATATAGAGTCAAGAGACAAGGTAAGGGGATTTAATGTCTTATTTAATTTATATGAGATACAAGCTATGTTCCCCACTCTTTACTTTTGTGTGGTTTATGGACATTCAAAGATTTTATTATATGTATATTTTACATATATATATGGTTACTAACATTCCCATTTGATGATCCATCTTTTATGGGGTTTATGTTTCAAAAGATACTAAATTGTAAAAATGACTTTCTCTCAATTTTACTTCTATGAGGCAAATGTTTTGTTTTGAACCTAAACACTTTTATGGGGACAATACAATTCCATTTCACATTAAATATAATTAATATTAGTCTTTTCATGATATTATATGTTTCAAGTGATTTACATTCCTTACATGTAGAGAATGATTCCAAGATAGCATGTTATAAGAGGTTATTGAGACAATCTCATTTATTTTCAATATTCTTTATGTTTATGCTTCCTTTGATGAAATATTATGATCCATATCTCAATAATAATCTTTAGTTTCCTTCTGATATTTTATTTCATGATATACTCATGTATCGGTACCATTTTATACTCTTTGGTACATAAGTTATTTAAGAATGTGTTTTAAAAAAAACATGACGTTTCCCTCTCTTCAATCAGAAATATATGTTTTCTTAAAGTGTTTCAATGAATATTATAACATTCCCCTATAATATCTAAAATAAATTTTTAACCTTGTTTTTATTTTACGAATATTTTAATGGGGATCTATTTATCACTTCCTGAACAAGGAATCATTCAAAAAAATTTATCATGCAAAAAGGAATGTTCTTTTTACCTTGTATGACATGTATGTATTTACCCACTATAGTTCATTTAAAGCTTCCTTTTAATTTTTTAAAATTATCATCTTTAAGAAAAATACTTTTTATATGTAATTTTCATGGAAACTTTTTTTAAAAAAAATTAGGCTTATTTTATATTTTTTCAAGGAAAACATTTTTCAAAATGATTTCATGTCTTTGTTATATGTTTTCAAGGTATTTACTAAGAAACTGATTTTGAAATGGTTTCATATATTAAAAATTATTTTCATGGAAAGAATGCATTTTTTTCGTTAATAAGTATTTTTGGAGTATATGTCAAAATTATTTTCCATATAGGATGACATATATTGAAGATAATCATCCCTTTCTAGGAAATGATCTAAAGGTTCCATTCATATCAGTTCTATGAATGAGTTCTGATTTATTCCATGATATTTATGAAACCCATTTATTCTTCATGGGTAGTATGTTTAAAAAACCTATTTCCCCTTCATGAGTTATATGGATTTGAATCCCACTTATTTTCACGGGTAATGTTTATGAATAAATTATCATAAAACTAGTATCTTTCCATAGTTTATGATATGTTTACATGTTTATGACAACCAGTCCATTTCAGGGTTAATGATATGATTATTTATGATCGTGTAGAACATGTACGTGTAATTTAATTATGTGGATGGTGGGACCTATATCTTCTCCAATGCATTGGATAAATATTTATATCTCATCACATAGATAGGGCTGGACTGAGGGTTTACTCGGTTTGTTAATACAAGGCTAGAATGAAGGTTTACTCAGTAAAGAAATACATGGATAGATAGAGGGTTTACTCAGTTCTGTAATACATGGATTTAAGTGGGTTTACTCGGTTCACTAATATAGGGCTAGAATGAGGGTTTATATGGTTTAGTAATACATGAAATGAATGGGGGTTCACCCAGTGCATGAAAGGAATTTTTCCACTAAGATGGTCTTGGAATTGATGCCTTGGATACTATGGAAATCAGTGTAAGCTTATTTTTTCCACAATTCCATATCTTATTCCTATGTTATGCTTTCATGGCTTGTGTTCTTTATTTCCTTATGATTCATTCCTTATAAACTACCATGATTTAATCCATGATTCATATTTATGATCTATGATATGCAGGGTATGATCTTCTATATTTATGATCACATTCACATACCCTTGTGATCATATATATACTTACATGTATACCTTTTTTACCCTTAATAAGAATTTTAGATCACCCCTTTATTATTTTTCCTCTCTCAAGGGTATAAAGAATGGTTTTAGGTATAAGTAAAAAACATGGAGATATTTATGGGATATTATCAATATCTTTCACTAGGATAAAATATGTTGTTTCCATGTTTCCAAAGACACTAAAATAATATGGTCCTCTGAAATTTATTTATGTAATGTACTGAATATTCATCTAAAATGAAGTAATATCCATGTATGATAATCTTGGGTCTATATAGCTGGTAACATAGGAATGGATTAGTCAACCTTTGGAAACTAATTTGAGAAAACATTAGTGAGATCCCTCAGTTTATTTATAAGGATATGTCCTGATATGTCTCTAAGGACCAGAATATGATGAGTTAACATTTAAGAAAATGTACTAGAAATTTGGTAATGTATAGAGTGAGTGGTTTCCAAGTAATGCATCCTTGTCTTGATAATAATTGTGGATGTCGATCTGGAACATATGTAACTTGGGGTAATAACTCCAAAGCGATATTTTGGGCTTTACTCAAGGAATTTTGGTGTAACAACTGGAGGGGCGATAGTCGTTTTTGGAACGAGCGCGACCGGTTCTTAGAAAATGTTCAGTTGATTTATATGTTTCCAAAGGTGAAGGTTGATCACTTGACCCAAAAAATATCTGATCACTCTTTGATCATGCTTTCTCTAAATAGGAAAGCGACCTCACATTTGGTATTTAGGTACATGATCCACTGGTCGAGAATTCAGAGTTATCACCAGACAGTGAGGAGAAGTTGGGAGGAACTAATCCAGGGTAAATCCGGGCTAGCGTTGCATTTCAAGTTGAGGTTTCTCAAACAGGCCCTCCATTCATTAGCTCGGAGTATCCTTCCCTTAGACTAGGAGCTGGATGTGACTAAACAAGATATTTAATTAATTGAGGCTAGTATTGAGGAGTTATGGGATGATTCTATCTTTGGTGAGATCTCTGATAAAAATAACTCATTTGCGGTTATGGTCCTCAAGAAGGAAACCAGGGATAGGGATTGTTCAAGAATAAAATGGAATAAGGAGGGTGATAGGAATAACTCTTTTTTCCATGCATGTGAAAGGGAGAGGCAGCGTGTGGTCCAACCAAACCTTTCTTTCAAATATGGATCATTCACAATGACATAGAAATGGTTGGGGTCTTGGAGTTTTCATACTTCAAGAACCTTCTTACAGGGCCCAATCCAAAAATTCTACATGGTTATCCCTAAGGGGGGATAAATTATAGGAGGGGATTCCATATCTTGTATCTCATCAGGTCAACGAATTGATGTAGGGTATTCCGATGGAGGGGGAAATTCTTGCGGCTATGGGGAATCTAAATCATGAGAGTGCAATAGGACCTGATGGATTCACTAGTTCTATCTACAATAGCTCTTGGGAAGTGGTGAAGGGGGATATAATTAATGCCATCCAGGATTTCATTAGAGGGGGTTGCCTACCGCGAATTGTGTCTTCCATGACTCTTGTACTTTTACCAAAGATGATGGACCCATCATCCCTTCTTCATTATCGTCATGTTAGTATGTGTAACTTTAAATATAAGATACTATAAATCATCATTAAAAGGAGATTGTCGTGGAATATTCCTCGGTGGGTCTCCAAGGAGCAACATGGGTCTGTGAAAAACCTCTCTATTCAGGGAGATATAGCACTGGCCCATTATATTTTGAGAGATATTAATACCAAGGTTCGTGGAGCTAATATGGATATCAATATTTCTATTAGTAAGGCATATGACAGGATCAAGTGGGGTGTTATTAAAAAGGTCTTGAACAAGATGGGTTTCTCAAGAAGGTCTTGTGATATTTTTTTCAGGTGAATCACTTCAGCCTGAATGAATGTGTTGTTTATGGGGTGAACTCATGGTTTCTTCCAGACAGCTCGAGCTCTTTGTCAAGGTGACCCCTTATCTGCGAGTATTTTCATTATTATACAGGATACCTTAATCAGGCTAATTAATGGAGGAATCTCTAATGGGGATGTTCTACCTTACTGAAGGAGGTGGATCCTCTTTCCTATATCTCATTTAATGTATGTATACTATAAACTCATCTGTATCAATGCAGGAAGGCAGTTTGTTCAAGGGACTATCACAATCCTTGATAGGTATTTTCATTGGAGTGGTCAACAAATCAATAGTGAGAAGATAGGTTTCTCTGTGGCTCAGACATGTAACCTGAGAAGGGTGTCAGATATGGGTTATAGCATGTGCATGAGGCATGGTTCATTTCCCCTAGAGTATCTTGGTTCCCCGTGTCTCTAGTAAGAATTCACACCATTGATTTTGACCAAGTGGAGAGCAATATTATGGGATGAATATCAATTGGAAGAACCATTTTTTATCATTTGGTGGATGTATTACTCTTGTGAATAGCGTCCCCTCTTCCATTCTGATACATTCTCTCATGGCCACTACTGTACCGAAGGGTGTTATTCGATCCATTGATAGACTTTTTTCCCATTTCATTTGGTAAGAATATTCGGAGGGGAAAATACATTGGGTTTCTTGGGGTAGGATGGGACGTCCCTTTTTAGAGGGAGGGATCAACGTTAAATTCCTTGAGAGGACTATAAAATACATGCACGATAATTTGGCATGGGAGGTAGTTAAAGAATGAACCTTGTTGGGTAAGCTGATATCCTGCAGGAACCAGGTCAATATTGAATCTTATGCAGTTGGTGGTTCTCCACTCTTTTCCTCTATTAGCAGTTTTATTTCAACCATCCTCTAGAGCTCACAGCGGATTATTAGGGAAGGGAACATCCAGTTCTGGCACCACAAATGATCAGAAAGTAGACTTGGTTACCTGGGGTTCTTGGATCCTATGTTAAAATTCAATGAGGTGAGTCAGTATCCACAATTTTTCAGAAATATCCTAGATGCGGAGAAACATGAATGTTTTACTGACTTACCATAAGCTCGGATATGGAATGGTGCGTCTTTACCCCTTCCAATTCGGGCGGTTTCAATACGAAGGATTTTTAGTGGCCCACAGGGAAAACATGAAGGTGGGTTCGGTATTGCCTGGTGCAATAGGATCCCTGCAAAATATAAATTTCTAACAAGGAGGATCCATAATCGTTCCCTACCAGTCAACTAGAACATAAAGATACTTAGAATTAATATGGATTCCCACTACCATTTTTGCGTGGCTAAGCGAGAAGAGATCATATCCCATATCTTCTTCGAGGGTGACTGGGCCCTCTAGGTATGGGGGGTCTTCAGGGAGTTTATAGGGAACTCACCCTCTGTATTGGACATCGAAACCTTCATGGGATATAGGTTCCAGGGGATAGATGGACCAGGAAGGTAAAGGACAGTGAGATCCATCATCTTCAACACGGTTTGCTGGTGTTTATGGAAAGTAAGGAATAATGCCAAGTTAGAGGGGCTCGCATCTACAGGGAGATCCATTGCCGCCAGAGTAAGATGTATTCTGGTAGACCTGATAGGCATCTAAGATTACTGTAAGTAGACACCCTCCCTTTATAATATGTATGTGATCCATAATGTGGCTCATTATTTAGGTACCCGAAAACAGGGGCACTGTGTTCGGTGGAGAGCTCCTAAAATTGGACTAAAATTGAATATGGAATGTTCATGTCTATTGGGTGGAATGCGTGATGGTGGCGTGGTCAGGGAACTCAGGAGTGGCATGGCTTTGTAATTCTTGGTGTATTATGGTACTAGAAATTATATGCATGAAGAGGAAAAGCGGTCCTTATATATATTACCATTTTTAGGAATAAGACGCTTCACATAACCCAAGTGGAGACCGACTCCATGGTTATTCATGATGCATTCCATGGTAAGGGTATCACTCGCTATTCTATATTATACATAATCATGAAATGTGAACTACTTCTTGACAGTATAATTAGAGTCACTCACACGTGGAGGGAAGCAGACTAGGTGGAAGATCACTTGGCCTATATGGAGACCCTTGGCACCATGGTCAGTTGACTTTCTCCTGTTTATTATTTCAAACTTGAAGGGGTGAAATTGATTCAGGGAGATTACCTTGGTCTTAATTATTTCATCCCCCCTAGACACTGGCTTTCTCCCTCTTTGTACCTATTGGTTTTAAAAAAATGGTAACGTTGATGATGGTACATGATAACAAGCCTTTCTACACACCTGATTTGACACTCCTGGGGGATATGTTTTGGGAATTCACAGACTCTTCATGAACCATCCTGAAGGATTTATATATAATTTATCTATTAATAAAACATTTTAAACCCAAGGTGTCATATATTATGGATGGTGTAATGATTTATACATCCTATAAATAACTATTTTCATGACTATGTGGTCTTCTTCTATGATTTGTAATCCTCTCACTATGCTTCTGGTTTTAGTCAATGGAGAAAACCATAAGGAACTGTATTAATTTTGACTATGATGGGAGATTTTTTCATGAGTAGTAATTTGGGATGATCAACATAGTTAAATATTTTGTGATCATGCCTTATCAGTTTTTACAGAACATGATTAATATTGTTTACCTTAACCAATTATCAGACTCATCAAGGAAGAGAAAGAAAGATTTATCTGAGGGTTTTTCTAATGGATACCATAGAAGAAAGATGATTAGGTTTCTTTTGTGTCAGTAATATGGAAATAATCACCAATGTGAATGTCTTAGACGAACAATAATGAGTTTTTACTTTTGAGAATAAGGACACAAAGAAGGTGAATGTAAGGAAAAAAATGAAGAGTTCAATTAATCAAATGGATGGGAATTTTGGCCTCCCAATATTTTCATTGAAGGTTATGTTTTTAAGTGTGGAATAAATGGTCATTATGTAGTATAATTTCCCAAGAGGAAAGATACTGAAGAGAATCAACAAGGTGGTGTGAGTAATGGTTACATTACTGATGATAATGGGACTACATATGAAATGTTAAATTAAATAGGTATTATGTAATAGGATAAAGTTATATTTTTAATGAATTGAGGAAAAAGTAATCGAAGTACTTATGAATTTGGATTCCATAATTAAAAATGGGGAATTATGTATGGATTATTTGGGTTATGTTTTTTCTAAGGATTTACAAGAATATTTTGAATGGTCACGTTGGACAAAAAATGTTATCTCATGAAAGTTAACATTTTGACTAAGGGAAGGTAACTATTAATACATTCTTTAGGTTAGGATAATTTTGTATGGATAAAGATATGTTGGATAAGAATAAGTATATTAGACAGTATTGATTACCTGGGAACTCCATAAGGACTGGTTTATAGGTATTTTCTACTACCAATAATTAAGTTTACTACATTTTTGGATTTAAAGATTAAATCCAATATACTTTAGAATGAGGAAGCATGCGTGTTTTCCAAAAGGATTTATGGTAATTCAAGTTGTTACCATGATTTAAGATAATATATGATGAGGTTATTCACATGATTAGACTATGAAAACCAAGAGCTAATTTTGTTTTATTGGGGAATCAATGTTAATCTGATTCTGTGACTCTCTATCAAATGTTTTGGATTTCAACATTTCAGAAGGGTTATAAGGTTAACCATTCATGAAAAGTTTATGTTAAATTTAAAAGGGATTATTTTTTCACTGATTTTGTGTTGTGAAAGTTGGTTTAAAGGCTAGTTAGCAATTAAATGTATTTCAAATATGGACATATTATATATTATATTAGCATGGATTAACAAATGGAATCACATATGTCGGGTGACAACCAATCAAGTCTGGATAAGTCGTGGGTCTTGAACCCATTACTGAATGACGATAAGGGTTTCACACCTACCAGTAGACTACACGATGTCCTAGTTAATGTATATTTATTTTTAATGAATAAATACTTATGATGAACTATTGGTTTTATTTTTTATATATTAATACATGTTGAATTTTTAAGAGACAAATAGTTTAACATTTTATTCTTTTATGAGCATTAAGATCCATTAAAAAAATATTTTAGTGCTTTTATCATAAATTTTAATTTATAAACATTCATTCAATGAGGTAAGGAATTCATTATAATATTTTTCAAATCACAACCAATGAATGAACTTTTTTATAAACACTTATCAATAACTACCCATCATTTTGAAAGTGATCAATTTTTTTTTCCAAATAAAATAATTTTCTTTGTGATGATGTCATTTTAAATCGTCATAAATTTATGACTTTGAGGCCCTAAAATTTCCTTGTTTTTAATGTATGACATCAATCACACCCTATTAATATTTACACTTTTCCTCCATGTCAAATCTTTACTCCTACCTTTGTTCTCATTTGTGGAAACCCGGTTATATGTTACATTGGGTGACCATTATAGTTCCGACATTCCCTTTTTAATGGAAGTTTTAGTATTAAAATTTGTGATATGGGATTCTATGAATGAAACGTTCAAGATTTTATCCTTTGATAACCTAGATAAATTTCAAGTGAAATATTCATTTTAAGGGGGGTAGAATGTATCACCTTCAGTTTTTAGAGACCTATTTTTTGATTAAATTTAAATTTCCATTTATATCATACAATGCATTAAGTAAAAGATTCCTCTCACATGGAACTAACTCATAGTATGTTAAATGAAACAATTACTTGGAATACATTCCACATAACACTAACATGGCCTACGATGCACGCAACACTGAGTTGGTGTCTGTTGAACGCAAAACTTATTATTTTAAATATTTAAATAAAATAATTATAACCTAAAGGTTATAAATTTTAATATGTATAGTAATAAATAAATTTCAAATATTGTTTATAATTTTTTAATATAAATAAATCATATTGATAATAAAATATATGATTTTTGGTAAAGCCCTTTTTATGTTCAAAAACATTGTTTTCTAAGATTAACTGTGTATAATAATGAAATTAATTTTATAAACATTTCAAAATTGAATTCAATAAAATAAAAAAAAATTGAATTCAGAACATTGAAATTATCCTAGGGTGAATTTTTGGGATTTTTATGAGAAACATCACTTTTTGACGAATAATGAAGATTACTACTTCTTAGTTAAAAGATTCCAATTTGTATTGTTATTTATTAATGATAAATGATATTATAAATATGTCTTAAGTTAAATTTGGATCAATATTACATCTAATAAAAATATGAAATTCATTTTTACTTAGAAACTGAATATAATATCATAAACAACTTTTGAACTTTTTCCTAATTTAAAACCTTGTTATTTCGTCTAGTCTGCAAGATTATCACTATAATTAATTTTTCCACTTATGTGATTGGAATTTCAAAAGGCATAAATACACCATTTTATTCATTATAATATTTTGAGTTTAATAATACCATGTAAATTCTTGACCAAAATTATTTGACAATGTAATTAAAATTAATCACAGTAATTAAAGCCAAATAAGATTAATTGGGGACTAAACCATATTATTAAGGGTCTAAATGACCTATAAAATTTTCAAATCCCCATTTTTTGTCCATAAATCAGCCATTAAAATTCCATTCTTGAGTTTTTTTTTGGTTTTTTAATTGTTTTTTTAGGAAAGAACATGTGAACACGTAGTTTGTTTTTGAAACTTCTATGTGTCTTCTCCTTCCCAATAAAAGGCCACCACCTTTACCCATTCCGAACATATCTAAAACCTTTTATGTTATTCATATAAATGACTATGTAGCCTCCCAAAAATACTAACTTTTAACTTGATTCCTACCTTTGGGCAGAAACCCTCTCAAGGAATCCTTTTTGCAGAAACCAAAAGGAGTAACCTAATTTAGAGGTAATGTCTTCTCTCAATATTCTTTCCATTATTTTCCTTATCCACTACCTCCAATCAAAATATTTCCATATTCTATGAAAAAAAATTATCCCCCATATACTATTATCTTTTTATGAAATGTTTCTGACCTACACATACACACACCACCAATTAATGGATGTTGAACATATTGTTTCAGCATAAAGAGAACTACTACCTCACTAAACGATGATTATTCATATATCCTTTACCACTAATCATGGTGTCCATTATTATGGACACTATATTTATATATATAATATAATATATTTATTATTTATCTAATCTTATGTATTATTTTTTTTAAACCATATTTTTACCTTCCATTTTGTGTTTATAAGATAATTTCTTTTGAGGAAGTGTGGACTACCTCTCCCTCAAAGCGATGTGATTCATTCACACACCACATATAAAGTATTAAGGATGGGTTAAATAAATAGATATGATAGATATGATATATTAAATAAACTTTAATATACGACTTACCATCTCCATGAATGGTGTATTACATTACATACACAACTATGATATAGATTATTATAATATTTTTATACTGAATATACCTTCTATTTATATCATGTTATACATTTTGGAATCATGGAACAAATTTAAGGATCAACGATATAAAAAATTAAGAAATATGTGAAGAACAAAGGAATATTACCTAAAGGGAAACCATGACATAAAATCATTAAAAAGAGGGTAAAAAATAGTTATAATCAAATAATATATTATAATAGATATAATAATATGTTTTTTAGGATATTTATAATAATCTTATATTTATTATTCAAGAATCATGTATGAGTATGGAGAGATTCAGGACACATGTTAAGGGGATTTCATCTCACTTTTAATTTCTATGAGATACAAGCTATGTTCACTAATATTTACTTTTATTGTGTTGTATGTACAACCCATGATTGTATTCTGTTTATCTTGAAATATATTTTTTGGGTATTAAAATTCCCATTGTAAAATCCTTCTTTCATGGGGTTTAAGTATCAAAAGTTACCAAATTGTTATAAATGTTGTCGTCTCAGTTTTCCTTTTATGAGACTCATGTTTTGTTAGGCACCTAAACTCTTTTTTAGGGTGCATATACATCCATGTTACATTACATATCATGAATCTAAATATTTTCATGATATTATATGCTTTATTTAATTTCCTTTCCTTACATGGAAAGAATGACCCCCAGATACCAAGTTATAAGAGTTTATTGGGACAATGTCATTGCTTTCTGAGATTGTTTATCTTTATTTTTCCTTTGATGAAATATTATGATCCATAATTCAATAATATTAATGATTTTCATTCTCATATTTTATTTAATTATATACTCATGTATTGGTACTATTTTCTACTCTTTGGTACATAAGTTTTTTAAGAAATTGTTTTTTGGAAGACCCAACTTCACCCACTCTGCGGTTGGAAATAATTATTTTCTAAAACGGTTTCCAAGAATATTATACCATTCCTCTATTAAATCTAAAAAAATTTTTCCCCTTTTTTATTTTACCAATCCCTTAAATGGAGTATTTTTGTTACCATCCGAACAAGTAATCATTCCTACATTTTATCGTGAAAAAGTTATGTTTTTTTACCTTTTACAACATGTATGGATTTAACCGCAATCATTATTTAAAGCTTCCTTTTCCTTTTCCCAATGGTTCATCTTTAAAAAATGTTTTTTTAAGTAATTTTCATAGAAAACTATTGTTAAAATGGTTTCAAAATTCTTTTATATGTTTTAATTAAAATCTATTTTCAAAATGTTTTCAAGTATTATTTATAACTTTTATTGTTTTCTTCAAAGAAATGGTTTTCAAAAAAATCAAGATTCACTTATACCTTTTCATGGAAAATGATTTTCAAATTTTTTTCATGTTTTCTTTAGAATTTTTAAAATTATTTTCAATCAAATGGTTTTCAGAACGTTTTCATGCTCTATTTATAATATTTCAGAGTGCTTTTATTGAAATTCTTTTCAAAACATTTTCAAGCTTTTTTGTATGTTTTCAAGAAAAATGATTTAAAAAAATATTTCTTCATATTTTTTCAATGTAATTTCAAATTAATAATTTTGAAAACATTCTTAAGCATTGTTTAAAATTATTTTTCAAGAAAATGTTTTTTAAAATGTTTGGAAGATTATTTTAAATATATTCGAGGAAGAAGGATTTGAAAATGATTTCATGTATCATTTATAAGATTTCAAGGTATTTCTTAAGAAAATGATTTTCAAATGGTTTTATGTATTAAAAAGGCTTTTTCAAACAAGAAATGTTATTTTACTCAAGAAATGTTTTTAGAGTATATGTCAAAATTATTTTCCATTTAAGATGATATCTATTGATGTTACTCTTTCCTCTCTAGAAAATGATCTAAAGGATACATTCATATACTTTATATGTCTGTGTTATGATTAATTACATGGTATTTATGCGACCCATATTTTCTTCATGGTCAATATGTTTACAAAACCCGTTTCTCATTCACAGGTTATAGGATTTTCAAACCCAATTCTACTCACAGGTTATGTTCCTAATGAAATGATTATGAAACATGTATCTTTCCACAGGTTATGATATGTTTACATGTTCATGATACCCATTTAATTTGAGGGTAATGATATGATTATTTATGATCTTGTGGGTCATGTATGTATAACTTCATTATATTTCAAGTGGGACCTATATCTTTCTCCAATATATTGGGTAAAGTTTTATATCTCCTCATATAGATAAGGCTAGAATGAGGGTTTACTCGGTTCATCAATACGGGGATAGAACGAACCTTTACCCAGTTTAGTAATAAATGGCTAGAACAAGGGTTTACTCGATTTAGTAATACAAGGTTTTAATTGGGGTTTATGTACTTCACTAATAAAGGGCTTCAATGAGGGTTTACTCAGTTCAGTAAAATAGGGATATAATGGGGGTTCACCTAGTGTGGTAATGGAATTTATCAACTAATATGGTCTTGGAATTGATACCTTGGCATTTGTGGAAATCAGTATAAGATTATGTGTTTCCACAATTCTATATATTATTCCTATATAATTATTTTATGGATTATGTTCTTAATTTCCTTATGATTCATGTCTTATAAACTACCATGCTTTATTCCATGATTAACCTTTATGATCTTTGATATGTAGGGAATGATATTTTATTTTCATGATCTCATTCTCATACACTTATTATTATGTATATGCTTACATGTCTCCATTGTTTACCATTACTATGCATTTGACATCACCCCTTTCTTATATTTCTTCTCTCCAGGGTATGAATAAAGGTTTTAGGTAGATGTAATAAAGGTGGAGATATTAATGGGAGATGTTGAAGATCTTTCACCAGGATAAAAGATTTTATTTCCATGTTTCCAAAGACATTAACCTATTATGGTCCTATGGCATTTATTTCTGTAATTTACTGTATATTCATCTAAAATGAAGTTATATACATGTATGTTATGATTGGGTATATATAGTTGGTATTAGAGGAAAGGGTTAGTCATCATTTGTAGACTAGGATGAAAAAACATTAGTGATATCCCTAGTTTTATTTCCAAGGATATGTCTTTGTATGTCTCTAAGGATAAGTATAAGGATGAGTTAACATTTACGAAACTTTCATGGAATTTTGGTAAAGTATAGAGTGAGTGGTTTCCAAGTAATACATCCTTATATATATACTATATATGGATGTGGATCAAGCATAGATGTTAATAGGGGTAATAATTATTAAGTGATGTTTCGGGCATGACTTGGGGTAATCTTGTACACGACTATTAGAATTGATACACACTTGGTTTGACACTCCTGGGGATATGATTTAGGAATTCCCAAACTCTTCATGAACCATCATTAATGATTTAGACATATTTTAGTTATGAATAACCTAGGATAAAGCAAAGGTGTTGTATATTATGGATGGTTTCACTGATTTAGACATCCTATAAGTAATTATTTTCATGATTATGTGGTTTTATACTATGATATGTAATGGAACAGTATGCTTCTGGTTTTAATCAATGGAGGGAACCAAAAGGGACTGGATTAATGCTGAATGTGATGTAAGATTTTTTGATGAGCAATAATGTGGGATTATCACTGGAGTGAAATATGTTTTGATCATGCCCAATCAGTTTTCACGGAACATGATTAACAATGTTTACCTTAACAAACTCTCGAAATCATAAAGGAAGAGAAAGAAGGAGTTATTTGAGAGTTCGGGTAATGGAGACCATGGATCACTGAAGATTATGTTTTATTTGTGTTAGGAATGTGAAAAGAATCACCAAAGTGAATGGATTAGAGGAACAATATGGTGTTTTGACTGTTTAAAATAATGACACAATGAAAGTGACTACATGGGAAAAAAGTATAGTTCGGTTAACGAAATAGGTGGTAATTTTTCTCTCCCAAATTCTTCCCAATGATTTTGTGTTTTATGTTTGTAATAAATGGTAATTATACAACATAATGCCCCAAGAGTAGTGGTCCTAATGTTAACCATCAAGTTGGTCTACATAATTTTTAGATTACTGATGATCATGAGAATATATATGAAATGTGAAATTAAAGTGGTATTATTTAATAGGATGTGGTAACATTTTTAATGAATTAAGGAAGAAGTAATCAAAGTATATATGAATTTGGATTCCAAAATTATTAATGATGAATTATGTAAGAATTGTTCGATTTGTATTTTTGCTAATGATGTAGAAGAATATGTTCAATGGTCATGATAGAATATAAATGTTTTCTCGTGAAAGATAACATTTTGACTAAGGGAACAAAACCCTTAACATGTTATTTATGTTAAGATATATTTTTTTATGGATAATGATACATGGAATAATAATAAGTAAATATAATAGTACTAATTTCCTTGGAATTAATAAAGGACTTGTTTATAAGTGGTTTCAGACACCACTAATGAATTTTAAAACATCTTTGGATTTAAGGAGTAAATCCAATATACTTTATAATGAGGAATCATGCATGTTTTCAAAAATGATTTATGGTAATTCAAGTTGTTACAATGTTTTAAGTGAATATATGATGAGGTTATGCACATACTTGGAATGTGAGAACCAATATATAATTTTTTTATACTGATAAATCAATGTTATTCTGATTTCATTACTATTTATCTATTTTTTTGGATTTTAACCTTTAGGGGGGGGGGGTTTAAGGTTAACCATTAATGAAATGTTTAAATTAGACATCATGGGGAGTATTTTTTTGATGGATTTTGTGATAAAATCCATGGTTAAAAGGCTAATTAGTGATTAACCTTATTTCAACGAGTTACATCTTATAAATTGTATTATTATGGTTTAAAAAAAGAAAACATGTATTTAGGGTGACAACTAATCAAGTCATGTAAGGCCACGAGTCCTGAACCCATGACTGAAGGATGATAAGGGTTTAATGCCTACCAATATCCTACACAATTTCCTGGTTAATTTATATTTATTTATAATTAATAAATATTTAGGATGAACTATTAGTGTTAATTTTTATATTTTAATTCGTGTTGAATTTTTTAAGAGACAAATAGTTTGAATTTTTATTCTTTTGCAAGCCTTAGGATCCATTAAAAAAATATTTTAGTGATTTAGTCATACAAGTTAATTTCTAGACATTCATTCCATGAGGTAATTGATGTATTTGAATATTTTTCAAAGAACAACCTAGGAATGAAATTTTGTTTATAGACTCTTATCAATAATTACCCAACGTTAAAAAAGAGATCAAAAAAATTGTCGTCCCAATACCTTAATTTTTATGTTCCTTTATTGTGATTTATGACCTCAATCACTCCCTATTCATATTAATTCTTTTCCTCCATTTCTAATCTTCACTCCTAACCTATCTTCTTCTATGTGGAAACCCAGTTATATGTTACTTTGGGTAACCGTTATAGTTCCAAAGTTACATTTTTATAGGATGTTTTAGTATCCAATTTTACGATGTGGTTTTCTATTAATTAAACATTAATTTTTTAATCCTTTAATAACCTTGACAAATTTTGAGGGTGAGATTCATTTTAAGGGCGGTAGAATGTATCTCCCCGAGTTTTTATATACCTTTTTTTAGAATAAATTTAAATTTTCATTTATACCATGTAATTAACTAAATCAAAGATTAATTATATATAGAACTAAATCATACTAAGTTACATGAAACAACTAATTGAAATATGTTCCACACAATACATACATGGAACTTGATGCACGTAACACTGAGTTGGCGTACGATGCACACAACAGTGAGTTTTTACAAAATAATTTTTTTTATTATTTTAATTATTTAAATAAGATAATTATAACCTAGAGGATGAAAATTTTGATATTAATATTAATAAATACTTTTTAAATTTTTCTTATAATTGCTTTATATAAATAAAATGTATTGATAATAAAATATATGATTTTTGGTAAAGTCGTTTTTAGGTCCAAAAACATCATTTTCTCATATTAATTTCATATAATAATAAAATTAATTTTAGAAACATATAGAAATATAATTTGATAAAATAAACATAATTTTTTAATTCAAAACATTTAAATTTTCTTAGGGAGAATTTTTTGGATTTTTCTGAGAAACGTCATTTTGTGATGAATAGTAAAAATACTGCTTTTTTATTTAAAAAAATGGATTTATGTCTAATTTATTATTAATGATAAATGATATTATAAATATTTTTTAATTTAATATTAGATTAATAATACATCTAATATTAATAAAAAATTCTTTTCCACTTTGAAACTGAATATAAAATCATAACAAACTTTTGATCTTTTCCCAAATTTAAAACCATGTTATTTCATCACATCTACAAGATTAGCACTCATCTTAATTTTTTCACTTCTATGATTGGAAATTAAAAATTCCTACATACACCATTGACATCAGTATAATATTTTTATTCTAATAATACAATGTTCATTTTTGACCAAAATTATTTGTAAAAGTAATTAAAATTAGTCACAGCAATTAAGACCAAATTAAGCTTAATTAGGGACTAAACTTGAAAATTAAGGGCCCAAATGACCTAAAAACATGTTAAAAAATAATTTTATGTCCACATGTCTTCCATACACATTTAATTATTGAGTTTTGTTTGTTTTTTAAGAATTCATTAGGTAAGAACATGTGCACACCTAATTTTTTTTTGAAAATTCCATCTGAGTCATTTTCCTTCCATATAAAAGGCCATCACATCTACTCATTACACACACCTCTAAAACCTTTTAATATCTTCCAATATCAACTTAAGTATCTTTACAATAATCCTATTTTTTACCTTTAATCCTCCCTTTGGTTAGAAAAAATCTCAATGAATCCTTTTGGCACAAACCAAATGGAGTTACCCGATTAAGAGGTAAAGTCTTCTCTCAAGCTCCTCTCCTTTATTTTTCTTATCCACCCCTATAATATATTTATTCTATTATTCTATGAAAAAAAAAGTGTAGTTCATATACTAAGATGTTTTTATACAATGGTTCGGATCTACACATACACATAGATCCACTTAATGGATGTTGAACATACTGTTTCTGCGTATGAAGAACTACTGCCTTACGAAACGATGATTGTTCATTAATTATTTACCACCAATAATGGTGTAAATTATGTTTGAAACTATATTAATATTTGTAATATAATATATTTACTATCTCATTAATCTTATATATTATTTTTACAACACACATATTTGTATATTCAATTTATTGTTCATGTGATAATCTCGTTTGAGGAAGTACAGACTGTCCCCCCTGAAAGTGATGTGATTCATACACACACCACATAAAATGTTTTAAGAATTGGTTTAAGAAAATTATATTATAAATATGATATATTAATACAAATTTAACAATGATGTATATATATATATATAAATATATATACAAATGTTATTCACATACTTTCTTCAATAAGATAATAGAAATGAAAAATATCGTTCATGCGTACGTACGAATTACCATCTCCATGGACGGTGTATTTCATTACATAATCCATTATAATATAGATTATTATAATATATTTAAACTGAAAATATATTAATTTTATATCATTTTATACATTCTTTAATCATGATATAAGTATAAGGATCAATGATATAACAACTTATGATGTAAGTGAATAATATAGAGAATATTACCTGAAGTGAAACCTTGATAAACGATCATTAACATGATGGAAATATAAAGTAATAATCAAAGAAAATATGTAATTAAATATATTATTATTATTATTTAGGAGATTTAAAATAAAATTATATTTATTATACAATAATATTGTATGAGTATGTATAGAGATAAGACACGTTGTAAGGTGATTTCATCTAATATTTAATTTCTGTGAGATACAAGCTATGTTCGCCAATATTTTATTTTGTGTGGTGTGTGTAATTACAATGATTTTATTAAATGGATATGGTACTTTATGTTATGGGTATTAAAATAACCATTTTATGATTCTTTTTTCATGGGGTTTATGTTTCAAAAGTTATCAAATTGGTAAAAAAGTTTTTGCCTCAATTTTGTTTTTTCAGACTCATGTTTTGTTTTGAACCTAATCTCTTTTTCAGGGTGCAGATACTTCCATGTTACATTCTATATCATGAATCTATATCTTTTTACGATATTATATGATTTATTTAATTTCCTTTACTTACATATAGACTGTGATCCCAATATACCAAGTTATAATATTTTATTGAGACAATCTCATTGGTTTTTTAGATTATTTATGTTTATTCATCATTTGATAAAATATTATTATCCATATCTCAAGAATATTAATGATTTTTCTAAATATATTTTATTTAAGGAAATATTCCTGTATTGGTACAAATTTCTTATTTATGGTACATAAGTTATTTTAGAAAGCGTTTTTAAGAAAACTCAAATTTACCCTCTCTACGGTAGAAAATCTATGTTTTCTAAAACAGTTTCCAAGAATATTATACAATTCTACTATAATATCTAAAAATAATTTTTAACCTTTTTTAATTTACAAATATATTCAATAGATTATTTTTTTACTTTCCGAATAAGAAATCATTCCAACCTCTTTATCGTTCAAAAGGAATGTTATTTTTACCTTGTACAACATTTACTGATTTACCTGTCATCATTCCTTTGAATCATCCATTGAATTTTTTCGATGGTTAAAATTTAATAAAATGTTTTTTTAGAAGTAACTTTCAAGGTAAAATATTTTCAAAATGTATTCAAACTTATTTTATATGTTTTCATGGAAAGCTATTTCCAAATAAAATTCAAGTCTTATTTACAAGTTTCAAAGTCATTTCAAAGAAATGGGTTTTAAAACATTTTCAATATTATTTTAAAGATTTTCAAAAAAAATATTTCAAAAAAGATTTCACATTTTATTTATAAATTTAAAATTCATTTTCAATGAAAGGTTTTTAAAAACGTTTTGATGCTCTCTTTATAAGTTTTCAAAGTGCATTCAAATAAATGGCTTTCAAAAAATTTTCTAACTTCTTTATAAGTTTTCAAGAAAAATAATTTTAAAAACATTTACATGATTGATTTATTTGTTTTAAAATTATTTTTAAATATATAGTTTTGAAAAAAATTTCAAGTATTCATTATATTTTTTCAAGTGTTTTCAAAGAAAAAGTTTTTTAAAAAGTTTTTAAGCTTATTTTAAATGTTTTCAACAAAAATGGATTCAAAATGATTTAATGCCTTCTTTATAATTTTTCAAGGTATTTATTGAGAAAATTATTTTCAAATGGTTTTATGTATTAAAAATAATTTTTGAAATAATAAATTATATTTTCCTCAAGAAATTTCTTTATAGTATATTTCAAAATTAATTTCCATCTAAGATGGAATATATTGTTATTACTCTTACCTTTATAGGAAATGATCTAAAGGTTCCTTTCAAATCCTTTTTATGAATTAGTTATGATTAATTATATAGACTTTATGAAAACACTTTCTCCATTATGGGTAATATGTTTATAAAACCTATTTCTATTTCATGGGTTATATACTTTTGGAAGCAGCTACTTTTATGGGGTTATGTTTATGATGAAATGATTATGAAAACTCTATATTTTCATTAGTTATGATAAGATTAAATTTTTACGATACCCATTTCATTTCATGGGTAATGATATAATTATTTATGATCTTGTGAAAAATGTATGTATGATTTCACTATGTGATTGGTGGGACTTATATCTCCCTCCAAAGAATTGGTTAAATATTTATATCTCATGAGATAGATATTTCTGGAAGAAGGGTTTACTCAGTTCAGTAATACATGGCTGGGATGAGGGTACTCGGTTCAGTAATAAATGATTGGAAGAGGGGTTTACTTGGTTCAAAAATACATGGATGGAATGAATGTTTACATGATTGAATAATATAGGGTTGGAATTAGGGTTTACTCTATTTAGTAATATAGGGATTGAACAAGGGTTTACCCGATTCAGTAATATTTGGTAGGAACGGGGGTTTATCTGGACCTGTAATGGACTTTTTCCACTAATATGGTCTTGGTATTGAAGCCTTGGCTACTATGGAAATTAGTATATTCTTATGTGTTTCTCTAATTTCTTTCCTTATTCCTATTTTATGATTTCATTGATTATGTTATTGATTTCCTTTTGATTCATCTCATACAAACTACCAAGCTTTATCTTACAATCCTTCTTTATGTTCTTTGATATACATGGTATAATCTTCTATTTTAATGATCACATTGTCATACCCTTATGATCATTTTTATGATTACATGTCTCCCTTGTTTACCTTTACTGAAATTGGAGCTCACTAATTTCTTATGTTTCCTTTATCCAAGTTATGAAGAAAGGTTTTAAGTATAATTACCTAATGTTTAAATATTTACAGCAGATGTTGAAGATATTTCACTAGGATATATGATTTTGTTTCCAAGATTCCAATGACACTAAACTATTACCTTCCTCTAGAATATACATTTATAATTTGTTAAATATTCATCTAATATGATTTAATATCCATGTATTTTAATCCTGGTTCATAATGCATCCCCTCACATAGCCACCCTATGTGGATTATTGCACCCAACCTATCCATTAATAACCCAACTTCTACGAACCTATGTAATAACATATGAGTAGGGGAGAAATTCTATCCTTACCTGCAACATAGATAGTTCAATGGATCTATGGAATCTAAATATACCAACATTGGAATTCCCAAGGATGAAAATTTCAATTCATCACTCACATCTACCTGGAGGTCAATAAGGGAACCTACAAAGTTACACTATGATTATTGAATTCATCTAATTATTCAAACATATTGGATTAAATATTAAAACCCAAAAAATCGTATTTAAGTGCTCGACCACGAGTTTCAAAGACATCAAGATAGTACACAAGGACCCTCACGGTTCTTGGTACTTTGTTTAGCATATCCAAAAAAATTATTTTAAATAAAGAATTTACTAAATTAAATTTTCTAATTATAATTTCTGATGAAAATTTATATCACATGGAAAACATATATAAACAAGTTAAAAGATGATAACACGAAATTATAAGGACCACCTACCTATACAATTAAGTTGTTTTATTTATGTATCTTGAATTACCTCTCCAAATCTAATATAATATTGTATCAACTCTTAATCTTCTATATAATTCCATAAAATCCAAATTAATTAATTATAATATAATTAAAATTAATTAAATTCATAAAATTAATTTTACATTTAAATATATTTGACATATTCATTGGAAAAATATTATTGATTCCATGTTACTTAAAAAACACAATAACATGTACTAAAAAGGACCAAAACATACTCCCTATATAAATCCATGACTAATTCCTAACATCCTAAAAAAATTCGAATCCCAAATTAATTTAATTTAATATTAAAATATAAATAATATTACCTAGTGATGTACCTCAACTGAAATCGTGTGAAATGATTTGAAATAATCACCTCAATACATCACCTACTAATAGCAAGAAAATCGATATAAAATATGTATTATTATAATATGTTATAACGGAATCTCCAACATAACTATAATCTATGATTCCCAAATTCATACATTGAAACAATAGAAGAGTAATGAAAGAAAAAAGGAGTAGGTCTCCTTGACTTTACCTATAAAAATGATCTAAATCCAACCTAGTCAATGTGTATTGGTGGATAAGATACTCATATATTGACCATGAAAGAGGTAGTAGTATAAAATGTGTCATGATCCATTAATTAATAAAGATGGGAAAGAAGGATTTAACATAAATTTAAAATGTTCAGGGAAAATGGCTTGCACTGTAGCATAAACTGTATTGTGTTGTTCTACCCAACAGCCCCTTGAGAACCTGACACAACCATGGAAATTCCCATCCCATCCTCACTATTTCCCCCATGGAGACTCTAGGATGAAATACTCATTGAGTGGATACCAGGTGGTTTTTGATCCCCGATTCGCTAATTGGGTCCTTCGTCTTGTAGACTATCTCCATGATTTTATGAGCACCTAATTTGGGTATTTTGGTCAATATATTTCACACTGAATCCCCCCTTCGTTGTATGGGGAGATCTATCTTTTGGGTATCCACATGGATAGACAATATGGATACACTAAGGCCACCAAATGGCAGCCTATGTTATTGTGGGACTCCATACACCCCAAACTCCTCTTAATCCATCAAACACACTCTATAGACCACATTAACATCCAAACAAATTTTGTAATTACATCAACAACATGTATATAAAAAAATATTTAATAATAAAAGGGAAAAATCACGGATCAACATTAAAAAATGGGTTTTTTCTTTTAAATTTTTTTGGGGATTATAGTTTCTCAAAGTGACCCTTTCACCAAAAACAAAAACAAAATTCCCATTGAATTTCACAATAACATTGCAGTTAAGGTTTTAAAACCTTCCCACAATTTAATTAATAATTCCAAAAAACCCTTATCAGTATTTTTAATATCAAGAGGAACCTAATATTATCACCAATTCAAAGGAAACTCATCACATTCTACCCTTGAATGAAAATTGAACATCCACTGCACAATTCCCAAATTGAGAAACACTATTCATCAATGACCAAGACACTACTCATCAACATCACAAAAACACCTAAAAATAATTTACCCATTTATTTATATCTTGAGAAACCATTTTTTATTAATAATTTCTAATGCCTTCTTATGGATGCCCCCACTATTAAATCCAACTCATATGGGATGATTTTGAGCCATAATGCACTCTATAATAAAAATAAGATATTCAAACACATTCATAGAGGTTGGAGAAAACATAGTTAAATTATCTAAATACCACACCAAAAAAATATAAAAACATTATCGATACATCCTCTATATAACCATTATCAATTATGATTATCTACACTCATCACAGGAAAACCACATCATCTATTCCTAATTCCTTAAATCCTAAAGGCATATTGAGATTTACCTAACACATTACCCAAACATTCTGAATCATTCTGTGGTTGGATCTCCAACCAACCAAATTAAAAATCATTGCCATGATCTCACAACAATAACCAAAACACCACCAATCCAACTCACTATTGGTTCACATCAAAAGATACCTGATCCCATTTCCCACACATGAAATCCATCCAACAATGTATCTAAAAATAAAATATTTTAATTATCATAGATTTTGATAAATCAATTTCACCCATTTACTATCATCCAAATTTTATATTGGCCATATAACTACAAGTTCCATCACACCTACAACCCTTCCAAAATGAGAACACATATTCATAACTCTAGACCTGTCTGTTACCACACACAATGAAGAGACATGGATATACCTATAATAATAAAAAACCAACATGAAACATCAATCCTTACTATTATAATGTAATTAAGAACTTCATAATAGCTTCCATTTAATTTCCTTTTGTAATGAGGTTTACACCATCCAATAAATAATGGTGTACTCCACACCATATGAATTACCTTATACAATAATTATTGAGCACATAATCATTAGAAAAATTCCTCTCCTCACATTCCATTCTAAACCAATATTAAAAAACAATAGTCCATTCATAGTGTCATTACCACAAAAAATATAGATTCTTTATTCTCATCCAAAACCCTAAGCCACAATGGATAATGGGTCTCACAAAACCTATTGGTCCTTAGTTCACACATTGACAGTCACCAATATATATACCAACAACTCCACACAAAACCTTAACAATTTACCATGATATAACATGAATGAAAAATTGATACACTCTCATACCAATAATTTATAGAATCTAACACATGCTACAAAGAGTCGCATGCCACCGATCTTAGACTAGCATATATAATTCAGTAACCATGATCCTCATGATTTTCAGTATAATATAATTAGAGGAACCATGAGTGATCCTATTCAAAATAAATAATTCCACCTTTGGAATGGTATGCCACATGATCACCCACAAACAAAAATTATTTATAAGATCAGTAATGTATATTAAATCTCTAATCATAGTCCCAATAGAACATCTTGAATCAACTACACAAGAAAATTAAAGGGTACTTACCTACTGAACTTAATAAACTGAAATTGATGGTACTTTACTAATGATAACCCAAGTAATCGACATGAATATACCAGATACTTGATTGAACCTCCCTTGTAATCACATTATAACTCAAATTATATAACCATGATTCTCATATAAGAGGAACTCACAAGCCTGGGCTACCCATTATATATAGATAGTATCATATATAACATATCATTCTAACCATAACATGTGACTCACCAATATCCTTTGCTACATCTCAAAGAACTAGTCTCTCACACCTAACTAATAAAATGTATCTCACATAAGTTAAAAAATAGTATATACTTTACTATATTCATATCTCAAACATCACTGATCGACTCACATTCCAACACCTATTATCATTTTCTTTCATCTATATATATCTCAGCCATGAAATTTAAAATCATCAACCTACAACAACAGTATATCTCATCTAGAATACACATATGCGGATACCCACTCAAGAATCATGATCCAAGGATAATCCTAACTAAACCTACTTATATGGGATTTACCCCTTGAGGAGAATTTTTTCATCAATTAGTATTTTAATATATAATGAAATCATCCAAACAAATCTACATTGAGCACACTATATCCATAGATTTTAGATAATTAGAATTCCACTTAGAAACTACATCGAAAACACCATATTTATTATTGTTAACACTTAATATAATCAAAACATTTCCCAAAAAATGTCAAGGGGTTATTTTCTAAGTCATTTAATGATTGTATTAACATACTTGGGTCATTATACATCTCATCACCCAAGGGGATGAAAAAAAATTGATGACAATGTCTCTACTAAATACACATGAATTTTCATAATAGAATAGATAACATGGTTCAGCTGATTATAATTACACCATAATGTCAAATGAAAAAACACAAAATGCATCGTTGCTGATAGTTTAATAAATTTATTCCTATATCTCAATTGGAAACAATTATGAACAATACAGAATATATCATGTAAATCCTAGATGGAAAATATGATCCAAGACCACATTCCTGTGGATAATGAGCCACGTGAAAATATTTAATAAGTAATTAATCAAAATTTCATCTGCATCACAATAGGTTAAGTAAAACCATAGTAAAATCAAAACCAAAAATATTAATCACATATACTCATTAACCTATAACTACCATCAGAATATGTTTTTATGAAGAACATATCCATGGTATTTCACATGCTTCAACACAACCCTATGTACCAAGTATACATATCCCCAAATAATAGGAATAAAAACACTAACACATTTTCTGATATATATCTCATTCTCTCTAATTAAAATTTACAACATAACCATTGTTTTCACTTTATTTAAAATAGATCAAGCGAGACATGTAGCGTGCCTCCCCATAGGACAGAGGCCAAGGATTAGAAGTGCAGGTCTTCAGTGGTACTATAGGGATGTTATAACCTCATATAAGAGTACACAATAATATGAAAAAGATCCAAAAATAATTTTTATTAAACTAAAAATTATGCATGTTTAATACAAATAACAACTCTCTATCAAATATCATGCATAATTTGTCACAGATAGTCATGATCATTATAGTATACAAATGACTGACCACTATTCTGATGACATATATGAGACAAATAAAAAAATAAAATATTAGAGGAAAAACAAAATCCTTGATCCATACAACATTTATCTAATAACTCATGTCAAGATATCCCTCTCTAATATCCAAACTTGTGTCTATATCTAACATGAAACTATGATCAAGGATGACTGCCTAGTTTCCCATGTCCATAACTGCCCGAGTAGTGTGTGTAGCTCAGTTAAACACCGCAAAAATTAAAACATCTTAAAATTTTCATAATAAGATATTACATCTTAATTGATGAATATTCATTACACTACAAATTGACCCACCACACAAAAATCTAGGCCAAATTTTATTGGAATCATTGAAATATGAACAACTAGTTCATAAGAGTTCTATATTGTTTCCCACATCATTACACAAAGCTATAACCCTTCATAAACATATAACACATAATACCTATCATCATTACCTGGATAAAATAAATATAAGAATTGGTGACATTAGATGCTTAGTAAGGATAAAAATGGGAGATATCAATATAATATGAGCATAAGGTTATGATAAAATGAGAATAACACTTGAAAACCATAACCAACATATCAAAAATCATAATAATGATCCATAACATAAATATTTTCATTTAAAAAGAAATGACCCCAAAAGGATTCAATGAACATAATATATGATAGAATATCAATGTAATATTACATGGAGTTGTTGCAGACACTTAATCCTATAAACTCTTATGCTAAAGATATGTATCGGTACATTCACAACATGTTTTCCTCAGCAAAACCACACATTTAGTAGAATTTGTATTAGTATAACCTCCATGTGTAAAATATTTTGTTCTAGGTCTGACTACCCATGTACCCTATTTTGGGATTATGATAACCTCATGTGTACCCCTTGTTCTCATTGGACATTAATCACTAACCAATGAATTGGAGGGAGATATATGTCGCAACCATGTAATAAACCATTAATTTTAATTCCAAAAGGTCAAAAAAAAATTCATAACATAACCCATTAAAATAATTGGTTTTTAAAAACATTCCTTCATAGCATAACCCTTAAAAATGAGTTCCAAAAACATTTATCTAACACCCTGAGATTTTATGAATTTTTTTTAATTTCATTGATGTCTTGTGTTGTATGCCACACCAAAAGGAGCTTACACTACACCATCCATGACTTGGCTTTCATTACATGCAATCGCGACCTTCCATGATAGCTTGTGTTGTACGCAATACCGAGTTTCACTAAACAACGATATGTTATATAAACTAGCCACTATGAATATTAATACACACTTTTTGAAATTATATAAATTTTATCTTTCAAAATGGACTTCATTTTTGAATTCGGAATATAAAAATTCGCCTAGGGTGAATTTTTGGTATTTTTCTGAAAACTTTCAATTTTTGATGAATAGTGAAAACACTACGTTACTATTTAAAAACCGACTTTTTATTTAAATAAATATTTATTTTATTTAAATTTTTTTGGTCAAAATTGATACATAATACCTATATAAGTTCAGTTTTATTCATTTGATTCATTTTATAAAAATTTTAGATATATAAAAATTTTATTGAACTTTTCACCGTCTTTTATCCACCTCCTAGGAGAATTTGAAAATTTACATAAAACTCAATTCTACCACTTCTGTAAGTGGAATTTCAAAAATCTGAGAGACACGGTTAACATCAAGGAGTAAAATTTGGTTCAATAAGATAAAAATAATTTTTGGTGAATAGTAACTTTTTACTTTTATTTACCATGGTTAAAAGTAAATAAGGTAATTAAGGGTAAAAATTATATTATTATTACCCTAACACATGTCATAATTCTATTGGATAAGTTTAATTCGACCAAAAACAACCTTAGGAATAAAATATTACCCTTTAGGTCCACACGGATTAGATTAGGACACTTATTATTATTTTATTTAAAGAAGAGTTAAAATAGTTAAAATCAAAGTTTAATACCTAAAACATTTTTAATATAGGCTTATACATAATATAAATTCGACTATAAATATTAATTAGAAATATAAAAAGATTTTCTACATAATGGTATTTTATTTATAATTTTTATACATTATATAATTTAATTTATTTATGACACAATGCTGATGCAGTAATTACCTTATTAATGAAATATTAACAGAATTGATGTTATAAATACCCAAATAAATGTAATTTTAGACTTTTTATGGATTACACTAATTTTATAGGTTAATATGACATGTTATTATTGGTTTAATTAAATTTTTTTAACTAATAATTCTTTTATTATTTTTACAAAAATCAAGTACCAAATAGTGTCAAAATTGACATAAAATTGTTTTTAAAACAAATATTATGTTATTAATTGTTATTTTTTTCCTAAAAATATAAGGTTCGGCCAAATGACTTAGATAAGGATATATATAGTAATAATGAACCACTTGGGGTTATTTTGTCTTGTTATAGTAAGTTTATTAACCATATAGTGTAAGAAAACAAAAAGACACGGTAAAAGTTAAATTATTTAATATAGAGTTAAATCTAAATGATAAGGATAAAATAGTCACCTAAACTTGTCTAAAACCTATTTTTTGAGACTATTTCGACCCGTCCTCACCTTAGATTCGAAATAAATCAATTTTGAGCTATTAAAAACCGAATATGACTTTATTTTAAAATAATATTTTAAGTTTTCCTAAGGTGCCCCTCTCCTCCCTTATAAAAAGGGCACCCCTTCCCTCTTCTCTTCACACCCTATTGAGCCATGAAGCTCAGCCAAACCCTGAAAATTCATATTCTCAACCTCTATAGTTATATCATAGAGGTTATGGTATTCTCAAAATTCCAACTCTAGTGCCCTAAGAAGAATTTTAAAGGAGGTGCGTCGAAGAAGAGGTAATTTCTTCAAACGATTATTTCAAGTTTATTTCTTCTTCAACTTAATCTTCTTCATTTGTTTCATTATAAAGTAATAACATATGTATTAATTATATAATGATATGTTATTATAAATATGAAACAACCCCATTTCACCTTCTATACATCCTATGAAAAATGAAATCACCGCGTGTGCGTACATACAGAATACCGTCTCCATGCCCTGGTGTAATCTGTTTTTCCACCACCACCTTACTTGGATGGGTATAATGGTGTAAATAAATAACTATATATGATTATTTTAAATTAATATTGATTCTGAAATATTATACATACACTTCAATACAATTCCATGATCATGGGAATGATATCATCACTCATACGTACGTACGGACTACCGTCTCCACGACACGATGAGATTCATTCTCCATGTTAACCATTCATGAATGATTATAAAGTATATATAATTAATAATAATTAAATATATGACATAATAATGATAATTTATTTATGTATATATATATATATTTATGTCATCTACTTAATTCCATTCAATTAAATAAGGAAACGAAAAAAACATTCATGCATACGTACGTCCTACCGTCTCCATGAATGGTGTATTTCATTCCATTTATCGATCTATCATATATATATATGTATATGATGAATATATATTATATTTAAAACATGTTTTACATTTTTTTAATTAATTAAATTATGATATAAGTAATAATATCAAGAACAACAAGTCGAAACACGTAAGATAAATGAAACGATTTTACCCAAAACACTGCTTTAACATGAAATTTACAAAAGAACGGGTAATATAAAGTCATAAGTGAACCATATTTGATATAATAATAATGAATATGATTTTTTAATAAGTCAATGAAATTATTTAAATCATTATACAGGAGGTTGAGATACATACGAAGCATATCAGACATAAGGTAAGGGATAAATATTCCAATCTTGCTCTTATCCGAGATTGTTTATTCGTAAGTATTTACTGGGGTTTTTGTTATCATCAATGTCCCTATTTTCTAAAAATGTTTTAATGTATGTTTAATGTCCTTTTTACCCATTTTTGAATCTTACCACATGTTATGAAATTAATCTTACATTTGTTTACCACACGAGTAACTTTTTGACTTTTCCGACAAAAGTATGTGGAGAATGTTATTTTTAACTTATACGGTGTGAACAGATTTTTACAGTTTTATAATGCCTCATTTTCATGAAGCTTCCTCTACAATATTTCATGATTATTTTCAAAAAAACCCTTTTCTATTAAAATTTCATGTCATTTTGTGAAAAGAAAATGATTTTGAAGAAGAAAGGATATTTCCCTCAAGAATTCATTTCAAGTGTTGTATCAAAACCATTTTCCATCTAAGATGACATTATTTTCATATGTGTATGTTTCATGTATAATGTATCTATGATTTACATGGTTTCACTTTTCTTATGATGAAATGATATCCATTTTTTCTATATGGATTATGTGATGATTGGATGATGTTTATGAAACCCATTTTATTCTTTGGGTTATGATGAATTTTTTATGTTTATTTTGTGGCACAAGTAAGAATGATTTCATTATGAGATGGGTGGTACCTATATCTCCCTACAATGAATTGGGTAAAGATTTATATCTCATTAGATAGATATGGCTGGAATAGTAAGTTAATCTGGTTCAGTGATACAGGACTGGAACGAGGAGTGAACTCGATTCAGAAAGGGACTTTGTCCACTAAGATGGTCTCGATAGTAATGCCTTGGCTAAAATGGAAATCATATCATGTGCTTAATGGTTTCCAAAATTACATTCTTTATTCCCATGCTATTTTATCATGATTTATGATCCATTATGATCTATGCCTTACGTGCTATCATGTTTTATGACATTGCTCAAGATTTTGATGTCTAAATATTATGTTCTTGTTTTGAAGTTCAAATGTATATGGTTTGTTTTATTTTCTCCATGCTTACCCTTACTGAGCATTTGAGATCACCCTTTATATGTTTTCTTTTCCCCAGGATAAAAGAATGGTTTTAGGTAGGAAAACCAAAGGGTAAGATCTTTATAAGAGATGTTGAAGATCTTTCACCATGATTAGAGGATTATGTTCCGAGTTTCCAAAGACACTAAACTATTATGGTCCTTCAGTGTATGTTTTTGTTATGTATTAAGTATTCCACAAAAGTAATGTAATGTATAATTACATCATGATTTGGGTCTCTATAGTTGGTATCAAAGGAATGTTTTAGTTAACCTTTGGAAACTTGGATGTGAAAACTTTAGTGAGATCCCTAGAGATATTTCTAAGGTATGTCTAGGGATGTCTCTAAGGTTAAGTATTAGTATAGTTTATAGTCCTAGAATTATTGTAATGATCTTAGAAATATACCTAAGATGTTAGATATGGAAGGTACTCCCCCTTTATTATGTTGTTTTCCCTATCATGATTTATTCCTCTCACACTATTCATTTTGGGTTTTAGATGATGGCTGGAACCCGAAGGAACCGTGTTGATCAATGTAATGGAAGATGCAATGATTTTCCTCGTGAACAAACCAACATTATGGGAGATGGAGTGCAAAATCTTATTACTATACTTACACAAGCTATGAATCATTCTGGACTTCCAAATGAGCAGAAAAGGGAACAATATTCTATTGAGTCCTTCATGAGGCAACGTCCACCTTCTTTCAGTGGGTCTTCTGATCCACTTGTTGCTGAAAAATGGATTGGTACCATTGAAAATATATTTTCCATACTTTTCTGTTCGAAACATGAAAAATTAATTCTGTCTATTTTCCATTTAGAAGGTGAAGAAGATCAATGGTGGACTCTAATTAAGAATACGAGGCTCCGAGATGAAATTGAATCTATGGAATGGGAGGAGTTCAAAAACTTATTTTTCAATAAGCACTTCCATCATATTCTTCAAACAAAGATGGAAAAGGATTTCCTTGAGCTTAAGAAAGAGGATGATGAATCTGTTGGTATATACGAAGCAAATTTTACAAGGATTGCAAGGTATGCATCTGGATTTATCATCCAACCTAAAAGTAAAGTTGATCGATTCTTCAATGGATTAAAACCAAGTCTTCGAAGGGCATTAGCTATAAAAGACTTCAGTATCTATGAATAAATTGTGTGTTTTTCTATCAAGGTAGAAATGGAAATTGGTGTTACATATCCCTCTCATGGTTTTGACAAGAAACGAAAGATGGAGTTCAAAGAGAAATCTCAGAATAATGGTGAAAAGAAGATGAATGTTTCTTTATGCTCAATGTGTGGAAAGAAGCATGGTGGAGATTGTCTTAAAGGGACTTGAAAATGTTTTAAGTGTGGAAAATAACGTCATCGAGCAGTTGAGTATATAAGTAATGGAAAAATGGTTTCTAATGATGTGAATAAAGAAAAGACTACAGATAACGCACCACCAACACTTTGATGCTTCAAGTGCAAGGAAATGTGGCATTATGCTATTTAATGCCCTAATCCAAGGGTAAATTATGATCAACGTGAGAAACCTCTTAAGGAAAAGGAAAAGGGGAAGTCCCATTTGATCACTATTCAAAATTTTGAGTATGAAAATGATGTAATGTAACGATTAAGTGTTTATGCAATGGGATTTCAAAATAGTATCATGGAATCTCATTTATGGTATCATGGAATTTTAGAATATCTATGTTTTGGTTTTCAATAATTATATGGTACCAGTAACCATGAAAAGTGATTGAAATATTTCTGGAAATAATATGATATAAACATAATGAAGGGATAAAGAAAAAATGAAATGAGCTCATGAATAATATAAGGACAATGTTATATCATGGTTTGACTATATAGAAATTTTGGGATTTTGGTATGTGGAAAGTGTTAAATTTTGACAGCATTCATGTTTTCACTAAGGTTCTATGGTAATTTGTGTTTCAAGAGAATACATGATTAAGTTATTCACATGTTTGTAATTTTACCAATAAGATATATCATATGATATATGGGGGATAAATGATGGTATTCACATGATCGGTAGAAGACATTTCTTGTAATTGTTTTCTTTATACAATGAGCTTGGACAGAAGTATTTTAGATAAGCCTAAAGATTGGAAGGAATTATGTTGGAAATAAGTTAGTATTGTTTAAGGCTAGAACTTTTTTCAATATTATGGATGGAATGTTATAATAGTGTAGTTTTAGAAAAAGGGATAACCTACAGGACGAGCGACAACCCGTCACGTCAGACAAGGTTGTGGGAATCAAACCCACAACTGATGTGTGACAGGTCTTTATCACCTACCACTGGCATATAGGAAGTCCCTAGTTAGTAGAAACTAGTTTTATTATATTAACTAGTATGATATATGAAGTATAAGTCAATTTTTGGAATCATATACGATTAATCTCACTATAGATGGACTTATGTAAATTTAATAACTTTTGCTATCCTTTTGATTGAGATAGATGGAATGACCTATCATTCTATCACATAATTTGATAACACTTAACAGAAGAAAAATTCAACTTCATTTCACTAATAGATGAAGTAGAAATTGTTCAAGGCACAAACAACAGTAATATTGTACCAAAATCAAGTAAGTATTTCTTTTAATTCAAATTCTTCAACTTTAGGGAAATGATTTTGAAAACTGAAAATGTTGTCCTAGTGTCCTTATATCCAATGAATCCGATAGTACCATAGATCATCAAAAATTTATGGCTTTGTGATTATTGGATTTTTCATATACATGTTCTCTACCACTAACCATTAGAACATGATGGTTAGATTTCTCTTCCATATCCATATTTTCACCTATGTTCTCCTATGTGGAAACCCAGTGATTAGTTAATTTGGGTAATTGTTATGTTTCATACTTTATTTTTTAAAGATAAGTTTTGGTATTCCTTTTTACTATGTGGGTTTCTATTAAAGAAACTTTTGTGTAGTAAACCATTTATAACCCTGACAAATTTCGAGGGTGATATTCATTTTAAGGGGGGTAGAATGTAACACCCCGAGATTTTATGAAAAATATTCTTTTTAATTTTTTTGATGTATTGTGTTGTACGCTACACCAAAAGGAGCTTGCACTACACGCATCCCTGACTTTTATTGCATTACACGCAATCACGACCTTCCACGATAACATGTGTTGTACGCAATACTGAGTTTCACTAAACAACGATATGTTATATAAACTAGCCGTTATGAATAGTAATACCCACTTTTTGAAATTTTATAAATTTTAACATTCAAAATGGTCTTCATTTTTGAATTATGAATATTAAAATTAGACTAGGGTGAATTTTTTGTATTTTTCTGAAAACTTTCAATTTTTGATGAATAGTGAAAACACTAGGTTACTATTTAAAACCCGAATTTTTATTTAAATAAATATTTATTTTATTTAAATTTATTTTTGGTCAAAATTGATACATAATACCTATATAAGTTCAATGTAATTCATTTGAGTCATTTTATAATAATTTTAGATATATAAAAATTTTATTGAACTTTTCACCGTCTTTTACCCACCTCCAAAGAGAATTTGAAAATTTACATAAAACATATTTTCACCGCTTCTATGAGTGGAATTTCAAAAATCCGAGAGACATGGTTAATATCAAGGAGTAAAATCTGGTTCAATGTGATAAAAATAATTTTTTGGTGAATAGTAACTTTTTACTTTTATTTACCACGGTTAAAAGTAAATAGGGTAATTAAGGGTAAAAATGATATTATTATTACCTTAACACATGTTATAATTATATTTGATAAGTGTGATTCGGCCAAAATAATCCTTAGAAATAAAATATTACACTTTATCTTCACTTGGATTGGATTAGGACACTTATTGTTATTTTATTTAAAGAAGAGTTAAAATAGTTAAAATCAATGTTTAATAACTAAAACATTTTTAATATAGGGTTATACATAAGATAAATTCGACTATAAATATCCATTAAAAAGATAAAAATATATCCTATATAATGGTATTTTATTTATAATTTTTAGACAATAAATAATTTTATTTATTTATGACACAATGATGATGCAGTAATTACCTTATTAATGAAATATTAACATAATTGATATTTTAAATACCCAAATAAATGTGATTTTAGACCTTTTATGAATTCAACTATTTTTCTAGGTAAATATGACATGTTATTATTGACGTAATTAACTTTTTTCTAACTAATCATGCTGTTATGATTTTCACAAAAATCTAGTACCAAATAGTGTCAAAATTGACATAAAATAGTTTTTAAAACAAATATTATATTATTAATTGTTATTTTATTCATAGAAATCTAAGGTTCAACCAAATGACATAGATAAAGACATATATATTAATAATGAACCACTTGGGGTTCTTTTGTCTTGTTATAGTACGTTTATTAACCATATAGCGTAAGAAAACAAAAAGACACGGTAAAAGTTATATTATTTAACATAAAGATAAATCTAAATGATATGGATAAAATAGTAACCTAAACTTGTCTAAAACCTATTGGTTGAGACGATTTAGACCCACAAACATCTTATCTCCGAAAAAAATCAATTTTGAGCTTTTAAAAACTGAATATGACTTTATTATAAAATAATATTTTATGTTTTCCGAAGATGCCCCTCTCCTCCCTTATAAAAAGGCCACCCCTTCCCTCTTCTCTTCACACCCTTTTGAGCCTTGAAGCTCGGATAACCCCTGCCAATTCCTCTTCTCAAACTCTCTAGTTATATCATAGAGGTTCTGGTCTTCTCAAAAGACCAACTCTAGTGCCCTAAGAATAAGTTTAAAGGAGGTGCGTCGAAGAAGAGGTAATCTCTTCTAACGATTCTTTTAAGTTTCTTTCTTCTTCAACTTCATCCTCTTTAGTTGTTTCATTATAAAGTAATAAAATAATTATTACTTATATACATATATGTTATTATAAATATGAAACAACCCCATTTCAACTTCTATACATCCTACGAAAAACAAATTCACCGCGCGTGCGTACGTACGGAATACCGTCTCCACGTCGTTGTGTAATCTATTTTTCCACCACCACCTTACATGGATGGGTATAATGGTGTAAATAAATAACTATATATGATTATTGTAAATTAATATTTATTATTAAATATTATAAATTCAATTCAATACAATTCCACGATCATGGTAATGATACCATCGCTCGTGCATACGTACGGACTACCGTCTCCACGACGCGATGAGATTCATTCTCCATGTTAACCATTAATGAATGATTATAAAGTATATATAATGAATAATAATGAAATATATGAAATAATAATGATACTGGATTTATGTATATATATATATATATATATATTTCATCTACTTAATTCCATTCAATTCAATAAGGAAACAAAAACAGCGTTCATGCGTACGTACGGCCTACCGTCTCCATGAACGGTGTATTTCATTCCATTTATCGATCTATCACATATATATATATATATGTATATTATGAATATATATTATATATAAATCATTTTTTAAATTATGTAATTAGGTAAATCTGGATATAAGTAATAATATCAAGAACAACAAGTCGAAACATGTACGATAAATGAAACAATTTTACCCAAAACGCTGCTTTAACAAGAAATTTACAAAAGAACGGGTAATATAAAGTCATAAGTGAAAAATATATGATATCATAACAATGAATATGATTATGTAATAAGTAAATGACATTATTTAAATCATTATACAGAAGGTTAGGATACATACGAATCATATCGGACATAAGGTAAGGGATAACAATTCCAATCTCACTCTTATCCGAGATTGTTTATTCATAAGTATTTACTGGGGTTTTTGTTATCATCCAAGTCCCTGTTTTCTAAAAATGTTTTCAAGTATGTTTAATGGACTTTTTACCCTTTTTTTAATTTTACCACATGTTATGAATGGAATGTTACTTTTGTTTACCACACGAGGAACTTCTTGACTTTTCCGAAAAAAGTACGAGGAGAATGTTATTTTTGACTTATACGGCGTGAACATATTTTTACAGTTTCATATGCCTCATTTTCATGAAGCTTCCTCTACAAGATTGCATCATTATTTTCAAAAAAACCCTTTTATTTTAAAATTACATGGCATTTTGTGAAAATAAAATGATTTTGAAGAAGAAAGTACATTTTCCTCAAGAATTCATTTCAAGTGGTTTATCAAAACCATTTTCCATATAAGATGACATTATTTTCATATGTGTATGTTTCAAGTATAATGTATCTATGATTTACATAGTTTCACTTTTCTTATGATAAAATGATATCCATTTGTTTTATATGGATTATGTGATAATGGGATGATGTTTATGAAACCCATTTTATTCTTTGGGTTATGATGAATGTTTTAAGTTTATTTTGTGGAACAAGTAAGAATGATTTCATTATGAGATGGGTGGGACCTATATCACCCTCAAATGCATTGGGTAAAGATTTATATCTCATGAGATAGACATGGCTGGAATGGTAAGTTAATCCAGTTCAGTGATACATGACTGGAACGAGGAGTGAACTCGATTCAGAAATAGACTTTGTCCACTAAGATGGTCTTGGAAGTAATGCCTTGGCTACTATGGAAATCATATCATGTGCTTAATGTTTTACACAATTACATGATTTATTCCTATGTTATTTTATCATGATTGATGATCCATTATGATCTATGCCTTACGTACTGTCATGTTTTATGTCATTGCTCAAGATTTTTATTTTTAAATATTATGTTCATGTTTTGAAGTTCAATTGTATATGGTTAGTTTTATTTTTTCCATGCTTACCCTTACTAAGAATTTGATCTCACCCTTTATATGTTTTCTTTTCCCCAGGATATAAATAAGGTTTTTAGGTAAGAAAACCAAAGGGGAAGATCTTTATGGGAGATGTTTAAGATCTTCCACCATGATTAGAAGATTAAGTTCTGAGTTTCCAAAGACACTAAACTATTACGGTCCTTTTGTGTCTGTTTTTGTTATGTATTAAGTATTCTGCAAAAATAATGTAATGCATATGTACGTCAATCTTTGGGTCTCCACAATTTAAATATTTTATCATAGAATAAACATGTGAAAAATGAAAAAGTTTCATAAAACAATTTTTATCATATACATAGACAATAAAGATAAATAATAATGATAGTATCATTGGATCATTTCTTTTATATAGCTCAATAAACATAAAAGGATGCCATCTTATATGAGAAATGATTTTTTGAGTTCATTAGGAATATTTATAGAGGAAAATTCCTTTTCAGTTTGAAATTATTTACATTAAATATAAATATTTATTAATAATGTGAAGAAATTTTAATAAAAAATAAACACTAAAAAAATTTATGGCAATCCTCAAATGATTGGGAAGTCGTGTCAATGAGAAATACCGTTTAATACATTTACGTAAAAACAAATATTTATTTTAAAATTTTGGAAAAATCTAAAAAAGTCTTCATTGGAAAACAAAATGATGATTCCTTTTATTAAGTCAAAAATTGTAAAAATTACAATGAAAAATCATAGACAAGAATTATAACATTCTTGAAAACGTTTTTAGAAAACATGGATATTTATGGAAAATCAATTTTGACTAAAGAGATAAATAAAATTTATTTTTAATAAAAACATTATTTATTAATTTTGAGTACACTAAGATAGGAAAATGAACGAAAAACATTTATTTTAATGAAATAATCATATTATAAGAATAGATATCAAGTTTTAAATATATTTTTCAAAATATTCTATAATCGTAAATAATCATTGGAAATAGTGAGATTGTAAAATAAAACATTTACCACTTTGGTATCTTTTGAATTATATGAAACATGATATAATTAAATAAATTAGAAATTTACATTTCATGAAAATATTTATATTCTTGATATTTCATATCAAAGTTTTTGTATATACACCTCATAAATGAAGATAGATTCAAAACATAACACATTTCTCAAATAAGAAAATTTGAGAAAAAAATCCCTTACCTTAAGTCTCAACATCCTTCATAACATTATAACCACCAATATAATAAATATAGATTTATTATAAATATATGGGAGAATAATAATTAAATATTTAATTCCATATTTTATTTAATTATTACCTTTTATTAAAATTCTATTAAAAATTATTTGTTAAAATCACATTCTTGGTAAAAACTACTTTTTTATTATATGATTAGTTTTCATGTTTCATCCATTTTCATTGATCATGGTTCTGTTATCTATAAAATTTTTGTCCTGATATAAATATAATATATATTAAATATATAGATATTTTTATTTGACCATCAAATTTATATATAGATAATGAAATATATTGTTCATGGAGATGGTATGTCATACGTATGCATGAACGCTGCTCTCATTTTATTTATAGATGAATTGAAACAATATAAAATAGAATATTAACATTAAAAAACTACTTTTATGTCATATATATCATATATTTTTATTAATCCAATTTTTATTACCTTCCATGTATATCACCAGTGAATAAAGAATCACAGATGTTCGTTATGCACTTGTATGATGTGCATAAGATCAATGTTATTACATTCACAAAAAAATAGATATTTATGAGCTATATGTGATATTATAACTCATAAAGTATAATTATATCATAAATATAATATAAATATGTTTAATATTTCATTATATCATTTTTTGAGAGATGTTGATTGAAAATAATGACATCAGTTTTCTAGCTGGTAGTCCACCATAAACATGATTGACAATTTTGTTTTCAATTTGATGGAAGTGGAGTTAAATAGATTTTATTAAATTAAAATAATAACATATCATTATACAAGATATAATGGTTTTATTATATCATAAAAATTAATAAATATTTGAAGGAGGTGGAAGAATATATAAAACAAAAACTATTGGTTGAGAATGATACCTCTTATTCAGATAACCTCCTTAGGCTTACACCAAAAGCCATCATATTTTATCTTACTAATAGAACCAATCCATAGAGAATTTTATTATTGAAATAATGAATTTCTTTTGGAAGGTATTTTCTATACCAAGATGTTTTATATGTTTTAATAAGATAGGAGATGGGGTGGCCTTTTATAAGTGTGTGAAAGGAAACAATTGTAATTTTTGAATTGAATAAAGTTTATGAACATTTTTCACATTAATAAATGTTAGAAAATGGTTAATTTTAAAATAATATAGGTGATAAGGTATATATATGTACATAAAATTGTATTTGGACATAATTTGTTTTTATTTTACCCATTATTGTTTTTGATTAACCCCGGACAAACTCATTTAAACATTAAATGTTATAATTAATTCTTTTTGATTTTACTATTCATTTTAAAAAATGTTTTGTTGAAAATATCATATAGTATTAATTAAGATAATTAAAAAAAATTTCCAATCTTAAAAGTTTCACTCACCAAGGTAACACAATTTAAAATTAAATTATCCCCATCAAAGCAAAGAAAAATCATTTTCCAAACATAAAAACCTCATAAGTATATAAATTTTTAACATCAATATTAAATATTAAATTGATTCCATTGACATAAATTAGATTATGAATTATTTAATATAATTGATTTTGCTTTTTAAAAAAATTCAATCAATATCAAACTTTATAAATTCCTCAAATTAAAATATATTTTTTTAAAAAATCATTATTTTTTGGCATTCAAAAAGATAATTCTTTTCAAGAAACATTTAAAAAATTCACCCCAAGATGATTTTAAAAATTATATAACAAAATTGAATTTTATTTTGTGAAAAAAAATCTCCTAAAATTAACATAAAATAATTTTACTATTTGTTCACAAAATGAAATAATTATATTAATGTTATATTTTGATTTGTTAAAACTCACATTTTCATTTAATGTGACTTATTGAAGGAATTTAATTTATTAAAAAATAAAATATTTTATAAATCTATGATTTCAATATTATATCCCCCTTAAAATTATTTTCTCCCTCAAAATTTTATTACATTTTTTACAAATCCCTTAGGATACTTCTACCTCATTATATCCTCAGGTTCCCATATAGATTCATCAAGATAGTAGTTTTTCTATAGAACACTGACCAAGGGAATTTTTGTATTTCATAGAATAATATATATATATATATATTTATGATATATAATATCCACTAATGTTTTCACATAAGAAAGACCATGCTATATTATTTTGACCTTTGAGTTCAGTACATGTGATGGATCATTTTTGTACTTCCTTTGGAGAGATATATGCAACACATCATGAAACTGAGAGAGGTTTTGTGAAAGAACCAAGAAAAAATCTATAGTCCAGATATGATAAAAAAGTTCAAAAAGATTGATATACCTAGGGACTAATTTCCCATTTTTACTGAATATAATTACCATCTTCAATGCATAAATTCATAAAAACACCTTCTCGATAACATAAAATTCTATATCACAATAATGACAGTAATATAAAATATTCTTATTACATTATGTGTTTCTGAATGAATCTAAGAATTTCCATAATTTCATCAAATTTCTCAAGTAACAATTTATTTAATTATACATCATTATCCTTGTAATTTTTAGTTTTACAGTTTTTTATGTTGAGGACTTCATTAGTATCCATCTGAATTCTAGATTGAAATAAATTATTTTAAGAAATATCTACTAGAGTATGGTGTTTATCACAAAGAACTTTTAAATTCATAGAAAAAACATATCAAACTATCATTTAGGGTTTAAATTGTTCACTTAGACAGACCACCTATTTGAGGATGATACACAGTGCTAAAACTCAGTTTTGTATCCAGAGCTCGCTGAAGACTTTTCCAGAACATCAAAGTAAAACTCAAATATCGATCAAACACAATATAATATTATAAGACAAGAAACCTTAATATATCCCTAATGTTTATCCTAGAAATATGAAATAAAGGGTAGTCTAATTTTATATTAAATAAGTGTGTTGGCTTTGTTAGGTGATCAACCCATATTCTATTGTTCCCTTTTTGGGAATTCTAATGAACATAACATGTTGATGTTTTCCCATTTCCATTATGGTATATGTAATAGTTGTTATAACCCCTTTGACCTTTTTCTATCAAAATTAAATTACTTTTATACCATGTACTATGATAAAAACAATACTATACCAATATTTTAATATCAATCCTGTTTAAATTAATAAATATTGGATATTTTGTGATCCTCATTATGTATAATCTATCTTGATCCTTTCAACTTGATGTATTGACCGCCTTGTTCACTTTTCTATGATATAAATTTATCAAACATTCTTAATCTTTAATATACTCTAACCATTTTGTCTATTCCATGTTTAAATCATTTTGATTGATTATATACATTAAATTTTTTCATCAGTATATATTTCAAAAAAAATTACATAAATAAATTTCCTCCATATCATTCATTAAAATAAATACAATAGATAACTCTAAATTATGTGTTTTGAGTTTTTTCTTATGAACCTTCAATTTTTGTGGGGTATAAGCTATAACCATGTAATTTCACATGATAAAACATCAAAATCCCCTCTTAATGGAACACTATAGATTAAAAACCCACCCCTTATAGCATAATGTAAGAAATGGTAATTAAATAATATTTTCATTAGTTACATGAAATTTCCATCATATTAACCTATCTAGAGAGATGTATATTCTTTCACAGTTACCTTATTGAGTATATTAGGTAATTGTGATAAATTCTCTACAAATAGAAAATAATATCTATATAAACCAAGAAAACTATTGATCCAATCTACCATGGTCATTCTTAGAAAACATTTAATATCCTTTATCTTTGATATATCTATTGATATACCATATCATGGATTATAAGACTGGAAAATGCAATTGTTCATCCCAAATTAACATATTTTATATTTGAAATAGAGTTTCTCATTCCTTAGGGTCATTAGTAAAATTATCAGGATTACTACCTACACTTCCCTTCTCTTTGAATACAAGATAATATCATCTATATAGACTATGAGAAACTGATCATGGTAATCTATAAAGACTCTATTATTTAAATCCATGAATATAGAGAGGGAATTAGTATGATAAAATTATATCACTATATATTTAAATTTTCTATAAATTTTATGGAATTCTATATTGATAATACACACAAAAAATCTTTTACTACATCATGTATAAAACCAAAAGGGTTTCATTTCCATAAATAGCACCCAAAATACCCTTAATCTTGATAAAGAACCCTCACATAAAACATAAAAACTTGTTTCTAAAACATTGATCTTATGAACATAATTAAACGCATAATACTACAATGGTATTCATAAATCTTAATTTAATATTACATGGAAATATATATTCTTCCAAAATTTTCACATTCCATAGTTGAATTATGATTTTTACAACCTATATAATATTGTTCAAAAAACATCTACATTATAATATATGAATCCATATACATAAATACTTACACCCATCCAATTTAATGATTGAAATGGAGTATTTCGAACTTTGGCCTAATAGTTAAATCATGGATTAGTTTATTAACTAGAATAATTCCCATGATCGCCACACAAAAGACATTAAAATCTATGATATTTTCCCACTCTATGACATTAATTTCCACATAGAAAACATCTTCCCCTCCAATTGAGATATTAATCAAGGTGATTATTACCATATTCTTGAAAAGAAGGATTTCTAATTTTCTTTCCTCTATGTTCATTACCACATGAAGTTTCATGAAAGTCATCTTCCTCGTATTTTAAGTGTTAAAAATCACACCAAATTTTAAGTTATTAATAATATATCGAATTATAAGATTAGGAAAATTCAAAACATATTTATCTCCTATTATGATAAAAAAAATTTATCATAATCACAAAATTGTCCTTCACATTCAGTGTTAACGTGATTCCTCATAGTTCTAATCATATATGAAATCAAAAAAAGGGATTTTTTAATAAACTGTATAATTATAAAGGGAAAACACGTTATCATGAAATATAATTTATAGGGTTTATAATCATGAAACATTCATTTTAATCTATGGATCTTCAGTCTTATCCTAATTGATCTGTGATTATCATCTTTGAAAATCCTTTATAATGGTTTATTAATAAAATATGTTTTACCCTAAGGATATCCCTCGAGAATGTCAAAATAGGTGCATAGTGAGTCTAGTTATCCTTCACCAGGTAATGCTCAAGTAAATCCCAACACACACTTTTTGGATTTATTAAATCAAGGCAAATTTGTTCCATAATCACATCCTCTTATAGTATTAATAAATGGATGTATTTATAGGAAATCCACATTATCTTTTCCATACAAAAAAATTAGGATATTGTGCTATAATTAGGTTGATACTAAGAGTTATCCTAATTATTTTTCATCATTATTTAAAATGGGAAAATAATCCTTTATCTGATAAAATCTATATAGACTAAAAAATTTATATATAGATATTGCAACATATTATATGAATATTCAATACATGACATAATTAACTACACAATTATCTTATATGTCTACTTACATTGCAAACATGGAATCACAAACAACCAATTCAAAAGATTTTTACATCATCTCTAACTTAGTTACTCATAATTAGATACCTTATTGTAAATATCACATATAATATATATAATCATAACCAAGGGAAAATTCATAATAAAGGGAGAGATAAAATGATCAATATGGGTAAAAAGGGGATATCAATATGATAGGAGAATAATGTTATAAGAACAAGAGAATGACTATTGAAAAAACTCCATGTATCTCATAATCATAAACATGTGTCAAGACATAAATAATTATTTTTAATAAGACATATATCATAATTTAATCAAAAAACATAATCCATGAGAGCATAACATAGTCATAATTCCTGGATTTGTGGTATACACAAAATCCTAGAAAATTATAAGTCAAGGATATATATCATGAAATTAATAACATGTTATGATTGAGAAAACCAATCATGTAATTGATTCAGGCTTGGGATAACCCCCAGTTTACCCTCTATAAGGATTAGGATAACCACCTATGAACAATCTTTTAGTCTTGGGATAACCTCTCATGTACCCTTTGTGCTCATTGAACATTAACTGTCACCAAATTCGATGGATGAAGATATTATTCCCAACCAAGTAATAAATAATGAAGTTTCATTCCACAATATCACAAAACATTATTCATATCATATCCCATGAAAATATATGGGTTTTATTAATATTTCATTATAACATAACATGTGTAAAATAATTGATTTTCATAAACATTTCATCATTTCATTATAGAATAACCCATGGAAATGGAATGAGTTTCATAAAAATCATGAAATCATATAAATAAACCATAAATAAAATGAATAGCTATGTTTTCATTGGACCATATACCCAGTATATCTTAACTAATATAAAATGACGTTATTTTAGATGAAAAATAATTTTGGAAGATCACAACGAAATTTTTTTCTGGATAATAACATTTCACTTTAAAATACTATATTTAAAATAAAAAATGTAATAGTAATTAATGAATTTTTATTTTGAAAAAAAACCACTATAAAATGTAATTTATTCTTTAATTATTTAGTTATCATGAGAGTGAAAAATATTTTTCATGTTTTTTATGTTTAAACACAGTTTTATTTCACATTTTTGTAAAAAAAATGAGCCCTATTTATAAAATGGCATGAATATTTTTTATGAATCATTTTGTAAACATTTTAAAAATTTTTAAAATGAAATTAAAATTAATATATTAAAATTAAAACACTCATAAAAACATTTTTTAGAAAATATTTTTATAGAATAAAAAGGATTTTCTACAAAATAGAGAAATATTGCTGACTTTTGTAAAAAAAATTAATATTGAGTAAATAAGGGACGTAAAATGATATTAACACGTTTATTTTACTAAAATATCTATAGGAGAATAAAATTATTCAGTTTATTGAAATATATGTCATAATATTTCAAAATTGGATTCGTAATCACAAACAATCCCTATGAATAATGAGATTGTAACATAGAACTTTTACCACTTTGGTATCTTTTCAATCGTAATACACAGGAAAGAATACAATTAAAAAAATTAATTTTTCATGAAATTTAGTATATTCAAGATATAAAATTTCAAATGGGTATTATATAAACCTCATAAAATATGACAGGTACATAACATTGTATATGACTCAAAGAAGGGAATTTGAGACAACAATCCCTTACCTTGAGCCTGTAATTCCATTATACACATTCAAACCTACTGTATAGTTAATATTGTTTTATTATAAATATATTAATAAAACATAATAATATATTTTTAATATATATTATTTAATTATTACCTTTTATAAACAATTGAATATCAATTCAATATTAAAATCATGTTTCCAGAAATAAGTACATTGTTTTTAATGTTTTCTTTGATGTGGTAATTTAAGTACATTTACATTGATCATGGATAAAAATATTTGGAGTTTGAAAAATGATATATATATATCATATATATTCAGTATATATGTATATATATTAATCCAAAAAAGCTTGAGATACAAAATGAAATACACTATTCATGGATACTGAAGGTTGTATGTACACATAATTGTTGTTCCATTTTCACAATATATGAAATAAAAGAAAGGTAAATAATATATTAACCTTATAGAATCATTTTTATATCATATATATAACATATTTTCATTAAAAATATCCTTATTATCTAACGTGTAATGTGTAAGTGAAGAACAAATCACATCGCTTCAAATGTGGTAGTCCGTCGTACACACAAGATACATTACAAGATTCCTAAGTAATGTAATGTATGAAGGAATATATGATTTAATAATTCAATAATTTCAATTATGTCATTAAAATCATATAAATATTTTTAATATGTCACTATATTCATTCTTAAGAGGTGGTTATGGAAAATAAATGATATGTGTTTGTGAGGTTGTAGTCCTTCATACACATGATCGACAATTTCGATTTCCATTTGGTGGAAGATGAGGTTAATATAGGTTATTATATTATATTTATAACATATAATTATATTTTATATAATTTTTTTATTATATAGTTATAATTTATGAATATTTTAAGGAGTGTGAAAGGAAAGAAAATAAAAATGCTCAATTGACAATGAAACCTCTTCTGGAGATAACCTCTTTTGGTTTACACCAAAGATTTATTAGGTTGGATTTAAGATAAAAATAATTCATGTATTATGGGAATATGTAATTATATATATTATTTGGGTGTTTCTTGTCCAAACCAAGAGGTTTTAGTATTGTGAAAAGGAGAGGACATGGGGTGTCCATTTATATATGGGGGAGGGGACACCCTTGAAGTTTCATAAAAGAATAAAGTGTACCCAGTTTTTTCACATGTTAATAGAAAAAAACAGGTAATTTGATAATTATAGAGGTTATATTGTCTATATATGGAAATAAAAAAATATTTGGACACGTTTTTATTGATTTTACTAATCGATTGTTATAGTTTAAACCCCAAAAAACCCCATTTAAACCTAATCCACAACATTTAATTTTATTATCTTTTTCATTAATTTACGAAAAATATAATGTTAACCATGATATATATAAATAATTTTAATTATATAAAATATTTAATCCATTTTTCCAAATTCCATTCACATAAGTGAAAAAATTTAACTTAAAATTAAACACGGAGACACAACGAAAATGTAGTTTTCCAAAGAAAAAATTTTCATTACAATTAAATTTTTAAATATAAAATTTTTTTAACAAAATTAATACAATAAAATAAATTTCATTACTAAAAATATAATTGAAAAAATTATAGTTTTGAAAAAAATAAGTCAATGTGGAACTTTTTAAATTCAGTAAATGGAAAGGAAGTTTTTAAAAATCTATATCATTCGAAAAAATTACTTTTATTAATTGTTCACAAAATGCAATAAAAATATTTTTTAAAAAAGTATTATTTTCAAAACATATAATTAATTTACTAAATTTAAGTGTATTTATCTATATGGTTTATTTCTATATAAAATTGATGAATAACCATTAAATTTTTATTATTTCCAGTAATTAATCAATGTTTTACATATTTTTAATAATTTTCATTATTAATTAATAATATTAATATTATATCACAGTTCGTTAAAACTAGGTGGTCATTGTAGCACAAACTTTCAAAGAAAATAAATTTATTTGGAAAAAAATATTACATAAAATATTATGTTCTAACAAACATGGTCCCATATTTAAAATATAAATTGATTACGTGTTCATGTGACATGATCATCTAAATAAATAAATACAATGGATAAACATAAATTAAAATACCCTTTTGGATCTTTAGTTTCTAACAATACACTCGAGCTCGACCCAAATATGATCCATCTAGAACTTGTGTTTATTTAGAACCATAAAATAATCATTCCAACTGATATCATTCATATGTATTATTTCTTTGAGTATTTCCTAATAAATCTTATAGCATTAGGTTCAATGGTCAGATCCTAGAAGCAAGTCTTAGGAATCACATATTATAATAATTTCATGGGGGTGAATCTATCCCATATCATCTTAAATATACCTATCAACGTTGGTATTCTATACATTCTACATCATCTCATAGTATTTTTATCAATCATGTGGGAGTTCAGTCCTCCAATGTTATCCCACATATACATCTTGGTGGGAAATCTATGTGGGGGGAAGTTCATCCATCACATTGTAGAAGGTCTATAGTCCAGAACCAAAGAAAAAATAAATGTAATCCCATGTATCTAAAAAATATCAGTGAGAATTCATACCCACATGAATCATCCCATAAATATTAAGAAAAAATAAAAAAAATTCCAGGATAACGTCTAATTGATCTTGTGAATATCAATACATAATAGGGGGAACTGCTTCCAAGCCAAATCAATTTGTTTAATGTAGTGCATATGGGTTGTCCATATACCAAAAAATGTCTAAAATTAAATATCTTACACACTCAAAAACATAACTTAACATTATCCTTATTGTCATATTAGGCTTACAAACATGATTCATGTTATAAAATGACACCAATAATAATTGATACCCATTCCATTTATAATGCTCTCTAGGGTTGTCTAATCATTGGATAATACTCTAGGGAACCCTAAGTCTCATTATTACTATCCCACCCTATGTGGAATCATCGAAACAAATCATAAATCTCAGGAAAAAACTAATTAAATAGTGTCCATGGAATAAATCATCGGGAGGCTTCCAGTACTAGATAGGTAGTTATCACTGGATGAATAGGGAGTGTGTATTCTAAGAGTAGGAAGCGTCGTTATGAGAACCTCAGTCGGGACATTGGAAAGAAAGGTGGACATTCAGGATGAACAATTGCACCAGATATTACTCATGTGCTTTTCCACCAGTGCGGTAGCCAGTGACACTATCGTACACATTGTCCTCAACCACTAGTTGAGTATCAGTTTTGTGGAAAGATGGGGGCACATATAGAAGTTCTGCAGGAAGCAGCGACAAGCTGGTGCTGAGGGATCAGCTACTCAGAGTTAGAATGTGGGAAGGGGGTCTTGAGCAACATATAGGTCTGGTAGCAAGAGTTCTACTGAAAGAGGCGATAGAGGTAGTGGATGTGGTGCTTCAGGGTATGAGCACATGTATCAGCAGAGTGGTGATACTTAGGGAAGTTAGATGACACCACATAGAATAGGTTTAGGACAGTTACATGAAGTGCATCCTACACTTGTTGAAAGAGTTGTTGGTCCATTGACAGTGATAGGTACTATTCTTGTTAGTTCTACTTTATTTATTGTCTTGTTTGATATTGGTGCCTTTCATTCCTTCGTATATGTAAATCATGTTAATTGTTTGAGCCTGGTGGTGGAGTCCAAATTTAGGATGAAGAATATCGATACACCATTGGTAATATAGTGTAGGGATATCTATTTATACAATGAATGTTCTCTAGAGATCATAGAGTATCATTTTATTTAGCATATTTATGTCATTTATATAACGGGCATCGATCTGATTATTGGTATGGACTAATTAGTCACATACTAAGACCACATATATTGTTACCGTAGGAGAGTGACATTTTTATCTCCTAAGGGTGACCAGTATGTTCATCGTGGAGAATTGGATATCCATACAGTTTGAGATGGACCAATTACTCAGCAACTTGGAGAGCTCACAGCCTAAGTTGCTAGTCTTTTGCTAGATGATGAGAGTGGTAAGAAATACGTCCTTCCACAAGTAGTAGAATTGTTTCAAGATGTCCTTCTTGAAAACCTCTTAGGGTTGCCACCTGAGAGAGATGTGGAATTCACTATTGAGATCATGTGAGGGTTTGAGATGGTATATATTCCTCCATAAAAAATGGAACCGACCGAGCTTCAAGAGCTCAAAATGTAGTAGGAGGATTTGGAGGACAAATGGTTTATCCTTCCAAGTAAGTAGCATGGGGGATCACTTATCTTGTTTGCAAAGAAGGTTTATGGGAGTTTATAATAATGTTTCTATTATCATAATTTATATAAACTGATCATGAATTACTGATATCCTCTTCTGTGTATCAATGACTTTTTTGTAGAGATAAAGGGGGTTGTGTATTCTCAAAGATCGATTTGAGATCAGGGTGTCATCAGGTGATAATTTGGACATTATACATACTAAGAACTTCTTTCAAAATCAAATATGTCCTTTATGAGTTTATTGTAATGTCATTTGGGTTGAAAAACTATCGATCAGTATTTATCTCCTTGATGAGTCAAATATTTCATTCAGACTTAGATCAGTTTTTGGTGGTGTTTATGGATGAATTCTTGGTGTAATCTAAGACCCATGACGATCATACCCAATATCTTGAAAACATATTGGGTACAATGAGATATGATAGTCTATATTAAAATCTATCTAAATGTTAGTTTTGGATTGAATGGGTATACATTTTGGTGTACGTCATCTCAGAAGAAGGTGTGTAAGTGGACCCAGAAAAATTACAGGTAGTGGTTCGTTGGGACCAGACCAAACATGTTTTTTATATTTGAATCTATTTGAGATTAGTTGGTTATTTCAGGAGGTTCATCCAGGGCTTTTCTTGATCAGGAACAACACCTTTAGATTTAAAAATGAAAGGGATAAAGTATGATTGGAAAAATGTACACGAGAATTCTTTCCATGAGTTCATGTAGTGATTGACATCAGCACCAATTTTGATCTTCCTAGAGTCAGTTGAGGAGTATAAAGTGTATTGTGATTCTTTGAGGATCAGACTAGGAACTGTGTTGATGCAAGGGGATTGAGTCGTTTCATACCTTTCTTGGTAGTTGAGGTCACATGAACAGAATTAACCTACGCATGACTTCAAGGTTTTTGTAGTAGTTTATGTTCTTGAGTGTTGGGGATACTCTCTTTTAGAAGAAAAGTTTAAAGTATTTACGGATCACAAATTATTGAATTATATCTTTTCAAAGTGCTACATAAATCTTCGGTAATTAAGATGGGTAGAATTTATGGAATCCTTTGATTTTGAACTAGAATATAAACCCAGAAAGGGGAATGGGGTGGTTGATTCCTTGAGTAGGTAAACTCAGAATCAGTTGGTGAATGAGTCGAGTGCTGAGTTGAAGATGATGACATTGTTAGCGGAAATGAATATGGTAGTTCAAGAGAGTTAAGAGAGGATGACTCTGGATTCTATAGCAGTGGAGTCTATACTCTTGAGACGGATCAGGAAAAGGCAGTATGAGGATCAAGAGTGTTTAGCCTTAAGGGAATTCCTTGAAGGTCAGGAGACACCTTTATACTAGATAATTGAGGAGGATGAGATCATCTATGTGAAAAATAGATTTGTTGTGACTAAAAGTCTGAGAGAGGAACTCTTGCGATGATTTCATGCCTCAAAATGGGTGGTACATCCTGGGGCGAAAACAATTTACCGTGACATACGACAATAATTTTGGTGGTCATGAATGAAAAAGGAGATAAAAGGGTTCGTAATAAGATGTTTCACCTATCAGTAGGTGAAGGAAAAGCATCAATGACCTCGAGGCATATTGCAGCCATTGCCTATTTTGAAATGGAAGTGGGATTACATGACTATGGATTTTGTGGTAGTACATCCAATGAAACTTAGGAATAATGATGCAATTTAGGTCTTTTTGGATCGACTAACAAAGGTAGCACATTTATTTACTATCAGGGAATACTTTATAGTAGAACTATTGGGAGAACCATATGTATGAGAGATAGTTCATTTTCATGGGGTGACAAAACTATAGTTTCATATCACAATTCAAGATTTACATCATGCTTCTAACCAGTCTTACAGAAGGCACATTGTACATAGGTTTTGTTAAGTATGTACATCCATCTATAGAAGATGGGCCGTCGGAGCATACCATACAGGTGTTAGAAGATATTCTATGGTCATGTGTGCTTGACTTAGGTGGTTCTCAGGAGAAGAACTTGGATTTAGTGGAGTTCATATATAACATTAGTTATCAGAAAACTATATAGATGGAACTATATGAGGTGCTTTATGGTAGAACTTTTAGATCACAGTTATCCTGGTTAAAGATGGGTGATTTAGAGCTATTGGGAACGAGTATCATTCTGGATATATTGGAGTAGGTGAAGTTGATTCGGAAATGTATGGCTATGGATCAGAGTAGGAAGAAGTCATATGCAGATAGACAGAGATGGCCCCAAGAGTTTATATAGGGTGATCATGTATTTCTTTAGGTGTTACCTAGATTGGGTCACCACATGATATGAAGGAAGGGCTAGTTGGAACCTAGGTTTGTAGGACCCTTTCGGGTGTTATGGAGAATCGGTCCATTGGCTTACCGATTAGCTCTTCTACAAAAATTCAGAATTATGCATGATGTTTTCAATGTGTCACAACTGTGGTGGTATCACCTCAACCCTACTCACCTGATTGATTTGGAAGATGTTGAACTTGAGATAGATGTGTCCTATGAGGATCATCTGATATGTGTGTTGGGTCACATTGAGAAAGTGTTATTGGGAATGATTGTGCCACTAGTTTGTGCCTTATGGAAACATGGAACTGTTCAAGAGGAAACATGGGAATAGGAAGTAGACATAAGGGCTTAATGGACCAGTTTTTTTTGGCTCAAATCTTAGAGAAGTTCAGGAGTGAATCTCGAGGACAATATGTTATAAGCTGGGGAGATTGTAAGATACAAAACTTTTCTGGAGTCATCTGAGGTGCTTTTTCAGGTACTTTTAGAGGTTTTTAAGTACCTTGGTTTTAAAGTAGTGGCTTGGGGTGCATTTGAGTTAATTTTTATAAAAACATAATGGACAGTGGGCTATTAATGGTATCCGCATAGTTTGAAAAACCCTGAGACTAAACTGTTCCAAGCATGGAAAACTGGATAGAGGGGTCCGCACAGCTTCCGCATGGTTTGAAAACCCGTGATACTAAACCATGTCAACCATTAAAACCAAGATAGGGATGTCTTCATGGTTGGCGCATGGTTTTCCCAAACTGTGGGCCCCTATCTAGGAAACTTTTCTTGTGAGGTTTTTATGTCCAAAAATCGTTTTATAACCACCAGAACACCTGAGACTCCTATATTTTGACTTTGGATCAGGATTGAAGAATTATAGGTGATCTTAAAGTCTTCCAAAGGGATTACAAGGTGACTCAAACATTGTTCTTCGATATCAAAAGCTCATATTGAAGATCTACTCTATTATAGATTAGTGGATTTCATACCTTTTCTACCCATGTTCATTCCTCAATCTTTTCATGGTCTTTTCATGGAATATCTCCATAGTTTCCATGGATCTAAAAAAAGATTTGAGATTTAGATCAAGAATCATGGATCTAGATATATATTTTAAAGATCATGATGTCTTTGATCTTAATTTTGGTTTATGGATTTAGATCCTAATCTTAATTGATGATGTTGTCCCGCTCAGATTTTTGGGATTTCCGCAGGGATATCAACTATCAATAAACCGAGGTAGGTGGTCTAAATTGAACTCCCATAGTCATGGATTTGATATGTGAATGTGATTTTATGAATTTACTAGATTCCCTTGATAATTTATTTTCCTAAATTAGAGTAATTAGGAATATTGATTTGACTTTTGATTTCCCTGGTGATTAATTGATAATTGAATCATGGAACAAACGAAGGGGTTTTACAAATAGAGATTTTTTAGAGTTTTTTTATGGGATTAGATACTGTAATTGAGATATTGAATTGATTGTTTAAAGATAATTAATTGGGGGAAATTAATTATGAAATAATTTTTACATTTAGTATAATTAATCAAGAGAATTAATTATGTGCCATAATGATGATCAAAAAAATTAATTTTGAGAATTAATTACGACAATTTGAGATTTTATATGGATACTTAATTATGAATAATTAATTATGGAAATGAGAATTGTGTTTATTGATTAATTAATTGATGAATTAGTTAATGGGATATGTGCTTAGTTAATTTTTGAGTTAACTAGTAGCCTTTGAAATGTTCAACTAATTATTGGATTAGTAATGTAATGATGTGGATAATTCTTGTGAATTAGGGAATGATTAAATATATGAGAATTTTTTGATTTTGGACCTGGTATTCTAGACAGATTAGATGTTGGTACTTGGATGTGGAATTCCTCCCCAATAGTTATCCATGTGTGATTTTCTGGAGTGCTAGGCATGAGGACCAACACCGAATAAGATATAGAGTGTTAGGCATGGATACCTTCACTGAATGAGAATTGGGGTGCTTGACATGGTGTTCAACACCAAATGAATGATAATAATGAATGATTATTAAAATGGAAAACATGAATTGAAACTGGACCTAATGCGATGATTAAAGATTAAATGAAAATAACATAACTATTTAATTATGCATTTTATTTATTTATTTATAAAACAGCATACACTATCTTTTGAATAGACTTGTTTTAGACGACATTTGTGGTATCCAAATGATTCGTACTCACACCCTATTTGGGCCACATGATTAGCACCTAAGTCAACTTTGTTGTTGTGGGACTTGATAAGGGAAAGGCCCTGGGGTAGGTGGTTGTTTGGGACTGGAGCATGGGAGAGGGAATCAGATGTGGTTCAGGACTAGCTTGGGAGTTTTTGTGTCCTTACTTTTAGTTTCATTGTAGAAACTTGACACTTCCATTTTCATAGCATATTTTACCTTCGAGTTGAGTTATTTATTTTCCTATTTTGACTATCATATGAAATGGAATTATTCTGTTCATTTATATGTTTCTACACTTGGTTATTATTTTTTATATCCGTTGGTGTTTTTATTCTAATAAAAGAGGGTATACTCTCCCAAATACTAACTTACCATACCCTCACTGCTAGTCGGAACCCTATGGCATATGGGGATGCACACTTGAGGGAATGTGGCCAACTAGATCAAGGAAAAGTTTAGTGTCACCTGGGTTGGGACGTCAAAGAGTTTGTATCAAATTCATATAGTTTTCTAAATTATTTTGGATGTATGTTGTAGAATCCATCCCCCACATAAGGGTAATATAGGGTTTAAGCTTCATGTATAAATGTAACATGGAATTAATGATACTCAAATAATTAGCATCCAGGTGTTGTGTATAGGTTATATAGAAATTACATAGATTTGTAATGGTAACCCTAATAATTCTCTATAAATATAATGGTAATCAGTGTATTACACTACTTACACAATGTAATCAAAAAATAAATATACACTATGAAAACATACTACCATTTTTGTAAAGGTTATCTTTGAATTACAATTGTATATAAGGGTATATCCACCATTTTCCTACCTATGTAAGGGTAGTTCATGGATTATGTTGTGCATGAAATAGTAACTATATATTTGTACTCATTGTATAAAAGCACCACCAATGAAATCAATCTTTGTATGCATAGCTTTTAAATTATTAGTGCCAAAAAAAGGTGAATATAAATTTAAATACAATTGATATACTAATGATCCAGATGATGAAAATATTTCTAATATTCATTGATATCAAAATAACAATATTTTGCTTTTCATGTTTTAGTAAAATATTGACGTTCATTGGAAGTGGACTTTACAGTAGTCCAACTGATGACATGGACTAATAACTAACCATAATAATGGATTACTAGACATATGATATAAAATTCATGGTATGATGATTCCCACATGATTAGTGACCACATTATCTATGTTTGGGGAAGTCACTGCATCTCACGTGGTCAATATATCAATTTGATCTACTTGAACTTTTTTGATTAAAATAAGAAGAAGAATAATATTTGATAAATTTTAAATCTAATTGATATAATATCAACATGAAATTTTCACTCTAATTTACGAAGAAGTGGTTAGTGAACTATAATTAAATTGAATTTACAATCGGATCATGTGATGTGTTTGGTATGAAAGATTATGTAAGTATTCGTGGAAGATGAAGAAAAAGGGGAGGTGATCTAAATACCTTCATTTCAATCTATAATCAAAATCATGATACTCTGCTTATTTTTCTTTCTCAATATATAATGATTATGGAAGAAGGAAGAACATAATCAGTGTGATATGTCATAAATGAGGCCATAAAAACTAATTTTATATCATTCAATATTTGTTAAACGAAATATTAAATTCATGTGATCTTCATTGAAATAGTAAGAAGAATATTTTCATACAATATAGTGGTTTATCCACAAGTATTAATCCATGAAAACAGTTGAAACATGCATGAATATTTATTAATATGTTGTTTTAATGCATCAAACTATAATGAAGATATAAAAGTGATTCAAAGAATAAATGATGGAGGACACTACATTAAATGAATGCTACAATACAAAAATGGTGATTTAAATTTAGTCATTTTTCAAGGTTGGAAAAATTATAGAAGAAATGATAATTCATCTTTTTTGAATTAACACAATTCATGAATATATGTATGCAGTTTCAAGCATTTTTAGATAAGGTCTATCAATAAATTCTATATTTGATAATTCTAGGTGATGTGAACAAGAATTATTCTCACATATTATTGAAGCCTATTAAATAATAATCCAATGTTTATATATTATATAAATAAGTATTATTATATGTCGAAATTTTTATTTATGTTCAATATAATCATCTTAGATAGCTGAATTTGTGTCTGCCAAGAAAATGTTTCAGATGGTTTGACACAATTATTATTCTATAGAATTTCCATATATTCAATCATATGACGAAAATAGATGATATAGTGCAATTTTTTTATCACTAAAAATAATAAAATTTAGGGTATGAAAAACAGTTCGAGTTAGTTTATAAATTCATCACAATAATAAGGGTTATATATAATCCTATTTTCAAATAACAAGACTAAAAATAAGGGAGAAGTGAAAAAACATTTATTTTCATATCTATTTTATATTTAAATTATTAATATAGAGGTTGTGTATAGTTTTTCATATAATTATAAGAAATTATTTTTTACTATGGAAGAGGGGAATAATAAGGAAGTATCAATACATTAATGATAAGGCATGGTTTGAAATTGGTGATAGACTATTCACTTGTTAACTCTGATTTCCATATAAATTTTTGGGATTTACCCGAGTATTGGATGCACCTAAAAAGTGTGAGGTATGAACAATCTATCTTATTAGGAGAAAAGTGTGTAATTCTCATTTTTTTACTACTGTGTTTTCTGAAAATGGGTTTTACAAGATCACACCTATGTTTCAGATTATCATAATGAATGTTATACCTAATAAATTATAGTTCCTAATGTGTGTAGCTATGTGTGTTTAGTTATGATTAGAAAATGAAATAATTTTGGAGAGATAAAAAATCCCACACATAATCATTTACCCATGAAATAAGTAAATAAAAAAGTGATGAAATGTATAAATAAGATTAAAATTCACTAACAATGATTCATACCTATCAATATAATTTACTTTCCAAAAAATTCCTTTCAATTTGTATTAGAACCCATTTCACTACTAATTTTATTAAATTATCTAATGTTGTTATGTTTTTAATGATTTTATGGCCTATTTCCTAGTTCATAATGGAGTTTAGTTTTTGGGAAGTTATTTCTATCTTATATCCAAATTCATAAAAATACTATGATGAATATTATAATAAAAGAGAATAATAAGTTAATAATGTTTTTTAACTTATATAAAGAAGAGGATATTGAAGTTTATCCATTATAGTGTAATGTATAATTTAGATCCCCCGTAGTTGATAAAAAAATTTCTTAGTCTACCACTAAAGTATTATATAACCCTTCCACCTCAATTGGATTAATGATATCATCTGACCATGAGGTTTTCAAATGATATTTTTAAATCTATCGTCAAGAATATGATCCATGTTTGAGTGATCTCATGAAAATATATTTATCTGTTGATATTTTAAAAGAAATATAATTCTTATGTTACCAAAATATTAGTCTCAACAATTTTCGGGACCCTTGAAACCATGTAGGATGTGATCACCCAACATAAAAGAGAGGTAGAAATCATGGAATATGCATTGAAAAAAATATTATTGTCCTATATAAATCCCCCAATATAGGTTGAAGATTTTAAATAATTAAATAGAGATATTGGAGATAATTTCTCTATGTTTGATTAGTAGTGCATCAATAAAGTCCAGGGAAATGATGAGACTATTAATGAAATTTTATAGAATATCCAAGAATTAGAGGAAAATTTTAAAAAAAGTGTTGATTTCAAGAATGCACAATTAGATATTAAATCTATGAAGATTATGGAGGGTGGAACATTGTTATAAGAAAAATTCAATGTGTGTGAAAAATAATTCAGAAAGATGATGAATTATTTTTAAGATATAGTGGAATATGTATAATAACAAAATAATTATCTAAATATTAAGTGTCTTTAATTGAAAAAAAGAAAACCCAATCTTGAGATGACATACGTTGAGACTTCACAATCAATAAAGGAATGATTGGCTTCCATTGGTTGTTTTAAGGACTAATATTCTATAAGATAACAACTTTTTTAACAAGATTATATTTACATCACTTCATAATTATTTTCAAAGTATATTCAATGATGAGGATACATTTATAACTATTTTTTAGTATTTTTCTAAATCTTTTAACATTATAAGATCATGTATAAAAAAATACCTAAAATTATGGATGAAAAAAAATGATGAGACTCCTTACACCCTATATTTGGTGGATAATGTGACTATTATGAGTGTTAGTTCGCCATTAATAGATTAATATGTGATGAATACATCCCCAAAAAAACATACTATATACTCTAAACAGCAAGCTATTTTGAAAATAAAATCAAGATCATTTGGGATTTTTTTTGTAATAGAATTAGGAATTTTTATCATTTTTTCTGTATAATCCATTTATTTTAGATTAAAAATGGTATCTGATATCAATATAGAGAATTAAAAAGAAAAAACATCCATATATTATGAAAATAAATATATTTTCTATAAACAAATTTAATTTACCTGGGGATTTATGTTACGTTTTTTACTTATGGTGGGCACAATAGTGGATCTTTGTAATCTATACATGTATCAAATACATGTATATAGAAAATACCACTTGAAAATAATTATGTGTTAGCCTTGGGTCGAAACTATAATACTCAAATGAATTATTAAAATATGGAATAATTTTCCATTGAAGACAAGTATAAGGAAAAACTAATTGCTAAAATCCCAAGAATTTTAAAAGAATTGAATCATTAATAATAAATGATAATAGGAAAGTACATCACAAAATTTCATATGAATAACTGAAAGAGCCTCCAATTTACCCAATTAAATTTTAGTAATTTTGATAATACATTTAGAAAGAGTAATAAATTCTTAAGAGGCACATAAAATATCTAGTACCAAAGGAGAAATATTATCCACTTGAAAAAAGAGTAATTTTTGGTGTGGTTTTCAAAAAAGTACAATAAATATGTCATAAAATAATTATATGAGAGATCCAAATATGTATTAAGAAATTATAAATGTTTTTTTTCTTTTTTACTATTCGTGAATCACACCATAAAAGAATCAATAATCTATTAATCAGGAAGGTTATTGAAAAACTATTCTTTAAACTAACAACAATAGGATGTGAAAAGATCAACCCTACATGAAACCAAATATTATATAATTAATATAGGTAGAAATATAAACTATGATGTATAATTTTTGGTAAAATAACCTCAATATTAATGTTGACATTGATAATAAATAAGATCCACCTTATTCCCTTTAAAATTTTGTATTGTATTGGTTATTACCCTTTTGGAAATTCAATTTAAATATTGTAAAAAGTTTATAACCACAAAAGTGACGTGTGGTTTAAAAAATGGATAAAATTCTGAAGAAGTTGTCATCCTCATTTAATCTAAAAGTATTTATTAAGAATAATATTTCATTTATTAAGGTCATCCATGGTTAATATGTGTAATTTTTCCAATATAGATGACCACATAAAAATATCCATTTGTGTGTTTTCTCAAAATAAAAAATCATGTTATGTCTACATTATGAAGAGATACACCAAAATTAATACTTTTTGGATTGTATATTTTTTGAAAATTCATGTTATGATGATGTTAATGAACTTTCTGAAATCATTATTTCATATACATCATATTATATGAGGATGTAGTTATAAAATATTTTCTTAACATGGTATGTTTCTTTAAATATCTCATGTGTGGTAATAAGAATCAAATCCTAAGATTAAGTGGAAGTATTAATTTTAGTCAATTAAAACATGTCACGACTCGTCCCCAAGGGCCCATACCGTGACTACCCCAAGCCCACCTTCCATTGTATAGGGGCTGGCGACTATCACCAAAGGCGTAATTCCCTAAAACTGGGATGGAATTTCCTTTATAAATCGTAAACACACACAACTAGAGTACAAGAAGAAGCAAACACTAAGTAAAAGTTGTATAAAAGGTGTACTGAATGTAAAGGGGGCCAGAATACAAGCCCAACTATAAAGTACAAATACAACTGAAAGAAAGTACAACTGAAAAAGGGACAAACAACTGAAAGGTGAAAGTAGCACCTGGATCATCCTCCGGGGTTCCAACCTGAAGGGTAGGTACATATGGCCTCCATAGCACTCAACGTCCATCATACTCCACCATGTACCGATACGTCGTAAGGTCCTTCTCTGGGTACCATCCAGTCCTAGCACTCTCGGCCTCCGTCAGTGCTGTTCATCGTTTGCATCCAACACAACGAGTTACGGGCATCACCCGTGGAGGGGTGAGTATAACCATATTCAGTAGGGACCCCAAAACCCTCAAGGTCTAACAAAATCCAACAAAGAATAACCAAAAATTATGAAATCAACGGACAATGATTACTTTGGTATATAACCATACGTATACCTAAGTTATCAAGTAACCCATTTCAATCATGAGGAAAACACAAAGGTCATTGACTCATCTCAAACTAGGATTTTCATTATCGAAACCATGGCTTTTGGAGAACTCCTCCTCTATCGAGTAAAGTGGGCCTGTCGTGACACCGAGGCGCTTCTCACTAACCTTGGACTGTTGAGGTACTCCTCTTGTCGGGTACCGCGGGTCTGCTGCCAACTACCAGGCACTCTGTCCGCTGTGGGTCTACCGCGAAATACCGAGTGCTCCTTCTAATGACCTGCAGAGGTACTCCTCTTGTCTAGTACCATAGGTCTGCCTCCAAATACCGGTAACTCCTCTTCCATGGGTCTACCTCAAACTACCAGGTGCTCCCAACTTGGCTAGTCGAATCACTCCGAGTTGAATTGGTCAAGCAGTCGTTAGGTCTGTCAGTTACTAGGTCTTCGCACTCTGTACGCTCATCTCGAAGAGGATCCACTCCACGAGCTACTAGTTGATACTCCAAATGTCATGTAGTCTCAATTGGAAGTATCTCAAAGGACTGCCATGTCATATGGGTCTCAACGCAACAGATGGCGCGTCAATCAGACGCCCAGTCTGTGAGTTATTGGCATTTCCGTCCAAGGGACCCGGTTGGTTTTTAGGTTCAAACCAACCTGACAGTACTCCATCTGTGTCCAAAACTCAAGTTGGATATTCCAAATTAATTGTCTTATTTCATGCTTTATTTCACCGCAGATAGTTCGTCGATTGGACACCTGTAGCCCAGGTTATGGGCGATTAGGTGTAATCGGGTCTGATGGGTTCGGGTCTGGTCCGACCCTGTTGGACCGACCTGACCTGACCCGACTCGGGTCCGGACTGGGGTCTGACCAGGTCCGTGGGTCTGACCCAACCTGAAGGGGCAGCCTGGCCCAAAGGCGGCCCGGCCCGAAAGAAGCCCAGCCTAGCCCGGCTGGCCATGTGGCCCGGCCCGGCTGGTCGTGTGGCCCGGCCCGGGTGGCCATGTGGCCCGGTCCAGCCCAGCTGCTGGCCGTGCGGCCTGGCCGGCTGGCCATGACTGGCTGTTCTTAGGGCCCGGCTAGCCACGCAGTGGGGGGGGGGGGGGGTGCCGCAACCCCCATTTGTTCGTAATAGCTAATGCATGGTGTTGGGCCCTGTAACTAAAGGACCCTAAGGGTCCCGCCTGTGTAGTGTGCACCAGCGGCTTGCTCACCCAGCCGCCCTCTCCTATCCACTATGGCCTTACTCAGTGGGTCTTCTCCGGCGCGGCACAATGGCGTCGCGCCCCTGCTCTCCCGCCGCAGCTCGCCCTTGTCGCGGCCTCCTGCTGCCCTCCACACGGTGCGACGGCACCGTGCACCTCTGTTGTGGACCGTCGTGGATACAGCTCTCCTCCACATAGCGAGGCGATGTCACGCCCACATGGGAACCAGGTGGCCTTTGTGTCGCCGGTTTCTTTCACGGTCAGACCGTCTCCGGGCTCCATTGTTCACCGCGGTTCATTCCTCCGTCGTCAACAAACAATATCAACAAAAAGGGGGAAGGGTCGGCCGCGTTGGTGGAGTATCAACCCCCCCATGTTATGTTGATAACATTCAGCATAATGAATACCCAAATATTAATGACATAGAACAGAAAAAAAACAACTCAAAATCCCTTACCTTTCTTGATGATTGTTCATTGATGAATTCGTGGGAAAAAGGCAGCGTCGTTTCGTTGACGTCAGGAAATACGAAGCCGAGGATGGTGTCAGCCTTCTTCGTGGGTGATGCTTTCCTTTATTTCCCTAGTCAAAGAAGGAAGAAGATGGTTTTCTTTTATCTTCGTTGGAAGGAGTGTTCTTCACGTTCTTAGTTGAGAGGATGAAGTTCTCTCTCAAGTCCCACCCAAATGAATTGCCAACCAAATGAAATAATATCTTTGTCTATTATTTAATCGTTGGATTGAATTCAAAAGAAGTCAATATTTTAATTAATTAAACGAGGGGGTTCAGTTAATTCTAAGTGGGTTGGAACATTTAATTAGTCGGTGAAGTTCAAGGGTTCCCCCTCCCCCCCCCCCCCTTTATGAAGATTTACAAGGGGCTAAAGCCCGTGTGGTCCCCGCGCTAAATATCCTCCCAAGGGAGGTTATGTTCGGGTGGGACCTACCTCCATAACCTCTCATGGGAGGTTATGGTGTGGTGTCCCCCACCACTAATGCCCTCTTGAAGCATATTACCACCATGAAATAAAAATAAGATATCACCTTATTTTTATTTAACTTTATTAATGAATCCCAAAAATCTAACACCCAAACACGTTAAAATGCAACTACAATGATGGTCTTAATAAGCAATCACTAATGTTTTGAGTTAAATGGTGCCCTCATAATTCGATTCCAAGCACCGATTCAAGAGTTATAAAATCTGGCTTGCACGTTTATAGAATATACCTGAGCAAAACATCTGAAATCGATTCCGGGCACACCGGGCCTCGGAATCAAGCACCGTAAAATTTCGCGGACTCGTAAAATTCAAATGTATTTGAAAAAGAAATCACTGGAATTTTGGGTCATTAAATTCTCCCCACCTTAGGGATTTACATCCCTATAAGCTATAACTCGAACTAAGGGAACAAAAGAGGGTACTGAGCACGCATCTGAGCCTCCCGCTCCCACGTGCTCTAATGGAGGTTCCCCTGTTTCCAACATACGAACACCAGAGGTATCGACCACCCATGTAGGACCTTCTCCTGTTGATCCTCAATCTCCCCTAAAACCTCTGCGAATGTCACCCTGTCATCAATGTCCAGCTCCCTGTTGTTGATGATGTGGGATGGGTCATGCACGTATCTACTCAGCTAAGATACGTGGAAGACGTCGTGAACCTAGTGCAACTGAGGTGGAAGAGAAAAGTGGTAAGCTACCTCGCCAACTCTGCTGAGGACCTGGAATGTTCCGAAGAATATCTGAGATAGCTTGCTGCCTCATCCAAATCTCCGTAGACCTCATCGAGGTGAGACCTGTAAGAAGATGTGGTCGCCATCCCCGAACTCCAGAGGTCTCTGTATCCTGTCAGCATATGACTTTTGTCTGCTCTATGTAGTCTTCATCCACTTCTGGATGATCTGCACCTTCTCGATGGTAGCCCATACCATCTCTGGTCTCACTAGTGCTGACTTCCTTGGGTCCTTCTAGCACAGTGGCGATCTTCAAGGTCATCTGTACAAGGCCTCAAAAGGTGCCATACCTATGGTGGAGTGATAGCTGTTGTTGTAGGAAAACTCCACCAAAGGTAGGTGATCCTCCCCGCTGAGACCAAAGTCGAGGACACATGCACGGAGCATGTCCTCAATGGTCTATATGGTTCTCTCAGTCTGATCATCCATCTGAGGATGGAAGGCGGTGCTCAAACAAAGATGTGTCTCGAAAGCTTCTGACAAACCCTTCCATAGACGAGAAGATAATCGTGTGTCATGGTCAGAGACAATTGAAGTAGTTACTCCATGAAAATGCTCAATCTCCTTCACGTAGGGGCATCCCAAGCTGTCTACTGAGCCTGGCTCTCTGATCAGTTGGAAGTGGGCCAACATGGTGAGTCAGTCAATGATCACCCAAATCGAGTTGTGACCCCTAGATGTATGTGTAAGACCCATCACTAAGTCCATTGATATCCCATCCCACTTCCACTCTGGGACCTCTAAGGGCTAAACCAAGCCTGCTGGTACATGGTGCTCCGCCTTCACTTACTGACAAGTGTGGCATCGTGAGACAAACTTTTCTACAACCTTCTTCATACCCGGACACAAATGCTATCATCAAAGGTCCTAGTACATATTCACCACTCCTAGATGTACCTCTAGAGGGGATGTGTGAAACTCCCTCAACAATTCCTCCTGAAGTGAAACTGGTACCATGGTACATCCTCTGAAGAGGATGACATGCTCCCCACCTTCAGAAAATCCATCAGGTGCCTGCCCTGTGGATATCTGAGCACGTCATGTCTCGCAGTTATCATCCCCATGTTCCGCCTCCCTGACTCGCTGAAGAAGTGGGGGAGTGACTGTAATAGACTGTAGATAGAATGCTCTATCTCTATCCACAATGGATATCTGTAAAGCATCCAGCTGCTTTGTCGCCTCTTCTAGCAGCTGTATACCAGACCTCCTGCTGAGTTCATCCGCAACAATGTTCCCCTTACCAGGAGTATAGACTATCTCGAAGTCATAGTCCAAGAGGAACTCAAGCCAACACCGTTGTCTCGGGTTTGGGTCCTTCTGAAAGAAGATATACCTAAGACACATGTGATCATAGTAAACGGTAAAATGTTCGCCCATCAGATAGTACCACCACATCTTCAAGAAGAAAACCACTCCTTCTAACTCTAGGTCATGGGTAGCGTAGTTCTGCTCATGTTGTCTCAACTGCCGAGAACCATACACGATCACTGCTCACTCCTGCATCAGGGCACACCCATGTTCGGTCCCTGATGCATCGCAGCAGACTACGTACCCTACGCCGTCTTCTGGAAGCCTCCAGATGGGAGCACCAGTCAGCCTCTACCTCAGCTCCTAAAATCTCTTCTAGCATCTCTCCGACCACACAAAGGGTTTGCCATTATTCTTCAAGGATGACAGTGGTGCTAAAACCTTGTAAAATTATGGCACAAATCTCCAAAAGTATCCATCCAGGCCCAAGAAACTATGTACCTCTGTCACACCCCTGGGTGTCTCGCAATAAAGTACCCCTTCAATCTTAGCTGGATCCACTGCAACTCCAGCCTCCAAGATGATGTGTCCCAAGTAGTGAACCTCTTGAATCCAAAAATATCACTTTAAGATCTCATCATAAAGCTGGTGCTCTCAAAGTGTGTTCAGTACTACCTGCAAATGGTATGCATGCTCCTCCTCAGCAATCAAGTTGATCAAAATGTCGTCGATGAAGACCACGACAAAGAGGTCGAGGTAAGGCTAGAAGATCCTGTTCATGAGACAAATGAACACTGATGGAGTGTTGTTTATGAGAAAGGTCATAACCAATAACTCCTAGGGGCTGTATCGACACCTGAAGGTTGTCTTCTACATATCCTCATCTCGAACTCTGAGATGGTGATAGCCTGATCTGAGGTCTATCCTCGAGAACCACCGTGCTCCCTTGAGCTGATCAAAGAGTTCTTCAATCCTCAGGAGTGGGAACTTGTTATTGACGGTCACCTGGTTCAGGCGACGGTAGTCGACACAGAGCCTCAAGATCCTGTCCGACTTCTTGGCGAATAGAATCAAGGATTCCCAAGGAGAAACACTTGGCCGGATGAATCCCTTCTTCTGCAAGTCCACCAACCATACTCGCAGCTCACGAAGCTCGGTGGGAGCCATCCGATATGATGGAGTAGATATCGGTGTCAACCCATGGTAGAGTTCAATGTAGAATTCCACCTCTCTGCAAGGAGGTAGTCCTGGAACATCATCAGGGAAAACATCCAAGTACTTGTCCACCACTATAGGATTTGTTGGACTCTCCACATCAACTGTTCCGAGGGTAAGGAAAGCCAACTGGTGAGTGATCGGCTACACCCTCCTCAATGTAAGTCCATCCTGTGCTGCAAAGGTTACCTTCTCACCGGTTAAGGTATACTTTGTCCCATCTGTGCAGACACACCACACTTTGCGCCTAATATATTCAATCTGAGCATGGACTGTAGATAACCAGTCCATACCCAAGATGACGTCATAAGGCCTCGACGCCACTACCAGGAGATCCAACCCGAAGATCTCTCCTCCTAGAGTAAACTCACACTGCAGGAACCAGTGAATAATCTTTGAGTCTACTCTTGTAGGAGTCTCTAACTGTAAGGATCGAGACAACGGCTCCTACGGAATCTCCGAGCTCCGAACGAGGGTAGTGGCAATGAAAGAGTGACTAGAACCCGTGTCTATAAGAACTATAGCTACGGTATAATAGACACATGTAGTACCTTGTATCTCTCTAGAGCACCATGGTCATATGATTCAATTGCCTAAAGCTGATCTCTCCCATGTCGGCCAGCTCCCTGTGGTCAGCGTGGACCTCCTGGTGGTGGTGGCGGTAGCACCTTGTAACGTCGACCGCCGCCAGCTTCTCGACCATCTCCTCTGCCACGTCCTCCAGTACCCTGTGGACTACCTCGATCAAACCTCTACCTCTGCCTGGGTGGTCCCTCAACTGTCTGTTGATCATCAGTACGACGGGTTGGATAGTCACGAGCCATGTTACCAAGCCCGCCACATGAGTAACACTATCCTCTCCTAGCATGTCTGGCTCTGTCTCCACTCTGGGTTCCCCGCACAACTAATCCTATGTCCTACGGTCTACCACCTATGGGTATTTTCCTTTTGGACCTCTGCATCATCTGTCTTCTGAAGGCTGTAAAAGACTCCACTGCAAGTCAACTGGTGGTGATTCTCACTACTCGAGACTGCTCAACAAGGAAACTCTCCACTAGGAGGGCTCTCTCCAACACCCCCGTTTGCATTGGGATGTTGTTGGAGATAAATGAAGATCTAATCTCTCGCCTGAGTTCCTGCTCAATGGTCCAGGACCTAAAGAACGGGTCCCGTACCATATCAGTGGAGTAGCGCGAGAGGTCGGTGAACCTCGTTGAGTATTGAGCTACACTCATGTTTCCCTACTATAGATGAAGTAGCTCATGTATCTGCACCGCACGAAGGGTGGCTGGTACAAAATTCTCCCGGAACAGGCTCTCGAAGTCTGCCCATAAAAGTGATGCCTCATCATGCATTTGGAGAATCAGGATCCACCATCTGTCTGCTGCTGCCTGAAGGAGGCGGGCAGCAAGGATCACCATGAAGTCTACTGGTGTCCCTACCAGTATGAAGACTCTCACCACAATGTCCAGCCAATCCTCAGCCGCCTAAAGGTCCATCTCTCCCCTGAACCCGGGTGGCCTCTGGCGCTGGAACTCGTTCAGTGTGCTCAAGAGGCGTGCACTCTCTGCTGATGGGGCTGGGGGAATCGATGCCCCAAGAGGGAGTAGTACCGCTGGTTCCTCCGCTGGTGACTCAACTGGAAGAGGGCCCTGTACTGAGGCCTCGTCGCTCCGTGGGCTGTCAGTACATACGACTCTCAGGGCACTAGCTGGTCGTTCGTGGGGATGCATCCTGAAAGAAATAAATGTGACACGGTCAAAAGACTATACCTGGTGAGCTGACCTGGTTGAGATTACGTAATGAAAAACTTTTTAAAACAGACATGCAATCAGTGTTTTCATCCACTGATTTGGAAATCAGAAGTCAGAGTCCTGGTGTATGGATACGTCAGCCGCCCGCACCAAAAATGGACTCCCTGAACTGAAAACCACACTTAGTACCTTCAACAATATTGCTTCACAGAAATAATTATCAGAGTCCTAAGTTCTGTGGTAGAACTGACGTCCTCAAATACCAATTTGTCAGGACCCATCCCTCGGGGCCCATATCGTGACTACCCCAAGCCCGCCTTCCATAGGCCAGGGGCTGGCGACTAGCACCAAAGGTGTAATTCCCTAAAACTGGGAAGGCATTGCCTTTATAAATTGTAAACACACACAACCAGAGTACAAGCAGAAGAAAACACTATGTAAAAGTTTTATAACAAGAGTACTGAAAGTAAAGGGGGGACCATAATATAATCCCAACTGTAAAGTAAAAATACAACTGAAAGCAAGTACAACTGAAAATGGGACAAACAACTAAAAGGTGAAAGCAGCTCCTGGATCATCCTTCGGGGTTCCTACCTGAAGGGTAGGTACATATGGCCTCCACAACACTCCACGTTCGTTAGACTCCACCATGTACCGATACTTCATAAGGTCCTCCTCCAGGTACAGTCTAGTCTTGGTGCTCTCGGCCTCCATCAGTGATGTCCGTCGTCTGCATCCAACACAACGAGGTGCGGGCATATCCTATGCAGGGGTGAGTATAACGATGCTCTGTAGGGACCCCGAGACCTTCAAGGTCTCACAAAATCCAACAAGGATAAATCACAAAGTATGAAATCAATGGATAACCATTACTTAGGTTTATGCCCATACATATACCTAAGTTATCAAGTCACCCATCTCAATCATGAGGAAAACACAAAGATCATTGACTCAGCACAAACCATGATTTTCATTATCGAAACCACGACTACTAGAGAACTCCTCCTATGTCGAATATAGTGGGCCTATCACGACACTGAGGTTCTTCCCACTAACCTTGGACTACTGAGGTACTCCTCTTGTCGGGTATCGCGGGTCTGCTACCAAATACCAGGCGCTCCTTACGCTGTGGGTCTGCTGCCAAACACCGGGCGCTCCCCCTAATAGCATGTAGAGGTACTCCTCCTGTCGAGTACCATAGGTCTGTCGCCAAATACCGGGTGCTCCTTCTCCATGGGTCTTCCGCCAACTACCAGGACCTCCCCACTGGGCTAGTCGAATCACTCAGAGTCGAATCGGTCAAGAATTCATTAGGTGTGTCAGCTACTAGGTCTCTACACTCTGTATGCTAATCTCTGGGAGTATCTGCTCCATGAGCTACTGGTCAATACTCCAAATTTCATGAAGTATTAAGTGGAAGTATCTCAAAGGACCTCCACGTCATATGGGTCTGAATACAATAGACGACGCATCAATCGGATGCTCTGTCTATGAGTAATTGTCATTTTTGTCCAAGGGGCCCGGTTGGTTTTTAGGTTAAAACCAACCCAAACATACTCCAACTGTGTCCAAAACTCAAGTGGGATATGCCAAAAGAATCTTCTCATTTAATGATTTCTGTCGTTGTAGGCAGTTTGTCGATCGGACACCCATAACCCGAGTTATGGGTGATTAGGTGTAATCGGGTCTGACAGGTTCGGGTCTGGTCCGCCGCTGTCGGGACGACCCGACCTGACCCGACCCAGGTCTGGAATGGGGTCCGACCCAATCTGTGTGTCTTACCCAAACCGAAGGTGTGGCTCGGCCTGAAGGCTACCCGACCCCAAAGTGGCCCGGCCTGGCCCAGCTGGTCGTGTGGCCCGGCCCAACCTGGTTGGCCATGCGGCCTGGCCCGGCCAGCCACGTGGCCTGGCCCGGCTAGCCTTATGGCTCGACGGCTATTTGTGTGGCTCGGCGGCTGGCCGTGTGGCCTGGTCTGCTGGCCACGGCTGGCTGGCCACATGGCCCAGCCATCCACACCGTGCGGTGGGGTGGGGGGGGGGGGTGCCATGCCCCCCTTTGTTCAGAACGGCCAGCGCATGGTGTCGGCCCCTGTAACTGCCATATCTGAAGGCTCCTGCCTATGTAGTGTGAACCGGTGGCCTGCTCAGTCAGCCGCCCTCCCCTGTCCATCATGGGATTAGGCCGTGGGTCTTCTTTGGCACTGCACGACGGCACCGCGCCCCTGCTCTCCCACCATGGCCTACCCTGGGTACTGTCCTGCACCACCGGCAGGGCGCAATGGCGCCGCACCCCTCCGCCGTGGCCCGCCTTGGTCGCGGCCTCCTGCTACCCTACGTGTGGCGTGATGGCATCATGCGCCTCTGCCATGGCCCATCGTGGTTGCAGCTCTCCTCCGCGTAGCGAGGTGGTGTTGCGCCCTCTTGGCGACCCAGCGACCATTGCGCCGCTGGTTTCATTCGCGACCGGCCCGTCGCTGGTCGTCGTTGTTCGCCACGGTCCGTTCCTCCGTCATCAAAAAAAAAGATCAACCAAAGGGGAAGGTTCAGCTGTGTTGGTGCGGTCCGAACCCCCCCCCCCATGTTATGTTTATAACATTCAGAATAATGAATAGAAAAATATTAACGACATAGAATAGAAACAAAACAACTCAAAACCCTCTACCTTGCTTGATGATTGTTCGTTGATGAAGTCGTGGGAAAAAGGTGGTGTTGTTTCATTGATGTCTGGAAAGAAGAAGCCGAGGTTGGTGCTGACATTCTTCATGGGTGAATCTTACCTTTCTTTCCCCGGTCGAAGAAGGAAGAATATGGTGTTCATCGATCTTCGGTGGATGGAGTGTTCTTCATATTATTCATTGAGATGATGAAGTTCTCTCTCAAGTCACACCCAAATAAATTGACAACCAAATGAAATAATATATTTGTCTATTATTTAATCGTTGGCTTGAATTGAAAATAATTAAAAAGTTGAATTAATTAAATGAGGGGGTTCAATTAATTCTAAGTGGGTTGGCACATTTAATTAGTGGGGGAAGTTCAAGGGTCCCCCCCACTTTATGGAGAGATAGAAGGGGATAAAGCATGTGTGGTCCCCATGATAAATATCCTCCCAAGGGAGGTTTTGTGCATGTGTTCCCCACATCCATAACCTCTCATGGGAGTTTATGGTGTGGTGGACCCCACCACTAACCTCCTCTTGAAGCATATAACCATCATGAAATAAAAATTAGATATCACCTTATTTTTATTTAAATTTATTAATGAATCCCAAAAATCTAATTTGAAAACATGTTAAAATGTGACTACGGTGAAGGTCTTACTAAGATATCACTGACGCTGTGAGTTTAATGGTGCCCTCGGAATTCGATTCTAAGAACTGGTTCAACAGTTATAAAATCCTGCTCGGATGTTTACTAGAACGTACCCGAGCAAAACTTCTGAAATTGATTTCGGGCACACCGGGCCTCAGAATCAAGCGCCGTCAAATTTTTCGGACTCATAAAATTTCCATGTATTTAAAAAAACATTTTCCATGGGAATTCTGGGTCTTTAAAAAAATAGAGGAATTTGATAAGATGGTCTAGAGTATTCCTAAATCCTTCTATTTTTACATTAATTATTTCAGCGAGTGTTTTGAGGTATATGATGTGAATTTAAGATGATATATATCATTAGATATTTTTATCTCAATTGGAATCATCAATGGACCCAAATTGAAATCACTTTATTGTTTCTAATAAATTTAATAAATTTATAATTTAAAATGGAATCATGTTTTTAGGGATATCCATGTTTTCTAAATAAAACCCTCTTATATTCTACAATGAGAATGGACCACATATACATAGAGTGGAATGGTAGATGACACATTTCTTAAGTATAGAATTTTAGTAACACAGGATCAATGAAATTTATAACAGTAGGAAATTGATTATTTATAAGGTTTTTAACGTTAATTGATTTATATCTTCTCATGCATAAGATAAGTCAAAGACAATGTACATGGTTTAATACTCAATGTGAGTACCTAGTATCTAGCATGATTTAGGTATCAATTTGATCATACAATCTATTAATAAAATCTAGTGAATCACTAAAATTAGGTAAAATTATTTAAATATCCATATAAGTATCTTGACTATTTTTTTAATCCCATACAGTTAGTACATCCCACCCTAATAAAGAAAAAAATGAAAAACAGCTGATGATTATTCAACCAAATAAAATTCCTCTATGTTATTGATTATTCTTAGTTATTATTATTCTTCTCTACTTTAAATATAGAAGTCAAACCGATTGAATTAATTAAAATTGTAGAAACACATTTTTCTTCATCACTTTATATGCACATCACATTCACACATCCACTTTTATTTTATTCTCCTAGTACCTTTCTCTATCTTTGTATAAACATAAAATCTAATATATTTTTAAAATATCTATACAATATTCTACTTCACATTTATATTTATATTTATTTCTGTACATACCTACCTTCAAACTTCGTTCCTAATAATTTCTATTTCAATTTGAATTTCAAATATAAATTCTATACGTCAAAAAAATCCCTTCAATAAAATTTTGTTTACTCTTTAATATATAATATAATATAATTTTTTAATTATAGTTGGCTATAATAAACCACATAACTATTATATAAATACAAGTTATCATATCTACTCAAACTGGAGAGAAAACATCCTAGAATTTCATCATCACGGTGTACCCTTCCACATTTTTTCATAGAAAATTGGTTCAAAAACATTATTTTTTAACTTGTTAGACACATTACAATGTGATTTTGTATTGTAGTACTAAGGTATTAAAATTTCTAAGGCCACCAAATTCAAAAAATTCAAATCATTCTTATATGGATACCACTATTGTGGCATTAACTTAATTTATATCAACTGGTTTCCACATAGCCACTACTTACATTGTTAAGGACTTGAATTTTGAAGGGACACAAGAAAAACAAACCATCCCATATAGTGTAGTATAGGTCCTGATATTTGGGAGGCCATAAGATAGTCAACCAAACCTCCTCTGTTGTGTAGAAACACCTTGCAACATAGAGGTCCTATTTTTTTAAGGAAACCAAAAAATGGAATAACCTCCTCTACCTATTTATTATACAAATATATTTCCTCAGAAAATATATGTAATATAAAAATAATATATGTGACATGAGATTAATTTTATAAAAATCCTTTAATATTCTTTTGTGATAGAAAATTTTCAAGATTTATAAATATCAATCCTTGAACATCATTTGTTTTGTTCTGCAAATATATTCACCTTTCAATAAATGTATGATAGAATTTGATTTATGTTTTCTCAAAAAAATTCCAATACAATAAATTACATCTACTCTAACCACTTCAAAAACCTCCTCAGATAAACTCTACAAAAAACATATTAACACTTTTTGGTCTCTATAATCTCCCACATTGGATTTTATTTTCAACCATGGGACAAAAATCATTACAAAACATTGAATGGATGGAAAAATATTAATTTTCTGTAATTCTATTCATATGTGAGTGAATGTGGTGTTGGAAACAATAATGATAAATTAATAATACCATGGTATAGAGAACATAATAATGATCTATATTCAATTTTATTTAATCCTAAACAACTCAAACCATCTTGATTATGAGATACCAATTATAAATAGATCAATCACATCATAACTGATTCTTCATCTTCACCGTCGTTATCACACAAAATAGGTATGTTAAAACCATTTTATGAACATCAAAAATGGTTAGAACCATTAATACACATCTAAAACATTGAGATCGCAACTTTCCCATTTTTGACCAATCTAAAAATATATGCTCCCCTATAAAATAAACACATATCTATATATACTCCCCTTACAAATATTATCCCCTTTATCCAAAAATCAAGATGATAAACATAAATAATGATTTAATTTGTCATCCCCTTTGATAACCATATCCAATGATTTGAAGAGAAATGGGAAAACATCATACCTCATATTGAAAATGAATGAGGTAGAAAACCTAACATCAATATCAGCTTCAAGAATCATTCCTTGGACAATTTCACGGTTAACACAAAATAAATTTCATCCTTCATTGAATAATACTCTAACATCAATACATATCTATCCACTGACTCATTAATAATGTGATATTTATTATCAAAGTACTTGATCCAAGAATTTTTAACATGATTATAAGGAAAATTTATAAAATTATGATTATCACACATAGAAGAAGTTGAATCATCACTACAACCTTTCAATATTTTAACAATGTATTAATAAAAATTAACTATATTGTGGGAAGATTTATAGCCATATATTATTCATCAATAGATGTTAATATCACACAAATTTACTTCTTAGTATTCCAAAATGAACATATATGAGAGGATATGAACATTGTATCAGTTATGGATCTTTTTTTAGTAATGTATCGTACCAAATAAACACATAAATGACTAAAAATATTTTACATTCCCTTTTGAATCATATATTATTATTTATTCTATTCTACCGTATGTATACCTATTAATCATTTTCATTACTGTTAAATGATATGATTTAGATTCAATTTGATACCTATAACAAAGATTTTAATTATATATATATATATATCAAATATGGATTAGAAGGTGTAAGGTATAAAAGAATCTTAATTAGCTTAAAAGTTTTATTGAATCAACATCATTCCTGAGATTATCTTGGAAAATTTTATTTCCCACTAATTTTTTTGAGAAACCTAGATTTGAGTCTTTTATGCCAAACCTTTTTAGAATATCCTTTACATACATCCCATAAGAAATAAAAATGTGATGTTTATATTTGGTAATTAAAAAGCAATGAAATTATATCAATTTTCCAAGAATATACATTTCAAATAACTACTTCATCTCCTTATAAAAATTCTTACACATTTTTACATCATTCAGAGAAAATAATATTTTATCTATATAAGTAATAAGAATAAGAGATAACTCATATTCATATATTATGTAGAGATTACTACCCAACATTCATTTTTAGAAATTCAATCACTTCAAACAGGTACCCATCTTGTTATTCGAAGATCATTGGACTTTTTCAACACATGTTTTACATTATATTATATGAAAACACAATTATCATCATTACCAAGAATTAAACTACATGGTTTCCAAATACATACCTTTTATTCCAATTCATCATGGAAGAGAGAAGACTTTTCATCCATTTAAAATATTAGGTATTTCCTTTTTCCAACAATTGAATGAAATATTATAATGGTTTTATTCCATAAAATAGGGTTATAGGCCTCACCAAAGTAAATCCTTCAACCTTTAAATATCCTTTAGACACTATTTTTTTCTTTACTTATCTCCACATCCGTTTTTTAATTCAATTTTTTTAGAACACCAAAATTGTCCTAATGCAATTGTTTTCTTTTAGATTGTGTACCAAATCCTAAGTGTCATTATTCTATATCATTTCTACATATTCATTCATATAATCAATCCATAATTTATGCTTGTTTTTTATTCAACATATAAATCTTCATCAATAGAAAACAATGAGTTTAGATTCATTTTCATCACAGTTCACTTCGTATTTACCTACTATCAATAATTCCCAATGATATAATGAACCAAAAGATTCCTTTTCAAGCTTTAATGGGATTATTTAGGATCCTCCTAATCACTAATAATAACAAAATATTCTTCTCAAACTTCATATTATTTAACAAAATTATATATTTCTAGTATTTCATCAATCAAGTCACCAATATCACCGTACAAATCACTTATAGAACATGGTTCATTATTAATATCTTCCCTCTTTTTTTATTCTTAAATCATAACATAAAATGTATTGATATTTATTCTATTTTTGTTTTTTATATCCTCTTTCTTTAGAGGGATAACTAGGAAAAAATCATTAAACTCCAGTTGGCTCAAGCATTTCCCAAATTTTATCCTTTAATTTTGATGATATAAAGACTTCCATACACTCTAGGATACTTCAAACATGGTTTTTTATTATAGTAAATATTATATGGATTCGTATAATAATTTGTTCTATAAAAACAATGATTTTAAACATGAACTGTTTTTTTAATTGAATTCCACAAAAAACATTGGGAGGTATCATTATCTATCAATATCTTGGAGCCATATCCACTCATATTTATTCTTCAATTCATCGACATAATTTTTTTTTGTGAGTACAGTTTGCTAATTTTTAGGAATAATTCCTTTTTTTCAATATAATGTTCAAAACATTTATTAGTGTACTCAACACCATTATCTATCCAGAATCTATTCAGAGAGTAAACACAATTTTTTTGAAGTTCTAAAGACACTATTGAACACATTTAGAGATGATGATTTATGTGGCAAACAAAATGATACATGTAATGTGAGTAAAGTCCTTAATAATTTAAATATAATACTTATATTCAATTTTTTATGACTTTTACATAGTCCCATTTATCTCTAAAATAATTTTCTCTAAATGATGATGTGTGTGAATTACAACCATTTGTATAAATAATTAGTGATCTCCCCCTTCTGACATATAGTGAAAATATAATCTTTCCCTCCTTCTCTCCCCTCTTAATCATTGGTATATCACAAATATTTTATCATTGAGTAATATTCCGCATATCCATATTATGATGATGACAAATCCTACTGTTCAAAAATTCATTATCATCTTTCATACTTAAATAACATGAATTTAGTACAAATAAAACCTGAAAGAAGTTACCTTTTTGTTAGTTTTAAACTTTTCATTACCTGTGTATCATCATGTATTTACATAAAAAACTATATTTATGAAAATCGTCATTTATTCTACATTACAGAGTATAGAATCACTCAATGATTTTTACCTCATCTCATCAATATAAACATAATTATTAGATTTTGATTTATATTTTATAATAAAATGAAAGAAATCCTTTAATATTTAATGACTCGTCATTTTCTAAGGCCATAAATACTTATATTAATTTTTCAAAAATCATTTAATAGAATTATATATATTTTCATATGTGGTTATAGCTCACTATACAATATCCATGGACTTTGATTCTTTTATAATTCAAGTGAAGCATCACAAAAAAGAGATTTTTATTTACCTTTACTATATCTACCATGATACTTCTTTTAAAATTGGGTGTGTAACTTGAAAATATGATACATAATTTAATGATGTATTCTGGATAATAAAAATATTTAGAGACATATTTCAGTGGTTTAACTTTTTCTTAATATCCAATCCATATTTTTAGACTATTTATGAATATAGTTCCATTGAGGTTGCTGCATCACCATCATGTTTTTTCTCCCAAGTATCGTATAGAAACATGAAGTTGGTAATTAAACAAACACATCATTTCCAAATCACAAAATCATCTCTAGTACAAATAATATCCAAATAAATAATATTTACCATTAGAATATATATATTATCCATAACTATGTCTCTGAATTTCATCCTTATTTTTATCACCAATCATATCTCCTTGTTGTGAACTAAAATTTTGATGAATTCTTAAATTGTTCTTCTTCATGGTATAGTTTTTTTAGTATTTTTATATTGAAAAATAATAATAGTTTTTGAAACAAATTTTGTGTTCCCAAAATATATATATTATTAATAAAAAAATTATTTCATCAAAAACAAGAATCTATGTACATTATTTGTAAGACCCCGAATATTTTTAAGGTATGATTTGTTTATGTTCTGGTTTAGACTCTTATTTTGGCTAGATAAGTATTTTCAAATTTCAGGTTGGGGCTCAGGGGTGCCCTGTGAGATCGGGGTGAAAAGAGTAGAGAAATCATGCCAAGAAGTTCTAGGCGCATAGTTAGGGGTAACCGTGTGGGTAGACCATGCAGACCATCCATCCTCGGATAGTAGCCTGAGCACGGTCTCCGCAGAAGTTGGGAAAAACATGAAGGATTCCCAATAAGTTGTGCAAGATTTCCTCTCGCACACAGTGGACCATTGAACGGTTTTCGCATGGTTTGGAAAATCGTGCGGGTAAACCGTGCAGCCTAGGAAAGATTGAAAAATTTATAAAATTTCCATCTCGGGATTTAAAACACAAACTCGGAATTTTCTTCCAATTCATCCAATACAACCCTATTGATGAACGATTCTGACCAAATCATCCAAGAGGTGGTTTTATATTGATTCTTGGCCGTTTTGGACAATGTTGTTGGCAGATCGAAGCTCCGGGTAAGTCTGGTTGTCTCTTCTCCCCCCTTCTTCAGATTAGGGCTTGTGGTCTCTCCCATCTTCTTCTGAAGCACTAAACCCTTTTTTTTCTAGTGGTACCTAGGTTGTAACTTCAAGGGAAACTTGAATCCGGATCTAAGGCCATTATTAGACGTGCGTTCATCATCGGATTCGAGATAGGTAGTCTACAAGTTATATCCCATAGTTTTGTTATAGATTTGTGCATGTATGTTGGGGGTTTTCCTATATTTTTTATTTATTGATTTTCATGAGTGTTATTGGGTGATTTGGGTGTCTAAATGATTTCCTTGGAACCCTCACTATCCCCGTGGGTTTCTTTGAGGATGAAGTGGCCATTTTAGGGTCACCGATGTGGTGTGCTGGAAATCCCGAACCTAGAGAATGGTAGGGTTAAGTGATAGATTGTCGAGTAAAGATTGAATCTCATGTATGACACTTTTAATGGTTGAATAAGTTTTAAATGAAATGATGATAAATATTCCTTGGGTGATAAAGGCATAAGGAGTTGTTATCTCAACATGAAAGTGGTTCAATACGTGGAAATGATTAAAGGCCATAATTGAATGGATTATGAGCCTGGTAACGAAGCCTAACGACATAGGAAAAATGAGTAAATTCTTAGTGAGATAAGAATAATAAAATGGAATGGGGATAAATGGATAAATGATTTGAAGTGTTTTAAATGTGATAATGGGGTATATTAAGGGAATGAATGAATTCGCGAAATGGTTTAATACATGAGAATTAGGTGGTACACCTAAATGGTTGAATGAAATAAAGGGATTGTATCATGTGATGTAGAATTGTATATGAAATGAATAAGTGGGTAAATGCTTGTGAAAAGATAAATGATCTAAAGGAGTTAATGAATGGTCAATCATGAATTTGGATAAGGCATATTGGTTGTTGAATACATCGAAGGGGTTAATGAACGAGAATGAGAATGTAGTGGAATGGATATTAATTATAATTGTAAAATGTGTTAATAAGTTATGGAATAATATTAATTCCCATATTTCTTATTATGAATTGTGAATACTGATTCCCAATGGCATTTTTTATTTTATTTTGTGTTAGGTATTGTGATATCCAATGGCATTGAATATACTTGGTTGGGTTATGGTACGGTTGTGGTGACTTGATAAATAAGCATGTGAAGATGGTTTGGTCTTGTGGGGTATTGACTGAGGTTCTATGCCCATGGGTTGAGTAGGACTGATGCTATAAACTCCACCCCTAATGCACATGTTAGGGATAAGGACTGATTCTCTATTCCCCTAATGGTTTCATCCACCCAGACTGAAGATCCGAGGTGAGGACATGATTGAAATGAGGGTCAAGTTGGAATTATGCTCTAAACTCCACCCCTAATTCATGGGTTAGGGATGGGGACTGATTATCTATTTCCTTAATGGTTGCATCCATCTGGACTGAGGCTTCATGGTGAGGACATGGTTTACATGATGGTCTAGTCGGACTAATGCTCTAAACTCCACCCTAATGCACATGTTAGGGATGAGGACTGATGCTTTATTCCCCTAATAGTTTCATCTACCCGGACTTAGGCTTCTAGGTGAGTAAATGGTTTAAATGAGGAAGGAGTTTGAATGACCCTCTAAACTCCACCTCTAATGCATAGGTTAGGGATGATGACTGATGCTTTATTCCCATAATAGTCGCATTCCACCCAGACTGATGTTTCGAGGTGAGAATATGAGTTGATGTGATATGTGTATCCCTTGTGAGATAGGGACTTGTTTTATTTCACCTATGCACTTTGATTAATTTCCTTGAACCCTTGTGTAGATAATATTTGTTCCTAACCCATGTAACATGTGATAAATGTGGCTTATGTAATGAAGATTATAAAGAAATGGAATCTTGATAATTTATAGTCATGAATTTACTGAATCTTATTAAATAATGGAACCTAAACTGCCCCTTGATTACTTACTGTGTATTTTGTTCTTGCATTCACTATCTATTAGACTAGATATTTTTTTGACACTGTTGGTGGTGGCCTTCTGAGTTTTGTACTCACACCCTGCTTGGGTCATCGTTGGGTACACGAGCAGATCTATTGGTTGTAGGTTAGGGAAAGGGCAAAGTCCCTACTATGAGATGCTAAGTTTGGCTTGGGATGTACATGGATAAGGACTCGAACTTCGAGTTGGGACTCATTTAGAGTTTTGGAAATTTTTTATTTTGGGATACTTCTACTTTTCACTACTAGTATGGCATGACATGGTAGTATATGATTTGCGGTTTGTACCCTATTTGGTAAATGATTGGTTATGCTTGTTTATTGGTAGATCATATTGTTTCTGCTATTTATATTTTGTTCTTGTTGTGTCTTACCCTGGTAAATAGTGTATAGTCTCCCCATGTGACTCATTCGGACCTTGCTGCTAGTTGGAAACCTCTAGAATATGGGGAGGTGTGCTTGAGGTCATGTGACGACCCGAATTGGAGCACTAGTTTAGTGGCTTCCAGGTTGGGGACAATAAAAATTGGTATCAGATGATTTTTTTCTTATCCTTCTGTGAAATATTATCATTTGGGATTGTAGATGAGAGTTAGGATGCATCAGGCCTCGGTAATGAGCTCATGCTTGGGAGTAGCTAACCTATGTATGAGGGAAACCCCAAGTCACCATGGGTGCTAATTTTTTTTCTTGATATTTTTTTTATAGTTGAATGATATATCACTATCTGGTGATGAAAATGTTGTGTTATTTGATTTATTTGTTATATTTCACTCTTTGTCAGAATGTAATGGGTTTGTGCATTCATGCATCATTTTAGGCACCTAAGTAAAGTCGGCATGCATCTTTATTGGCACAAACTAGGGCTGGGTTTGTGGGGCATGGATAGTTGAATTCATTTTAATTCCTTGATAAATATAAATAAAATGATGCTTAATAATGATAATGAAAGTATAATAATGGAAACAATGAAAATAAAGAGTTAAGAAATATCATGTATAATGTAATGTCGTGTCAAGGTTAAAGTTTTGTGTTATGACAAATTGTAAGGTTTGATCTGGTGCCCAAAAGAAAGAGGGTTTCACAATGATGGTAAAATTGTTATTGAATTTTTCCTAATGAAAGGTGTAAAAGTGTTAAAAATTTATGATTTAACATGTTATGAAATGGGAAATGTTCCTATGAGGAAAGGGTTGTGTTGTGAAGGAATAAGTGGGTTCGAAGAGGTGTTAGTAAAAGACTTATGATTATGTAAGCTGGTTACCCCATTTTGATGATGACTATGGTAGGTATGGTAGGGGGTAGTGTTCTATGTGTGATGATAAGAAATTGTATAGAGTATGAAGAATGGTTTTTTTAAGCTTGATAGTGTGAGATTTTTTCTATCTATGGTTAAATTCTATCATTGATTCATTGAAGTGTCAAGTGAATGTAATGTTTGGAATGAGAATGTTTGGGTTCAAAGGTGGGTATCCTTGGTGTTGTCGGTTTGACCCTTTTATGCATGGTTTGGGGCAGTTAGTGTTTCCTAGTGGAGATTTTGGGCTTGTATTGGGAGGCCTTTTCGGTCATGATATGGCCTAGGTAGTCTGTTTAGGGAACCCTTGGAAGGGTTCTGGCCTGTAGGTTGTGAGGCGTTGTTTGGTAATGTGAATGAAGAAATAGTTGTGGTCTGTGACTGTACAGAGTGCGTGCCAGAACCTAAGGATTTTTTCTAGGACTTGGTGACCCTGTGATTAGAGGCCATGTGAGTTGTGAATCTAATTCTAGGAGGATGATTTCCCATAGTTCAAATGGATGTGTACACCTTTCAGTGTGGAACCTAGAGTATATGGTTGTTTGGTATGAAAATCATATTGCACATCAGAATGGGAGTGAGACTTCAATTCACGTTCTTTTCTTTGTTCGTGTCATGATAAGTGTGGTCTAGAGAGAGGGCCAATGGATTTTCATGCTAGTGACTCTAGTCAAGGGAGTTGATTTTTGTTCAACCTTCTAAGTGACCTTTGAGAGTGGTCGAACAAAGTTTCTGTTGCTTTTGGGTGTATGTCGCACATGTGGATGTTTTGGACATTTAATATGGGACATGGAGTGTTGCTTGGTTCAGTTTTGGGATGTAAGGATAAGTGGGAATGTTGATGGTCAAGTTGTGCCAATTTATTTGATAAGGGAACCCTAGTGTTTTTAATAAGGGGTAAGGTTTGTTTCGAAGGGTTGTATCACTTGAATTTTTGACTCACCTATTTGAGTGAGGATTCATGGACTTATGGATATTTTTTGAATAGAAAATTCAATGGTGGATAAAGTTTTGTTCTATGCATTCACTTGATGGTGACACCCGAGGTAAGGGTGGTAATGTTGATGAAATTGTTTGTATGGATGGTTTGGTTGTGGAGCAATGTTTGAACCTAGTAGGAAATCACACCTGAGTGGTGATGGTTAAGTGTTGGTGTGACACGTTTGGCAGGGAAGCTCAAGATCCCTACCAGATCATGGTGTCCCATAGCTTGACATTATAAACAGATAAGTTTGTGGTGGTGTCATTCAATAACTTCTTAGTGTACCTCATCTAGTGATGATCATTCCCAAAATCATGACCTCATCTTAGGTATGTTTAGAAGCTCTGGGTCATGCAAAGATACATGAAGGTGTTTGGTGTGATGAGGGTCATCATGGTGTTTACATGCAGGGAAATAGTATGTGTTGAGTTTGATGATGGGATATAGACCCTTGATGGATAAGGGTGAGGAACTTGGGATGGGATGAATGTCAAGAAATGCCTTGGGTTCCATTCATGGAATCCAAGAAGCTGATATGGGTGACGTTCGTTCTCTTGTTTTGGGAAAAAGGCTTGATGGACATATCTAAGTTGGGGTTCGGTTTATGATCGGTTTTTAAGATGTGGTGGTTGGAATCCCTCATGTTGAGAAAACGTAAAGACACTCCTAATGTGTGTGGTGATAAATCAGACTTGGATGTATGAAAGGGAACATCAAGATGACATAGTGGCACCAGGGTAGCAATGAAGAACTAGTGAGGTGTGTGTCGGGTTCCTGGGAGAGGCTTGTGGGACTTTGATGTGGTGAGAAATTAGCCAAGTGTTGACATGAGTTAGAGTGGTTCCAAGTGAAGCTTGTGAGACTTGTGATGGGTTGTAGGAGGATGTGGTTGGATCTGAAAACAGGTTGTGGCAAGATAAGTCAGGGTCTTATAACTCCAACGGAGATTGGGGTTAGACCCGGGTCAATGTTTTTTCCTTATGTTGTTTTAGGACATCATGAATTTGGGTGAACCATGTCCATGTGATGTGGTGTCATGCCAAGGGTGAACCAATGATGGTCTGGAGTTTAATAATTCCATGATGGTGGAATTATATTGGAATTATGCTAATGACCTTAGTGGGTGTGTGGGATGTTAATGAAAGGATTCAAGTCAGTAAGCACCTTTGAAAGGTGATAACAAGGGGTAGCATACCATCAATGGAAGGTGGGTGTTTTGGGGAAATCCAGTCAAAGGTGGTCCAATCTTAGATGGTAAACATGACGGGTGAGGTGAGAGTGACCCACCTAAGGGTTCATTTTTAGTGTAAATCGCCTTTAGAAACAAAGTTTAACATGAGTGCTTTTAGGATGGTATTAGTCCTTAAATGGATGGTGTATGGATGAATTCCCAATGCTTGTGATGGTGCAGCTGTATGCCAAGGTAGGGTAATGCTTTTATTGGTTCTTGGGCTCTATAAGTTGGAATGTGTCAGGAAATGAGAATATTGGGTTTATTTCTGGTGGTCCTTCATCAATGGAGTAGCTTCCATGTAACTTGAAATGGTGGAGAGAACCATACCAGATAAATGGTAGGTTGATGACGTGATTGGACTTTTGGGTTGAAAGGACTTGAGTGGTCACCGTTCGGGTGAGTTGTCCCTGGTAGGGAGATTTGGCATGGTTTAACTGATCGAGTGGCCAAGAGTTTTAATGTGAGTTGTATTTATAGTTGTGGAGTGATATCATCCGGAAATGTGGTTGTAATGATCATTTGCTTTCCTCTGAGTGATGATGGGTTTAGTAACCGTTTGGGTTGGGTGAATTGGAATATGACGCCAAGTGATTTGGGTCATGAGTTGTATAGAGGATCAGTCTGATGAGGTTCAAATTGGTTTCTCAATGATTATGTGATGATGTGAGTTATGTTTTCTTATTTGTTGAGTAGGTTTTTTCACCTAATATTATCCATGATGTTCTCCTAGTGGGAAGGGTTGAAATGGATGAATCCCGGAGGGGTTTTCTCCTCGTGTTGTGGTTGTGGGGAGAAAGTCTTGAGGGGGAAGTTTGTTCCCTAGAACTGTGTTCGGTAGCCTTGTGATGTACAACCAGAAACACGTAAAGTTAGAGTAGATAGGTAAACCTTGTGGAATGATTCTCTGATATGGAAGTTAGTGATGCTCGGAAGAGCGTCTTTAGGACAAGCCATTATTAGGTGGATAGGTTGTATTACCCCAACTCTTTTTAAGGTATGTTTTGTTTATGTTTTGGTTTGGCCTCTTCTTTTGGCTATATTAGTGTTTCCCAATTTTAGGTGGGTTCTCAGGGCTGCCCCAGGGGATCGAGGTGCAAAGAGTAGAGCAAGTTGGCCAATCAGTCTTAGGCGCACGGTTTGCACATGGTTTGGGGTAATCGTGCGAGTATACCGTGAGAACCAACCATACTCAGAAAGTATCCTGAGCATGATATCTACATGGTTAGGGAAATCCATGTAGGATTCCCAGGAAGCCATGTGGGTTGACCTCTCATTGATAGTAGCTCCTGGATTTTAAATTACAACTTAGGATTTTCTTGCTTTTCATCCCCCACAACCCTAGTGATGAACCATTATGAACCAAGCTTCCAAGAGTTGGTTTTCTATCTATTTTTGGCCATTTTGGATGCCATTGGTGGCCGATCGAAGCTCCGGGTAAGTCTAATTCACTCTTCTCCCCCCTTAACTACAGGAATTTTACACTTTACCAACGGTTCACAACCATTGGTAAAGGCCTAGAAACTGTTGGTATATAGTATACCAACGGTTCCCTCAATTGTGGCCAAGTAAGACGTGATAATAAACCTATACCAACAGTTCTATGAAAATCATTGTTATAGGTGTCAAAATAGAAGGTATACCAACAGTTTGCTAAAAAAACGTTGGCATATGTGTGTTAAATTATAACATATACCATCGGTTTGTGAAATAGTTGGTATATGTGTGTTACACTTATACCAATGGTTGTAAACTATTGGTATAGAGGGGATATGGAAAGTAATAAGGTTATACCAACGGTTTTGTTATAACCATTGGTATAAACCTATACCAACGGTTATAACAAAACCGTTGGTATAGTTATATTATAGAATCTATACCAACAGTTTTGAAAACAATTGGTATATATTTTCTCATCTACATAGCAGTAAGCCCCTATCCCCTCTCCCCTCTCCAGACCTGCAATAACACAACTCCATAGCAACACAACAACACACCTCCCCCTCTCCAGAAATGCAACAACACCAATAAAAAATCCCCATCCAATGTATTCAAAATTTAGAATTCATTCCAGAATTTAAAAAATTAGAAATTTATAAATTCAAGTGAAATAAAACCCATAATAGAAAAGGCCTAAATGTTATAAAAAATACAATAACACGCATAAGAGTATTCAAAATTTAGAATTCATTCCTCACTCAAACCACAACACCAACACACATAAGAGTATTCAAAATTTAGAATTCATTCCTCACTCAAACCACAACATCAATACACACAAGGGAAAAAACCTACATGTTATAGGAAGAAAATGGGATGTTTAGTCATGGTCTTGGGTTGAGTATCTGAAAACCAATAGAAAAACGTGGGTAGAGTGGACACAGATCATGATACCCATAAGACAGATAATGGTACTGGTCATGTTCTTAGACCTAGGAAAAGTTATAGGAAACACATGGTATGTTTATATTCCTCTAATGATTATGTATCCATGTATAAATGGTTCTGTATGTGTTAGTGGGAAGCATTGGTCAATCTCGACATATGAGATGGGTTACCGGAAGAGCCTACATGTTTTTCATAGAGTTTTCAATAAGAATAAAGGGGTATGTGGCTAATTTTAATTTTCTCTCCTGGGTTTGATGTGAGATGAATTCCCATCATGGGTAGTAGGTATGAATATTCAATTATGTCTTTGGTATTGGGTTTCTAAAGGGACTTTGGATTGGTCCTAGAAGCCACTGTTTACGATGGGATTGAGGTGATTCATGGGGCTATGGTGTTTCCATATGTATTCCTCGCCATTGGGGTATTGTTATGAGACTTTGAAACAAAATTTTCAAGAATCTATGTGTATCCTTTTTGACCAATATTTTTATATGGTATGCTTGAGTGTTCATAGGTTTCATATGAAATCACTATATGATATTTATTTGTTGTATGTTATTGTATAGAATGAACGACCTATGATTGGGAATTAGAACATGAGTGTTGGTGCATGTTCATGATGGGATGTCGAGACTCATTCCTAAAATAATTCATGTTTTTCTATATATACTATGACCCATTGTGTTTCAATCTATGCCTTGTGAATATTTTCTTCTAATAATTCAAGACCAATAGACCATATTTTATTTTTTATCCCTTAATTTCCAGAATCTATGTGTAGCCTTGTGAAGATTTTTTGTATGCCAGTTATTGTTTTTACTTAAAATGTTGTCAATTTCAAACAAATGTGAGACACTTAGAGTTATACCAGTTACACCATGCCTTAGATTGAGGTGGGGTTGACTCGTACCCATCAAAAATGATCCATGGATCATTGTGCTAAAGTATCAATACAATCCAAATGTGTTTGGTTGGTTTTCCGTATGACAATTGTTGTTTTCACTTAAAATCATGTCCATTTCAAACATAAGTGAGATACTTTGAGTGGTACCCATCACACCGTGCCTTGGATTGAGGAATGTTTTACTCGTACATGTTACAAATGACCCATGGATCATTGTACTAATGTATCAACACCATCCAAATGCCTTTGATCAATTTTTTGTATGCCAGTTATTGATTTCACTTAAAATGCTGTCCATTTCAAATAAAAGAGAGACACTTTCAGTGATATCAGTCACACCGTGGCTCGGATTGAGGCGGGGTTGACTTGTCCACATCACAAAATACCCATGGATCGTTTTTCAGAATTATCCACACAATTCTAATATTTTTTGTCAGTTTTCCGTATGCAAGTTATTGTTTTCACTTAAAATATTGTCCATTTAAAATAAAAGTGAGACATTTTGAGTGGTACCGGCCACACTGTGAATCGATATGATTCACTAACTACATAAAAGGAATGGATATGATAAATTCAAATCAATTTGATTCATATAATCATGACACGTTAATTGTAGAATGAAAATAGATAATAAATCAAAATGCAATTATTGGGTATGTCATGCCACACACGGCTCCACCTAGTTTAAGTCAAATCAAAAGAGAAACAAACAATAATAGATTAAAAATATTAAAACTAAGTTAAACCTTACCGATTTGGAGGGTAGAACTAAAAAATTGATTAACTTCAGATTGATCTATAGAGATGAAGGAGTTCCCAGCCTGGGTAAAGAGATGGATCTAGTTTAGACCAAATCAAAACAGAAAATAAAAAAAATATGAATAACATTAGGACTTACATATAAGAACTAAATAATTTAGTGGGGGTTGTACGGGGGTGGGGTGATGTCTGAGTGGTGTGTGGGGCTGTCTGGGGGGTGGGAGGGCTTCTCGTGTGGTGTGGGGGGTTGTCCGGGGGGTGGGGAATGTCTGGGGTGAGTGGGGGGGCTTTCCAGGGGTGGGGGCTGTCTGAGGTAAGGGGGATGTCTGGGGGTGGGGGATGCTAGGGGTGGGGCCATCCGAGGTGAGGGGGTGCTGTCTGGTGAGGCGGGGGGCTGTTCGGTGGCTGGGGGGCTGTCTGGGGGGTGCAGGGGGCTATCCGGGGGTGAGGGTGGATGTCCGGGGTGGGTGGGTGGGGGGGGGGTTGTCCGGAGTTCATTTTAGACAACCGCAGTCACACGACACCTCTGATTGACGTGTTGTCTAGCTGACCATTTCACAATTAAACCACTCTTTATTGTCGTCCGATTTCAAGGTATTCTGAGGCCGTTTGACCAGTTTTGACCACCCCACACACGCTTTTCAAGCGCGCCAAACACCTAGAAACACATATTCTACCATGCCGTGCAAACGACACATCCAAATGACGTATCATATTTTTGTACACCTCATGAATAATAATTAGGGTATTTTCATGTGATTTAAATTCATTTTTATATCATTCGGTATGTATTTGACTGTAAAACGCATGTTTTGGTCATTTACGACATGCTAAGTGTGTTTTCAGCCACCACGGTCACACGACACCTCCGATTGATGTGTTGTCTGCCCGACCATTTTAAAATTAACCAACCCTTTGTTGTCATCCAATTTCATGGCATTTTGAGGTCGTTCGGTTGGTTTTGACCACCCCACGCACGCTTTTCAAACACACCAAACACCTAAAAACACATATTCTTCCTTGTGGTGCAAACCACATGTTTGAAAGACATGTTTTCACCTCATACACCTCACGAATAATAATTTGGGTGTTTTTGTGTGATTTCAAGTCATTCTAATGTTGTTCGGTATGCATTTGGCCGTTAAACACATCTTTTGGCCATTTATAACTCACCGAGTGCGTTTTTGGCCACCACGGTCACACGACACCTCCGATTGATGTGTAGTATGACTGACCATATTACAATTCACCCAACCTTTATTTTTATCTGATTTCATGGCATTACGAGGTCATTCATCCAGTTTTGACCACCACACGCACGCTTTTCAAGCGCGCCAAACACCTAAAAAACACATATTCAGTCGTGCCGCGCAAACCACGCGTCTGAATGATGCATTGCCTCCTTGTACACCTCAAGAATAATAATTAGGGTGTTTTCGTGTGATTTCAAGTCATTTCAATGTAGTTTGGTATGCATTTGACCGTTAAATGCATGTTTTGGCTATTTACGACATGCAGAGTACGTTTTCGGCCATCGTGGTCACACAACACCTCTGATTAACGTGCCGTCTAGCCAACCAATTCACAGTTCATCCATCCTTTATTTTCGTCTGATTTCATGGAATTTCAAGGTCGTTCAACTGTGTTTGACCACCCCACGAATTCTTTTCAAGTGCACCAAACACCTAAAAAACACATATTCAGTTGTTTTGTGCAAACCGTGCATCCGAATGACGTGTCATTTTTTGTGCACCTCAATAATAATAATTAGTGTTTTTTCGTTTGATTTCAAGTCATTTTGATGTCGTTGGGTAAGTATTTGACTTTAAAACACATGTTTTTGGCCATTTACGACACACATAGTGCGTTTACTGCCACCACAGTCACACAACACCTCCGATTGACGTGTCTTCTAGCCATCCATTTCATAATTCACCCACCCTTTTTTTTGACTGATTTCATGGCATTATGAGGTAGTTCGTCCTTTTTTGACCACCCCACGCACGCTTTTCAGGTGTGCCAAACACATAAAAACACATATTCAGTCATGTCTTGCAAACTGCACATCTGAATGACGTGTCATCTCCTCATACACCTAATGAATAAAAATTAGGGTGTTTTTGTGTGATTTCATGTCATTCTGATGTTGTTCGGCATGCATTTTAATGGAAAACAAATGTTTTGGCAATTTACGACATGTAGAGTGTGTTTTTGGCCATCGCGGTCACACTCACACCTCTGATTGACATGTCGTCTGGCCGACCATCTCACAGTTCACCCACCCTTTACTTTAGTCTGATTCCATGTCATACCAAGGTCGTTCGACTATTTTTGACCACCCCACGCATTCTTTTCAAGCACGCCAAACACATAAAAACACATATTCAGTCGTTCCATGCAAACCACACTTCTGAATGACGTTTTGTCTTTTTGTACACCTCACTAATAATAATTAGGGTGTTTTCGTGTGATTTCTAGTCATTTCGAAGTCGTTGGGTTTGTATTTTCCTATAAAACACATTGTTTGGCCATTTACGACACACAGAGTGAGTTTTCGGCCACCTCGGTCACACGACTCCTTTGATTGATGTGCCATCTAGCCGACCATTTCACAATTCACTCACCCTTTGTTCTCATCTCATTTCATGGCATTTCGAGGTCGTTCGGACGGTTTTGACCACCCCACACACGCTTTTCAAGTGAAACTGTAACACCCCAAGATTTTCTGAAAAATATTCTTTTAATTTCATTAATGTATTGTGTTGTATTCTACACCAAGATTACCTTGCGCTATACACAACACCGTATTAGCTTGCAGTATACGCAACACTATTCTTGGATCTTGTTACACACAATTTTGATAATAGTTATTCTACGAAACATTGAGTATATATATATATATTAAATGTATAAATAAAATACGGTTGGATTCTGTTATACAAAACAACGAAGGATTCTTTCACAACACGCAACCCTGAATTGGCTTGCATTACACGCAATCGCGACCTTCCTCGATAGCGTGTGTTGTACGCAATACCGGGTTTTAATAAACAATGTTATATTGTCATGAACTAGACGTTATGAATAGTATTAACTAAATTTTGAAATTTTATAACATTATTATTCATCTTACACATTTCTAGAACATGGTATAAGAACAAAATAAATGTTTCGGGTAAAATAAGTATTTTTCAAAAAATGCAGTTTTGCCGCCTTTTGATGGAGCACCCACTTTAAATCTAGTTTTTGACATGTTTATAAGTTCAATTTGACAAAATAAAATTCTTCTTTGGAATCAAGAAATAAAAATTTACTTTGGATAAACTTTTCATATTATTCTGGTTACTTTAACATTTTAATGAATAGTAAAAACACGCTATATTTTAATTAAAAAAAAATTCATCGTAATATCTTATGTGTTTAAATTATAATAATGAATGGTTTTAAAGTATAAATAGAATATATTTTTACCATTTAATATAATTTATGTCATTAGCATTGATTTTACCTTGAATTCGTAGGATAAATCAATTCAATCTTTTGCAATGTTTTAAACAAAAACCCGTTTTTATTCGACAACGGGATTAATTTTAATTTAATTTCTGAAACTTCTGTGTATTGAATTTTAAAAAATGGATTCCATATTAGGAATCAGTGGGTAAAAATTATGTTAATAGGCTACTTTTTATTTTTGGGAATTATGTATAGTAACTACGGTAAATTTTATTTACCATAGTTAAAGGTAAATCGGGTAATTAAGGGTAAATATAATATTCTAAAATTACCCTAAAAATGTCAAAATCCTATTGGATGACTAAACGTCGACCCATATCACCTAAGGATCGGATTATATTCATTTAATTAAATTTTGTCACTGAAAAAAATTTAATTATTATTAAAACCAAAGAATGTGACAACATGTCACTTTCTTAAATCTTATAAGTATAATAATTTTAATCTAGTGATAAACTTCATGAAAATTCTAACATGAATAGTATCCAGAAAGCTAATACAATTATCTACATCATAGGAATTTATTTAGAATTTTTAGGGATTAAATAATTATCATTTATTATGACACATAGATGATGCAGTAATTGTCTTATTAATGAAATATTGACATAATTGATGTTATAAATGCCCAAATAAATGTAATTTGAGACTTTTTATGACTTACACTAATTTTATAGGTTAATATAACATGTTTTTGTTGATTTAAGTAACTTGGTTCGAACTTATAATTCTGTTATAAATTTCATAAAAATCATATACCAAATAGTGTCAAAATTGACATAAAATAGTTTTTAAAACAAATATTATATTATTAATTGTTATTCTATTCATAAAAATCTATGTTTCGGCCAAATGACTTAGATAAGATTATATATATTAATAATAAACAACTTTGGGTTCTTTTGGCTTGATATAGTAAGTTTATTAACCATTTAGTGTAAGAAAACAAAATGACACGGTAAAAGTTAAATTATTTAACTTAGAGTTAAATCTAATTGATAAGGGTAAAATAATAACCTAAACTTGTCTAAATCCTATTGGATGAGAGGATTTCGACCCATCCCCACCTTAGCCTCGAAATAAATCAATTTGGATCTATTTATAACCGAAATTGACTTTATAATAAAATAATATTTTTAGTTATTCCAAAGGTACCCCTCTCCTCCCTTATAAAAGGGTACCTCCTCCCTCTCTTCCTCACACAACTTTGAGCCTTCAAGATCGGCCAACCCCTACCAAATTCTCTTCTCCACTTCCCTAGAAACATCCTAGAGGTTCTGGTCTTCCTCAAAGACAAATTTTAATGTCCTAAGAGGAGGTATCAAAGATGCGCTTCAAAGAAGAGGAGGTTCGGACAACTACGAAGAAAATCAGACCTAAGGTAAGGGAAATATCACAATCTCATTTTTATCCGAGATTGTTTATTCGAAAGTATTTACTGGGGTGTATTTTATCATCCACATCCATGTTTCATAAATATGTAATATTATTTCCATCCACCTACAATTGTTTAAATCCATTTTTCCCCTTCGGTGAGTTTTTAAAAAAAAGGATATGAAAGGAATCTTTTGACGTTTTTCATACGAGGTACTTTTTGACTTTTCCGACAAAAGTACGAGAAGAATGTTTTCTTTTAACTTATACAACATGAATGGATTTTTAAAACATTATTTCCAGAAATATTCCTTTACAAGTTTTCAAGTTTATTTTTAATCAACTTCTTTTAGTTTAGAATTGTATGACATGTTATGAAAGGAAAAGTGTTTTTGAAGAAGAAAGGATATTTTACTCAAGAATGGAGTTCAAGTGTTTTATCAAAATTATTTTCCATCTAAGACAATAAAGTGTTCTGTTTTTATCCCTATTATTACATTGATTTGATTATGTTGTGATGGAATTATTTTTATGAATTCTTTTATCTTATATGAACTATTTCATGATGTCATGATGTTTAAGATTCCCATTTGTATTACATGGGTTATGCAATGATGTATGATTTATGATTTTGTGGCCCACATAAGAATGGTATCATTATGAGATGGGTGGGACCTATATCTCCCTCCAATACATTGGGTAAAGATTTTATATCTCATGAGATAGACATGGCTGGAATGGTAGGTTATACCGGTTCAGTGAAACAGGACTGAAACGAGGGTGACTCGGTTCAGAAATGGACTTTATCCACTAAGATAGTCTTGGAAATGAGTCTTGACTAATAAGATATGATTCTCTATGATTATGTGTGTATGACACAAAGTTTTATGTTTTAAGTTATGATTATTGGGATTACATTTCACCTCTATGATTTATCCCATGTTATGATATTATAATCTCTTTTACAGGTTAAGATTTCCAAAAGTCATATGCTTATGTATTTGATGTGATTGATATTTCTTTTGTTTACCCTTACTGAGCATTTGAGCTCACCCTTTCATGTTTTCTTTTCCCCAGGATATAAGGAAAGGTTTTAGGTATAAAAAAAGGAAGATCTTTATGGGAAATGTTGAAGATCTTTCACCAGGATTAGAAGATTATATTCCGAGTTTCCAAAGACACTAAACTATTACAATCCTTGTGTGTGTGTTTTTGTTATGTACTAAGTATTCCACAAATGTAATGTAATGTCCATGTACGTCAGGCATCGAGTCTCTACAGTTGGTATCAGAGGAAAGGTTTAGTCAACCTTTGGAAACTAGGATTCGAGAACTTTAGTGAGATCCCTAGAGATATTTCTAAGGTATATCTAGGGATGTCTCTAAGGTTAAGTATACTTATAGGTTATAGTCCTAGAATTGTGCTAACGATCTTAGAATTTAACCTAAGATGTTAGATATTGAGGGCACTCCCCCTTTATTATGTTTTTCCCTAGCATGATTTTTTCCTCTCACACTATTCTTTTTGGGTTTTAGAAAATGGATGAAAACAAGATGATTCACGATAATGGAGGATATGATGGACAATGGAATGATATTCTTCATGAGCAACCAAATGAAATGGGATTTGGAAGTCCAAACATCATTATTATGCCGAATCAGCAATTTCATAATATGATCAATAAAGTAAAATTTGGTAAGTTTCCTGACTCGGCTAATAAGAGAAAGATGGAGTTTCATGATGATCATAGAGGAAAGAAAGTTCAATTTCCCCTACGTAAATCATGTGGGAAGAGGAATCAAGGATATTGTTTCAAAGGAACTGGAAGATGATTTGGGTGTGTAAAAGAAGGACACAAAGCCAGTAAGTGCAAAGGAAAAGGTTCAGTTAACGCCAGGGATGGGGATAATGGTATTGCTACGACATCAACAATGGTTAAATGTTTTAAATGTGGAATGTACGGGAATTATGAAAACCAATGCCCTAAGGTAAAGTCTCATGAAGAGAATCAGTATGGTCGTATGGGTAGTATTTATGTTGATGATGATGAAGAGACTACAAATGATATGTGAGATAAAAGAATTGTTGAAGCTCGGTCAATGGTTTAAGAATGTAGTGGAATGATGACATGTTTATCATGTGTAATGTTGTATAAGTAATCTCATGGTACCATGGAATAAAGAGACATATAAGGATTGTTACACTATTGTCTTTCCTTGAGTTTTGAAAGTGTATGATTAATGGTACCAGTATCCATGAAAGGTTATTCAGATATTTTTGGAATGTAGATGATATGCGCATAATGAAGGGATAAGACGATAATGAGATGTTTGATTGTATTCATGAGCTCATGATAGATATAAGGACTAGGTGATATAATGGTTTGAGTATAAATAATTTTCAGGATTTTGGTTTATGGAAAGTGTTAACTTTTAACTGCATTCATGTTTTCACTAAGGTTCAATGGTTATTAAAGAGAATACATGATTAAGGTCTTTGAATTTTTGGAATGTGACCAACAAGACATATCTTATGATATATGGGGATCACCGATGGTATTAAATCTCCAGTAATCGTTTTCACTATATTATGAGAGTGGACTACAGTATTATGGATAAGCCTAAAGATTGGATTGGATTATGTTTGGCATAAGTTAGTATTGTTTAAGGATAGAAGTTTTTTTCGATATTATTGATGGGATGTTATAGTAATATAGTTTTAGAAAAAGGACAACCTGCAGGACGGGCGACAGCCCATCGCGTCAGACAAGGCTATGGGAATCGAACCCACAACCGAAGTGCGACTGGCCTTTATCGCCTACCACTGGCCTACAGGAAGTCCCTTTTTAGTAGAAACTAGTTTTATTTTATTAAGCAGTACGATATATGAAGTATAAGTCCATTTTAGGAACCATATATGATTAATCTCACTAAAGAATGACTTATGTATATTTAATAACTTTTTCTAACCATTTGTTTGAGACATATGGAATGACCTGTCATACTATCACATGATCTGCTAACACTTCACGAATAACAAATTCAACTTCATTTATTTAAGAGATGAAGTGGAAATTGTTCAAGGCACGAACAACAGTGAGATTGTACCAAAATAAAGTAATTATTTATTCTAATTAAAATTCTTCAAATTTAGGGAAATGATATTGAAAACCAAAAATGTTGTCATAGTGCTCTTATATCTGATTAATCAGATGGTACCTTAGATCGTCACAAATTTATGGATTTGTGATTGCTAGCTTTTCCATAGCCATGTTCTCTACCACTCTCCATCAGAACATGATGGTTATATTTCTCTTCCATATCCATATTTTCACCTATGTGGAAACCCAGTGATTAGTTTATTTGGGTAACCATTACGTTTCATACATTTGTTTTTAAAGATTGGTTTTTGGTATTCCTTTTTACGATGTGGGTTTCTATTAAAGAAACTTTCGAATAGTAAAACATTTATAACCCTGACAAATTTCGAGGGAGAAATTCATTTTAAGGGGGGTAGAATGTAACACCCCTAGATTTTATGAAAAATATTATTTTAATTTCATTAATGTCTTGTGTTGTATTCTACACCAAGATTACCTTGCGCTATACGCAACACCGTATTAGCTTGCAGTATACGCAACACTATTCTTGGATCGTGTTACACACAATTTTGATAATAGTTATTCTACGCAACATTGAGTATATATATATATATATATATTAAATGTATAAATGAAATATGGTTGGATTCTGTTATACGAAACAACGAAGGATTCTTTCACAACACGCAACCCTGACTTTGCTTGCATTACACGCAATCGCGACCTTCCTTGATAGCGTGTGTTGTACGCAATACCGGGTTTTAATAAACAATGTTATATTGTCATGAACTAGCCGTTATGAATATTATTAACTAAATTTTTAAATTTTATAACATTATTATTCATCTTACACATTTCTAGAACATGGTATAAGAACAAAATAAATTTTTCGGGTAAAATAAGTATTTTTCAAAAAATGCAGTTTTGCCGCCTTTTGATGGCGCATCCACTTTAAATCTAGTTTTTGACATGTTTATAAGTTCAATTTGACAAAATAAAATTCTTCTTTGGAATCATGAAATAAAAATTTACTTTGGATAAACTTTTCATATTATTCTGGTAACTTTCACATTTTAATGAATAGTAAAAACACGCTATATTTTAATTAAAAACAAATTTTTTCATCGTAATATATTATGTGGTTAAATTATAATATTGAATGGTTTTAAAGTATAAATAGAATATATTTTTACCATTTAATATAATGTAAGTCATTAGCATTGATTTTACCTTGAATTCGTAGGATAAATCAATTCAATCTTTTGCAATGTTTTAAACAAAAACCCGTTTTTATTCGACAACCGGATTAATTTTAATTTAATTTCTGCAACTTCTTTGTATTGAATTTTAAAAAATGGATTCCATATTTGGAATCAGTGGGTCCAAATTATGTTAATAGGCTACTTTTTATTTTTGGGAATTATGAATAGTAACTACGGTAAATTTTATTTACCATAGTTAAAGGTAAATCGGGTAATTAAGGGTAAATATAATATTTTAAAATTACCCTAACAAATGTCAAAATCCTATTGGATTACTAAAAGTCGACCCATATCACCTAAGGGTCGGATTAGATTTATTTAATTAAATTTTTTCAATGAAAATAATTTAATTATTATTAAAACCAAAGAATGTGACAACATGTCACTTTCTTAAATATTATAAGTATAATAATTTTAATCTAGTGATAAACTTCGTGAAACTTCGAACATGAATAGTATCCAGAAAGATAATACAATTATCTACTTCATAGGAATTTATTTATAATTTTTAGGGATTAAATAATTATCATTTATTATGACACATAGATGATGCAGTAATTGTCTTATTAATGAAATATTGACATAATTGATTTTATAAATGCCCAAATAAATGTAATTTGAGACTTTTTATGACTTAAACTAATTTTATAGGTTAATATAACATGTTATTGTTGATTTAAGTAACTTGGTTCGAACTTATCATTCTTTTATAAATTTCATAAAAATCACATACCAAATAGTGTCAAAATTGACATAAAATAGTTTTTAAAACAAATATTATATTATTAATTGTTATTTTATTCCTAAAAATATAAGGTTCGGCCAAATGACTTAGATAAGATTATATATATTAATAATAAACAACTTGGGGTTATTTTGTCTTGATATAGTAAGTTTATTAACCATATAGTGTAATAAAACAAAATGACACGGTAAAAGTTAAATTATTTAACTTAGAGTTAAATCTAATTGATAAGGGTAAAATAATAACCTAAACTTGTCTAAATCATATTGGATGAGAGGATTTCGACCCATCCCAACCTTAGCCTCGAAATAAATCAATTTTGATCTATGTAAAACCGAACTTGACTTTATAATAAAATAATATTTTTAGTTATTTCAAAGGTGCCCCTCTCCTCCCTTATAAAAGGGCACCTCCTCCCTCTCTTCCTCACACAACTTTGAGCCTTCAAGATCGGCCAACCCCTGCCAAATTCTCTTCTCCACTTCCCTATAAACATCCTAGAGGTTCTAGTCTTCCTCAAAGACAAATTGTATTTCCCTAAGAGGAGGTCTCAAATAGGCGCTTCAAAGAAGAGGAGGTTCGGACACCTATGAAGAAAATCGGACCTAAGGTAAGGGAAATATCACAATCTAATTTTTATCCGAGATTGTTTATTCGTAAGTATTTACTGGGGTGTATTTTATCATCCACATCCATGTTTCATAAATATTTAATATTATTTCCATCCACCTACAATTGTTTAAATCCATTTTTACCCTTCGGTGAGTTTAAAAAAAAGGATATGAAAGGAATCTTTTGTCGTTTTTCATACGAGGTACTTTTTGACTTTTCCGACAAAAGTACGAGAAGAATGTTTTCTTTTAAATTATACGACATGAATGGATTGTTAAAACATTATTTCCAAAAAGATTCCTTTACAAGTTTTCAAGTTTATTTTTAATCAACTTCTTTTAGTTTAGAATTGTATGACATGTTATGAAAGGAAAAGTGTTTCTGAAGAAGAAAGGATATTTTCCCCAAGAATGGAGTTCAAGTGTTTTATCAAAATTATTTTCCATCTAAGACAATAAAGGGTTCTATTTTTATCCCTATTATTACATTGATTTGATTATGTTGTGATGGAATTATTTTTATGAATTCTTTTATCTTATATGAACTGTTTCATGATGTCATGATGTTTAAGATTCCCATTTTTATTACATGGGTTATGCAATGATGTATGATTTATGATTTTGTGGCACACATAAGAATGGTATCATTATGAGATGGGTGGGACCTATATCTCCCTCCAATTCATTGGGTAAAGATTTTATATCTCATGAGATAGACATGGTTGGAATGGTAAGTTATACCGGTTCAGTGAAACAGGACTGAAATGAGGGTGACTCGGTTCAGAAATGGACTTTGTCCACTAAGATAGTCTTGGAAATGAGTCTTGAATAATAAGATATGATTCTCTATGATTGTGTGTGTATGCCACAAAGTTTCATGTTTTATGTTATGATTATTGGGATTACATTTCACCTCTATGATTTATCCCATGTTATGATATTATAATCTCTTTTATAGGTTACGATTTCCAAAAGTTATTTGCTTATGTATTTGATATGATTGATATTTCTTTTGTTTACCCTTACTGAGCATTTGAGCTCACCCTTTTATGTTTTCTTTTCCCCAAGATATAAGGAAAGGTTTTAGGTATAAAAAAAGGAAGATCTTTATGGGAGATGTTGAAGATCTTTCACCAGGATTAGAAGATTATATTCCAAGTTTCCAAAGACACTAAACTATTACGATCCTTGTGTGTGTGTTTTTGTTATGTACTAAGTATTCCGCAAATGTAATGTAATGTCAATGTACGTCAGGCATCGGGTCTCTACAGTAACAAACACCTAAAAACACATATTCAGCTGTGTCGCACAAACCACACATCTGAATGATGTTTTTTCTCCTCATAAACCTCACAAATAATAATTAGGGTGTTCTATTGTGATTTCAAGTAATTCTGATGTCGTTCAGTATGCATTTGACCGTTAAACACATGTTTTGGCCATTTACGACACGCGGAGTGCGTTTTCGGCCACTGCGGTCACACGACACCTCCGATTGACGTTTTGTATGGCCGAACATTACACAATTCACCCACCCTTTATTGTATTCTAATTTTAATGGAATTTTGTGGCCTCTTGACCGGTTTTAACCACCCCACGCATGCTATTCAAGCGCGCCAAACACCTAAAAATCACATATTCAGTCGTACCATGAAAACCACGTGTCTGAATGATGTTTCACCTCCTCATACACCTCACGAATAAAAATTATGGAGTTTTTGTGTGATTTCAAGTCATTCCAATGTCATTCGGTTAACATTTGACCGTTAAACACATGTTTTGTCCATTTAAGACACGCGGTGTACGTTTTCCACCATCGCGATCACACGACACCTCTGATTGACGTTCCATATGGCTGACCATTTCACAGTTCACCCACCCTTTGTTTTTTTCCGATTTTGTGGCATTCTGAGGTCATTCCGCTAGTTTTGACCACCCCACGCACGCTTTTCAAGTGCGCCAAACACTTAAAAAACACATATTCTGTCGTGCCGTGGAAACCGTGCATCCGAATGACATGTCTTCTTTCTGTACACCTCAAAAATAATAATTATGGTGTTTTCGTTTGATTTCAAGTTATTCTGATGTCGTTGGGTACATATTTGATCGTAAAACACATGGTTTGGCCATTTACTACACGCAGAGTGAATTTTTGGCCACTACAGTCACACGACACATCCGATTGATGTGTCGTTTGGAATACCATTTCAAAATTCACCCACCCTTTGTTTTCATCATATTTCATGGAATTTTGCGGTCGTTCGGCTGGTTTTGACCACCCCACACACACTTTTCAAGCATACTAAACACCTAAAAAAATATTCAGTTGTGACTCGCAAACCGCACGTCCGAATGACATGCCCTCTCCTCATACACCTCTAAAATAATAATTAGGGTTTTTTTGTGTGATTTCAAGTCATTCTGATGTCGTTCGGCATGAATATGACTGTTAAATGCTTGTTTTGGCCATTTACGACACGCGGTTTTCATTTTCGGCCACCGCGGTCACACAACACCTCCGATTAATGTGACGTCTAGCCGAAAATTTTACAATTCACCAACCCTTTGTTTTCGTCCGATTTCATGTCATTCTGAGGCCGTTCAGCTAGTTTTGACCACCCCACACATGATTTTCAAGCATGGAAAACACCAAAAAAATCATATTCATCTAGGCCATGCAAACCGTGCGTCTGAATGATGTGTCTTCTCCTCGTACACGTCAGGAATGTACCATGGATCGTTGTGTTAAAGTATCAAGACAATCTGAATAAGTTTGGTCAGTTTTATGTATGCTAGTTGTTTTTACTTAAAATGGTGTCCATTTTAAACAAAAGAGAGACATTTAGTGTGATACCGGCAACACTGTGCCTTGGATTGGGGCGAGGCTGTCTTTTACACGTCTCAAATGACCATTGGATTGTTTTCCTAAAGTGTCAACACAATCCAAATACGTTTGGTCTGTTTTTTGAATGTCAGTTGTTGTTTTCACTTAAAATGTTGTCCATTTCAAAACAAAGTGAGACACTTTGAGTGATACCGGTCACACCATGTCTCGGATTGAGGTGGAGTTGACTAGTACCCGTCACAAATGACCAATGTACTATTTTCCTAAAGTTTCAACACAATCTGAATGTGTTTGATCGGTTTTCCATATATCAGTTATTGTTTTCACTTAACATCTGGTCCATTTCAAATAAAAGTGAGACACTTTGAGTGGTACCAGCCACACCGTGCCTTGGATACACCCCCACCCCCTCACCCATGACAGCCCCCACCCCTCACCCATGAAAACCCCCCACTCACCCCAGAAAACAACACTACCTCTGAGATAGCCCCCCTCACCCCAGACAACCCCCCCACCCCTCGGACAGCCCCCTGAACCCCCCAGACAACCCCTCACACCTCCCAGACAGCCCAACCTCCCCCCCGGACAGCCCCCCGTCAACCCGGGAAACCCCTCTGCCCTCCGTACAGCCCCCCCCCCCCCCCCCCGTATAGCCCCCTGCACCACCCAGAACCCCCCCCCCCCCCCCCGCCCCGGACAACCCCCACCCCCAGCACTACTGGAAATTGGGCCTATACCCACGGTTTTCCAGAACCGTGGGTATAGGTATAGTATGGGAACCTATACCCACGGTTTTGGAAAACCGTGGGTATAGGTACCCAATACCCACGGTTTTGGACAAAACCGTGGGTATAGTTTTTTTGTGAAGACCTATACCCACGGTTTTGCCAAAACCGTGGGTATAGGGATTGCTTCGGAAACCTATACCCACGGTTTTTGAAAACCGTAGGTATAGGGGGTATTTTTTTCAAAGACCTATACCCACGGTTTTGAAAACCGTGGGTATAGGTTTCCCGCTTTATTGCGGGTGGCGGGAATGGGGAAAAAATTGCGCGGGACGAAATAAATTTTATATGGGAACAATGTTTTAAATAATTTAATAAGAAAGATACCAACATAAATTAACAGAATTTTGGTAGGTGTGTTGGTTTATTTCATCGCTCCCTTCAGAGAAGTCCGGTGTTCGAAACTCGGCACGACATAATTTTAAATTTATCAATAATATTGCTATAAGTATAGCAGCGTATAATCTAATAGGTAAAGTCCGCGTAGCTAAGTTGGTTCGCTGCTGTGTTTATTCTGCTCTATTCACGGGTTCGAGTCCCGCCAGCAACATTTTATTTAATAACTGCATCCGTATTAATATATTACATTTAAATAATCATTAGTTAAACAGAAATATGTTAGTCCAGTTGGTTGTTCTCCCGGCGCGTTGGTTACTCCAGCGGGAAGCGCGGGTTCGAAACCCAGTTCCATCTATTTTTGAATATGCGAAGATAATCTATATTAATATATATAAGAAAATATATATATGTATTGCAGATTGAAATGGTGGCTCGGTTGGTTAGTTGCTGTGCGCTGTTGCGTTGTAGCGCGGGAGGGGCGAGTTCGAACCCTGCCAGACGCAATTTTTTCGAAATTAAGTGAAATCCCCACGGTTTGAAAACCGTGGGGTATGTGCCTGCCACGCTGTACAGCGTGGTGCTGGTGTGTGACACACCTATACCCACGGTTCTACCAAACCGTGGGTATAGGTCAAGACCCCTATACCGACGCCATTCCAGCCCACGGTTCCCAAAACCGTGGGTATAGCCTATACCCACGGTTTTGGGGGCTATACCCACGGTTTTGAACCGTGGGTATAGCCCGTTTTTCCAGTAGTGCAGACAGCCCCCTCACTCCCTGGACAACCCCCCTAACCCCCTCATTCCAATAGGGTTCGTGGTCATTTCACAAATTCAATAATTTGAAACTACTCAGAAAACATTAAATAGTTCAACTCATTTCATTCATATCAATTTATTTCATTCTTTGAATAAAAAACTACGACAAAGTCTCAATTTCACCAATTCATTCTTTAAATATTCTTTGAAAACAAATATAAACAATCATGGAATTGAATAATTCCTATAAAGTTGAAAGATGTCAAAATTATAGTCATCAAATTAATGACTTTTTCAATTCAATGAGAATAGGATTTACTAATATTTCATAAGGAATTTCATGGAAAATATTCATAGAAACTTTGTTAAAAATTAATAAACACATATAAATGAATTTTCAAGTAACAATTAATTACAAGATGAAGAAAAATCATAAAAAACATACTTATAAAATATGGAATCCAACCTCAATGAATATAAAATGTCTCACCTCTAATAGAGGGTAAAAGATTTAATTAATTAAATGGATCTAATGGGATGGAGAAAATCTAGGTTAAATCAAAACAGAAAAAAAAGAGAAACATATCAAAATCAAAACACAAAAATAAAATATTAGATGAGTAAAAATAATAATAAGGTAACACTTAAAGATTTTAAGTGTAGAAAGAAGAAAATTCCTGAATTGATATGGATCTGATGAAGATTTAGCAGTTCGGATAGGGGAAGTCGATCGAGGATGGCCTGCTGCTGTACATTCAGTTCTATTAACAAATAAGAAGGGGCATCTAATTCAAGCAAACTTTTCCCAACTGTTTTTAAAAACTGTTGGGAAATAGTGCCTATCCAAATATTTTATATAGAACCATTGGTAAAATCCCCTATAAACATGATTTTTCCAATAGTTCTACAGAACCATTGGTAAAGCCTCCTACAAGTAAGATTTTCCCAACGGTTCTCTATAAATTTTGGTAAAGGCTCCTAAAAACAGACCTATACCAACAATTTTTTTAAACCATTGGTATAGCCTCCCTTTCCCAACAGTTTTTGTAAACTGTTCGGATAAGAGCATTGGGAAAAAATCCATTTATAGTAGTGCTTCTTCAGATTAGGGATTGTGGTCTCTCTCATGTTTATTTTAAGAACTAAACCCATTTTTTGGGGTGTACCATGGTTTTTCCATCAAGAGATGCTTGAATATGGATCTAAGGACGTGATGAGGGGTTCTTTCATCACCAGATTCTAGTTAGGTGGTCTACAAGTTATATCCCATAGTTTTGTTATAGATTTTTGTATTTATTTTGGTGTTTTTCCTATATCTTGTTGTGTATTTATTTTCTTCAGCACGATTGGGAAATTTGGGTGTCTAAATGATTTCCTTAGAACCCTAAAGATCCCTATGGGATGCATTAAGGATGAAGTGACCATTTTAGGGTCCCCCATGGGGTGCACCGGAAATCCCGAACCTAGAGAATGGTAGGGTTAAGTGAAGGATTGATGAGTAAATTTTAAATCCCATGTAGAGCACGTTTAATGGTTGATTATGTTGTCAATGGAATGATGATATATTTGACTAGGGTGATAAATGCAAAAGTATTTGTTAGATCGACATGAATGTGGGTCAATACATGGAAATTATTAAAGGCCATAATGGAATGTATTATGAGCCTGGAAATGAATCCTAGTGAGATATGCACAATGACTGAATGCTTAATGAGATAAGCATAATAAAAGGTAATGGGGCAAAATTTCAAAATGATGGGAATGGTGGTAAATGAGATAATGGGGTGTAATAATGGAATGGAAGAATTTTTGAAATGGTTTAATACATTAGAATTAGGTGGTACACATAAATTGTTGAATGCAATAAAGGGATTGTGTCATGTGATATAGAATTTTACTTGAAATGCATAAGTGGGTAAATTCTTGTGAAATGATAAATGGACTAAATGGGTTAATGAATGGTAAATGATGAATTTGTCTAAGGAATAAGGGTTTTTGAATACACTGAAGGGGTTACGACATGATAATGAGAATTTGGTGGAATGGATATAAATTTTAATTGTAAAATGTGTTAATTAGTTATGGCATAGAATTAATTACCATATTGCTTGTTATTAATTATGAATGGTGATTCCCAATGTCATTGTTTATGTTATGTTGTGTTATGTTTTGTGATATCTAATGGCATTGAATATGATTGGTTGTGCTATGGTATGGTTGTGGTGAATTGATAAACAAGAATCTGCACATGGCTTGGAAGTTTGGGGTATTGACTGAGGTTCTACTCCCACAGGTTGAGTTAGACTAATGTTATAAACTCCACCCCTAGTGCACGGGTTAGGGTTGAGGAATAATGCTGTATTCCCCTAAAGTTTGCATCCACCTTGACTGAAGCTTCAAGGAGATGACATGGTTGACATGAGGTTTGAGTTGGAATGATGCTCTAAACTCCACCCCTAATGCATGGGTTAGGGATGAGGACTAATGCTATATTATCCTAATGGTTTCATCCACCCTGAATGGGTCTTCTAGGTGATGATATGGTTGACATGAGGGTCAAGTTGGACTACTTTTCTAAACTCCACCCCTAATGCACGAGTTAGGGATGATTACTGATTCTCTATTCCCCTAATAGTTTCATCCACTCCGATCGAGGATTTGAGATAAGGACATGGTTTAAATGAGGATGGAGTGGGAATTATGCTCTAAAATCGACCCCTAATGCATGGGTTAGAGAATAGGACTGATTCTTTATTCCCCTAATAGTTTCATTCCACCTGAACTGATGCTTCAAGGTGAAAATATGAGTTGATCTGATATGTGTATCCCTATTAAGATAAGCACTTGTTTTATTTCCCATATCCACTATGGTTGATTTCCTTAGACCCTTTTTAGATGATATTTTTTCCTAACCCATGGAACATGTGATCAATTTGGCTTATGTAATGATGATGGTAAATAAATCGAATTGGGAGAATTTCTAGTCATGAATTAAATGAATCTTGTTAAATAATGGAACCCAAATTGTCCCTTTCTTACTTACCATGTATTTTTCACTTTCATGCACTATCTATTAGACTATATATTTTTTGACACCTTTTATGGTGGCCTACTTATTTTTGTACTCACACCCTGCTCGGGCCTCCATTGGGTACCCAAGCAGATCTATTGGTTGCAGGTCAGGATAAGGGAACAAGCTCTACTATGAGATGTTGAGTTGGGCTTAGGATGTACATGCAGATGGAACCAGACATGGAGTTGAGACCCATTTTGAGTTTCGGAATTTTGTTTTATTTTGGTATACTTCTACATTTCACTAATAGTATTGTATGACGTGGTTTTATTTGATTTTTGGTTTTTACCCTGTTTGGGAAATGCTTAGTTAAGCTCGTTTATTTGTAGTTCATATTGTTTCTTCTTTTTATATTGTGTTCTATTGTGTCTTACTCTGGTGAAGAGGGTATAGTATCCCCACATGACTCTTTTGACCCTCGTTACAAGTCAGCAACCTCTGGCATACAGGGAAGTGTGCTTGATGTCATGTGATAACCCATCTCGGAGCACCAGTTTAGTGGCTTCTGGGTCGGGGATGTTACATTATTTATCTTCTCAAACATTTTCTAACCATTTTAACATAAACATCATCATTAGATGTTTTTTTGTATCATCTTTCACTTAATCATCTATTTAAAATTATCCTACTACTCAAATATAATTTTGAAAAATTATTTTGTATAGGTTCAATGATCCTTCAACATTATCCAATATCAGTTATATAAGATCAAGGTCATTATTCAGTTTTCTTACCATTCCTTTTATACTTAAACTCAAAGTAATCCCAATATAAATAATTTCTTGATCATCAATTTTGTTCAATAGGATAAATATTTATTATTTATGCATTTATTACATACCATAAGATGATTGGTTCTTATTCTCAAATTTATTGTTTACCTTTTTAGGATTTGAAATATTTGGGAGACACTCTCATTATAGTTACATGTACTTTTAATACATAGATATTACATCTTTTTATATAAATATTCATTACACTACATTATGATTAATGTTATAATATTATAAGTATAATTGATTCAAAAAAAATTGAAACATAAAAAACTTTTTCATATTAGATCTATATAATCTCCCACTATGTTCATCATAACAAGCAACCTTCTTGGACATATCATACTTAAACTCTCTCTTAAAAATCTTGGGAATGGAAATATAAGAAAGGTTGTTCTCAATTACTCATTATGGTTCAAAAAAAGAAGATATTAGTGATCACTTAAACATAACATTATCATAATGGTATGAGAATATGATAATAACATTTGAAAATACATACCCTACATATAATTAAACATAATCATGAATTTTGGTGAAAATCATAACAGTTCCTATGAAGTTAATAATTAGTGAATCAATTAATATGTTCTATGAGATAATAACACAGACATAGGAATATGGAAAAAATAATCATATGATTATTCAAACATGTATAAATAGAAACATGATCATACATTAAGTTAAGGAAATGTAAGAAATCCCTGGTATAATATTATGTAAATGAATCTAGGTCAACACATAATGTTATGGATAAGAAAGCTAGGTTAATGCATAAACATATTTACATGAAGACGAGTATACACATAATTTTATAGACATAAAATCTAGGTCCACTAATAAATTATATTAAATTAAATAATATCCATGTATAATATATTTAACCCATTATTTATCTATCATTACCTAATTCATTGTAGGGATTTAACGGACCCAAATATTATATAATCATAATTCATTCATAAAAATAGAAGGAATCGACCTCAAACATTATATAATATTGAGCTTAAAGTCAATAATTCATTCTCATATATTTGGGGATATTTTCAGGTTTATAATAATAGAGAATTTGGCCATAAATTATATATAACATTACCTTATAATAAAATTTCAACACTTTTTATTGGAATCATTTTTTACAAAATATGAATATTTTAGGATAAAGCATGATTTATTTTCATTAAAAAACTCCATGTCATTCTACCCGACTTATTATATTACCATAACTATATGTAATCCATATGATTTTTTAAAAAATGTATCAAGAGCACAAAACGTTCAGTAAGGTATATAAAAATAATGAGAATCCTTATTCTAGTAAAAACATGAAAACTCAATAAATGGTTACCTTTATATCAATTCTCTTTTAGCAGAAGAAATTAAGGATTTTTAAATGAAAAAAATAGTTTTTTCAAAGGAAACCAATAAAATTGAAATAATAGAAAAATCATATAGGTATTTCAAGACATAGTTAACTGTATTAAACATACAAATTAAATAATCATATAGTTAACTTCCATACGCAATGCATTGGAGGTGTATAACGAACCCACACATCCTTAGATTATAACTCAAGCTTATTTCCATGTTTTATAGAGAAACCACACATCCCTATAGCATAACAGAATAACAATTCCATGGATTATAATTTAACCAACCATAAATATAAAAAACTTCCAAGAACAGTAAATAAATTAAAAAACATAAAATTTTCATTTTTCAACATCACACTCATAAAATATTCTTTTCACCCATAATAAAACATTTTCATATATTAAAATACATATCCATTTTTTAAAATTATTTTTAATTCCAAATTACCAAAAATGTGAATGAGGGTTCATATTTAAATAAGACATGAAATATTTTAAAGTAATCCAAACATTAAAAAATTGTAACTATAGTGGAAAATATGTTGTCACTGTATATGTTAAAATAGAACATTCCTTTTGTTTTTTGTAATGAATGTCACACATTCCATAATAATATTCATTTTTTTATTGAAAAAATGCAAGAAATACCAAAAATACCTTTATCAAAATATAATTTCTTAAATAGAATAATTGTTACAAAATATAGATGAAATAAAATTATACTTAAAAGGAAAACATTAAAAGATATTGTTTTAATGAAAATTCCCTTATCACTTTGGAAATAATTAAATCATATTCCCTATGAATAAATAAAATTTCAAAAAAAATTAAATATCCTAATAATAGAGTTATTCATTATATAAAATATAAATTAGACTGTATATAGGCCTCAAAAAAGAATAAAGGTTCCAAACATCAAAATATGCCTCAATTATGGTTATGAAAACTGAATAACATTATGATAATTGAGAATGCTAGACCATACGTACACATGAGATACAATTTAATTTCTCAATGAGAATTTTAGAAACTAGGAAAGTAACATTTTAACATTAAATAATTATAATAATGTAATATAATTTTTTCATTAAATATAAGTATATATATCATCTATGTAGTGTTGTAATGAGAATATAGTCATATTGAATTGTGAAGGTTGTAGTCCACTAGTACACCAACAACATAATCATTTTTAGTGATTGAAAATGTAAGAGAGAATATGATATATTTTCATTCAATAAATTTATAAATTTCATCAATACCATAATTATTTCATTAATATCACATATATTCATTAAAATTGTTCATATTACCTTCTATTTAAATCGTTTTGAAAAATGAATCACATTGCTCCATGAGGTGGTAATAAGTCGTACAGATGAGCGACGTTATCATATCCCCAAAGGATTAAAAAGAAAAACATTATATATGATATAAGACTCAATAGGTATAATATTATTATATTATCATGTATATATTTATATCCATCATCATACCAAACCATGATACGTGTTGATAGAAAACGTGTCTTATCAGTTTGTAAGGTCACGGTCTATCGTACACATGAGAAACATTATAATTTCACATTTGGGGGAATAAGGTATTTATATAGGTAATTACATATACATAATAATATATCATTATATGTGCTATACTATTGTCAATAAATATTAATAAATTAGGAATAGGTGAGGGTGTTGGGATAAGAAATAAAAAAATCATATTTAAGAATTTTAATTTTTTGTGGACCACCTCTTCAGGATTATACCTAAAGTATTCCTAGAATTTATTTATGAACAAAAATTTGATTCTATGATGAGGGTATAGAATTTTTTAATTCATTCTTTAAGGAAACTGAAAAACCAAATGGTTTTTAAGATGTGGAAATGATAGTAAGGTAAGTGGCCTTTTATAAGTTAGGTGAGTGGCTGAGTTGTAAGTACTGAATAAAAAAATGTGTTTCATTCTTTCTTAGATGAAAACCGTCCAAATTGTGTATTATAGAGAAATATAATTGATTTTTTTGATTTTTTTAAATATTTTTTTTGAAAATTGCTTTGGTCATTTTCACCCTTATCTGTTTAGTTTGACCCCTGGTAAACCAAATTTTATCTTAACCGTGGTAATTTATTTTTACTATTGTCACAATTAATTATGGTAAAAATTAATATGTTATTTTTTGATAATATATATTATCTTTATTCCAATTATGGAATCAAAATTTTCAAAATTAAATTCATAAAATATTAAAAGTAAAATTTAAAATGAAACCCGTAAATTCAATATTCAAGCAGTTATTAACAAAGTGTATTTTCAAGAAAAAGATGATGTTATATTAACTTTATGACAATGAATAATATTTTTTTGAATAAAAATTATAATGTATTAATATATAATCATTAAATTTCTTTTAAAAAATTTATCATTTTTTATTATCTTAATTAATAAAAATAGTTAAACATTTTTCACTTTAATTTTTTTTATGAAATTCCATTTTTAAACCCAAAAACAAATTTTTTCTAAAATACAAGATAATCTTTATTTAAAATTTATTAAGCTGTTTAAATATAAAACATTAATAAATAATTTAAATGAAATAAAAATAAAAAAACAATTGGACATTTAAATTACTTAATTTATGGAAAATAAATGACATTCAACAAAATATATATATTTTTTAATATTTATTCAAAATAGATATTTTCCAAAATAAACCTAGCATCTAAAATTCAATAAATTTTAATATCCTTATTTTAAAAGAAGATATTTATTTTTTAAAATTCATCATATCACAAATATAAATTAATATTTAAGATAATTGTTTTAATAAAATGGTTTAGTTAGAACTATTTCCATTCTGTTTTAAAAACATTACAATATTTTTATAATTAATAAATTATGAAAGTGATTGATTTAATCATTACATGCTTTGTTACATTCTTCCCCACATTTTGAAATTATGTCCTCATAATTTTAGTCACTTATTAAATAAGTGGTGATATATTTCTCTCACAGAATTCTCAGATTCCCTTGTTGTCTCTTCAACCATATGGGGTTTTTAAAAAACCTTAACTTGGTGAATTACCATATTCTGAAACACATTATCCCTAAGGTCAAGAATATAGAAAATTTGATCCTCAAATAAAATATTATCTTCTAACTAAACTACTTCACTGATCAGAACATGAGATAAATCTATAACATATTTTCTCATAAATGAAACATAACATACATTATGTATTAGGGATAAATTTGGAATCAAATTCACTCAGTAAGAAAATGATCTACATAACTTTAGGTTTATATGTGGTCAAATGAACCATGAATATGACATTATATTTTTAAATAAACTTATTACACTTTTTCCAAGATATACATTGAATAATACATGATCACCAATCTCGAATAAAATATTCTTTATCTAGTTATACACATAATTTTAATCCATACTATTAGCCATCCTCATATATTCCTACATCAAAAAACATTCTCATATATTTCATCTACCATGTATTGTCCCATAAACTCCCATTATCCTATTTAGTCCCAAAATGATTGTATTTGACACCTCCTTCTAAATAATACCGCAAATGGTGAGATCATTATACTAGAATGAAAACTATGATTATAAGAAAAATAAATAAAATAAATATATTAATCCAAAATTACATGGAAATACATTGAACAATAATGAATCATATAATACATGTAAAATATCATCTACTCAGAATGACCATCAGTTTGAGGATCAAAAGTTTTGCTGAAATTTAATTCAGTACCCAACGAATTTTGATGTCATTTCAAAACATTATGTTTTAAACTGGGATCTCAACCTAATACAATGGAGAGTGGAAATTCATGTAACCTAACTAAATCCTTTAGATAAATTCAATAATGATTATATAAATAAATTATATATATAATGGGATGGAAATGTTTAGATTCAATCATTTCATCTATAGTAACCAAAATTTTATTGATATCTCATAGACTCTTTGAAAATTACACCACAAAATATAAGGATATATTTTCCCATTTCCAATCCATCACTCATAAGGGTTGAAACATTACTTTGTTAATTTTTATTCTTATTTATCCTACTAATGAGTCAAAACATAATAATAAATTGATAAATATCTATTTTCATATTATCCCACCAGTAATACCCCCAAAGGTCCATATACATATTAGTGTTTCTTGGATGAATCAAAAATTTAAAACTATGATCTTCACTCAACCCCTATTTCTACCCCTAGGAATCACATGGCACACATAATTTTTTACAAATCATAAAACACATTATTAATCAATATTAATATTGGCCAACATATCCTTATGAATGGATTATACCTTTTCCTAGAAATATTGACACTCATTTTGATATTGTATAATTCTATCTAAAAATTATAATGCATTGAAACCAAAAACAAATTGGGGATTACCTTGAGACTATAAGATATAAGCCAAAATATTTCAAATAATTGACTCAATAGTCATGTTACAAATGTAACATGGTTAATGTAGCATAATTTTTCTATCTCAATGAATCAACCAATTTTTTCTTTTATAAGATGGTAAGGAATCATGCCACCATAATCATTAATCAGTTTTATCTATCTTCTATAACTCATGTTAAATTAATTTTGAATGGATATCTAATTAACTCATTTATGATCATTATATATTCCACAGTTTAGTATATTAAAATTATTCCTCATAATTTTAATTAAAAAACTAAAAAATCTAACTCCAGATCATGTGTGGTGTATTATAAATCATGAGGTATATAAAGATGTGAAGCATATACAATTAACTGATCATTATGAATTTTTACATAACCATTACATTTTAAAGAATAATCACTTTGGATGAAGAATTATCAATTCCTGGAAGGAAAGGAAAAACATTAGCATTCAATAATTTTATTTTTAGTTCCATAAAACATTAATCACATTTTTTTCCTAAAAAAATTAATTTCATTTCGAGTTAGATTAGTCAGTGGAGTATAAATCAAAGAAATGATTTCAACAATCTATCGGTAGTTACCCTCTAACCCAATATATCTTGGGATATCTATAATATTTTTGGGTCTTGTTAATAATTTAATATATTTTTTAGAAGGATAATCAGTTTTTCCATCATTAAATATAATATGTCCAAGAAAAAAAATTTGTTTAGTCAATATTTCACACTTTTTAAATTTCGTATATATTTTCTTTTATTTTATGTTTTGAAAAAAATACTTAGGTTTTATTCATGTTCCTCTAAACTACTAGAGTAAACTAAAATATCATTAATAAATAAAATGAAAAAAATGTCTAATAACTCATGGAAAATATATTCACAAGGAACATAAATATAAATAGTGCATTGGAAAACCAAAAGGAAATTACTAGAAATTCATATTGCTCATTTCTTGTATGAAATCCAGTCTTGAAAATATCTTACTAGTTTACCTTTAGGTAATGGTACAAAATCCAAAGATCAAATTTTCAAAAATACATATCTCCATATAACTGATCATAAATATCATTGACATGAGAAAAAAGACATTTGTTGTTTATAGTTATGTTATTCAAGGATTCCAAATAATTTTGATGTCTGATTCAACCATATATATTTTTAACAAACAACATCAAAGAACCCCATGATACCGATCATGGTGGAATGAAACCTTGATTTAACAACTCATGCAATTTCTTTTTCAATTCTAGAATTTAAAATCGAGACATTATATACGGTGTTTTTGAAATATTCTTAGAATTTGAAACGACGTTAATATTAAATTGAACCTACCAATCATTAAAAACACCAGGAAAATCATCATGGAATACATCAATGTATTCATTTACTTCTGGAACGTTACTATTTTTATCATTTTCATAATTTTCAAATAAAATGGGCTAGGTAAAATTCATTGCATTATCTAAAAAATTTCTCAACTTCATGGTATGTTATCAAAATAATGAAATCATTGAACATATATTTCATTTATCTTCAATCTATCATAGAATGAAAACATGAAATATAATCCATTAAATGAATTAAATAAAACTCTAATTTGACTATTTTAACAGTATTTGTAGAAAATACCATCCAACTAATAAAAAAAAGATTAGCATAAATATTTTTGGTATTAATATATCCACCTAGAGTTGTCGAAAGATGCGTGATCCTCTGTTCCTATATAGATATTCCAAATTTACATGAAAATTTCTCAAAAATGAAAGAATATGAAGATCCATAGTAAAATAGGGTATTGTTATAATTAGAATAAACCATTAACATACCAATTAACACTACATTTGACTATCCAACATCAACTATGAGTAACAAATTTTGGGCTCGTTGGCATAATTCCCCAATTCATTACAAATAAAAAATATTATCATTGATTTTTCATTTTTGGTATGATAATTTTACATACATTCATGAGATTTCTGACCAAAAATAACACATTTGGAGCACATTATATATATTATAATAATTTCTCCATAATTCTTTTTACCACACATATCATTAAATGTAAACACAATATTCTTAACTTCAGACATCTTTGGTGAATAATTTACTATTTTATATCGATATGAAATCTTCTAATATTTTTTTTCATGGAATAATCATTATCATAAAACTATTTTTCGACATTTTGAATACATTGAAAAAAATTCTTACAGATATATAATTCATGGTAAGCCAATGAACTTCAATATCTTGGCTAAAATCTTGAGTAAAACCGATTAGTCATATTATCATAATCGTGGATAAAATTTGGGGCGTACCCACAAGTCGAGTGAAATTTATTTCATATACAACTACCAAAATAACCTTATTTAATCTCAATTTCGTGAATTATTTTTCCATCTTTTTTTGAAAATTTTTGGGAGAATATTTCTCAAGGAAACAATTCTTAAATTCATCCCATTCCAAGGAATCGATTACTTCCATTTCTATGATATGCTTAATAACTAACCAAAACTATTCATATTCACCTTCAAAATGATAAATAGAAATTATTTCATGTTGATGATATAAATATCTCATGACATCAAATAACTTTTCTAGGGCCTTAATCCATCCTTCATCAATCATGTGGTAAAATAATCAACTAAATGATAGTGGATGCTACCCCATGAAATGATCCAAAACTAACATGTTCATTCAAGGTTTATTGGGCTTCTCTCTGTCATGGATACCAACACCATTAATATATTCTATAAATTGATCTGTATATTCAAAAATTAGTACTACTTTAATTCCAACCCTTTATGGATGAGGATTTGAGAGGATACATTCCTCTCAATGCCTTCCCACTAAAAAATTCTTCTTTATTCTATGGAAAACAATTGTAAATAGAAATATTATAAATGAATCAACATGGTAATATTTTAATTATATATAATTTCAACTTAATTATATTGTGAAATAATTAAATTGTAATCTATTATCATTCTCATAATTTCTAAATTAATCTAAACTAACATATAATAGTAACTATAAGTACTTAACCCTAAACATTACATAATAATTTGTTTTACGTCAAGATTTAATTCCCTTACATTTTGGGGAAATTTTAGTTTTAGTGTTTTATAAAATTAGTCAATGAATAAAACATGAAATAATAAAATAATAAAATGTGTACTCTTTTTATTAGTATATATTTTTTCATAATATGAATATTTTAAGATCAAATATGATTTAATTTCAAGATATTTTTTAACAATATCTATCTTGCACTACACCACTACCTTATGCATCAATAAAACCTATGAATTTTTTTTATAATGCTAAATGATTACTAAAATATCATTAAGAAAAATAATGAAAATTTTAGTCCAGTTAAAAAATGAATACCCATGAAACCTTTATATTTTTATCAATTCTCTACTGAATAATGAAATAAATTATTTTCACATAAAAACACTCACACATTTTGATCAATGTTAATTATTAAATTTAATAGAAATAATGGATAAAAGATTTGGGTATGTGGGGAAATAATAATCCATAGTACTCTTAAAACTGTAAAACCATAAAATCAACTTCCATAACCAATGAATTTAAGGGCTATCATCTACCAACCAATCCTAAATTCATAACATAACAACTAATACTTGGTTTATAACATAACCACCCATACATTTTTTATCAATTAACCACCTTCCATAATTTATAACATAAATACATATCATTATAAAAAATTTTCAATAACCATAACATAATCATAACTTATAAAAGATATTAATTTTCAATATCACTCACATACAATATTCTTTTCACTAAAAAGAAAACATTTTTAGATATTAAAATACCCAACCCTATGAAAATAAAATTTTCAATACCAAATTACCCAAAAAGGGAATGAGGGTTTTTACTTAAATCAAAATCAAAATCTTTAAAAAGAATCTAGCAATCAAATAATGGTTATGATGGTTTAAATTTTTTTCATCACATATGTTAAAATATAATGTTCTTTTTGTCATTTTTATATAAAGTCACACATACCATAAAAATATTCAAATATATTAAAAAATTGAAATAATAAAAAAATACCTCTATATAACTCTAATTTATATAATAATATCACTTTAAATACATGTCCATGGATGGAAAAAATAGTTATAAGAATGAAATTAAAAGAGAATAGTTTTTACCTAAAATTCCATTATCAATTTAGAAATAATAGATTACTAATCCCCAAGGTAGAATAATTTTTTAAAAACATTAAATACAATTAGAATAGATAAATTCATGAAATAAAATCTCTAAGGGAATCTATATAAACCTCGTAAAAGAATATAGGTGAATAACATCAAAATATTCCTCAATCAAAGGATAATGAGACAAAATCCATTTCCCATAGTCTAACATAAATTTATTATATTCTTCAATATTTTTTTTAATTTTTACTTTATTATAAACATTTTTCATGTTTTTCCTTTTATTTAACTTTTTACCCTTTTAAACATGATTACTTAATGAATTATGTTTAAATAATATTTTTTTACCATATTTTTCTTATGTGTCAAAAAAGACTTTGGTATGTGGAAAATAGTGAATATGGTAATTATTAAGACATTTCTCAGACAATAATAATGACATAATTATCATATTTATAGATAAATAAAAATCGTAAGACCAATAAATAAATATTATTTTTATAAATTAACTATATTTTGATCATGGAGACTGTATGACATTCATACACATGAGTAACATTTTCATTCTTTAACGATGATTATGGAATAAATTTAAGTAATATTTTTTCGTCTCATAATGAAAATAAAATAATATATACCATATTATTTATTTTAATATAATTATATATGTCTTCGATTTTGTGTGGTGATGAAAAGAGTGTCACATCACTTTGTGAATGGGGTAATAAACATGTACAAGAATGATATTATCATTTTTCAGTGAGTCAAATGTATAAAGAAAAATGATATATTGTATTTTTATAGTGATAAATATGGAATTAGTATCATAATTATTTTATTTACACTACATATATTTATCAAAATGATTATTATTACCTTCCATTTATGGGGTTAGTGAAAAATGAGTCACATCGCTTCGTGAGGCGGTGGTCAGTTGTACCCACGAGCGATGTTATCATATTCCCCACAGAATGGAATATAAAAAAGGTATATATATATATATATATATTATTACTAAATAGTAATAGTTATGCTATTAAAATAATATATGTACTCTATATGCATCATTATTCCCAAAATTAAGATGTGCTGTTTGAAAACATGTCACATTGGTTTGCGAGGCAGTAGTATGTCGTACACATGAATGATGTTAACATTTCCCAGGTGAGAGAAGATGAGATAAATATAGTTCATTCAATTACCATAATAAAACTTTAGTATTTTAGAGATAATAGTAATATTATATAATGAAAAATGATGAATATTTGAAGGAGGAAGAAGAATAAATAGTACAAAACTCATTGTTAAGAATTTTACGTCTTGTCCTTCCACCTATTTAGGATTAAACATAGAGTATTAAAATAATTTATTTTTGAAGAAAAAAAACTTATTCGAAAAAGGTATGGAAATTGAAATGTTAATTTGGATTCCCATGGATGAAATAATGGTCTTATGGTGGGAATATAAGAGGGTATGGGTGACCTTTTATAAGTGATTTTAGTATCACACATATAATATTTTAAAATAAAAAGGTGTACCCAAGATTTTAACATTCAAAAAGGGTAAATATATGTTATATAGATAAGTAAACATAATAAAGTCAAAAAAAATTATAAGATATATTTTAGAATAGTAATTAATTCATTTTAATCCTTATCTTTTTAGTTTAACCCTCGGTAAACCCATTTACCACAACTCTAGAAATAAATTTTTTTTATGTCACTATTAATTATAGAAAAAAAATTATTTTTACCTTATTATAAAATATAAATTATTCTGATTCAAACATTTAATCAATTTTACCAAATTAAATTCAATAAGTGGAAAAATAAATTTTAAAACAAAACCACAAACGTGGTTAAAAAATTGGTTTTGTGGAGGTGTATTTTTCATGAAATAGATGATTTTATATTAGATATATCGTGAATAATAATATTTTTTGGAATATAATTTCATAATTATTGATATATAATATATAAATTATATTTAATTAATTTAACATTAGGTATTATATTAATAAAAAATATAGAAACATTATGCACTTTACAACAGTTTTTATGAACACCCCATTTCTATCCCCAAAAACAAATTTATAATAATGAAAATTTAAATATTACTAAAACTTATTTAAGAGGATTAAATATTACTAAATGATACTTATTTAAATTTAATTTTTAATAAAAAAGAATTTTACTTTTAAATTTCCAAATTTATTAAAAAGAAAGGACTTATTTTTACAAAAACTGCATTTTCACTATTAATGAGAAATTAATATTTTAAAAAAAATATCAAAATTTCACCATAATTAAATATTTAAATTATTATTTAAAAATTTATTTTAGTTTTTTTAATTCATATTTAAAATCTTATAATATAATATTTTAAATAAAACCTTATGAGAAAAGAGTTTAGTGAAAACTATTTCCCTTCTTATTTAAAAAATACATTATTTTTTGTGATGAATAAAATCATGAAAGTGATTTGTAATATCATTAAATAGGATTATAAAATAAATTCCAAAGGATTAGAAATTATTACATTCTAATATAACTCATTTAAAATAAATGTGGTTCATAAACATCTTATCATTTCATCAAATCATAGCCTGTGGAAAACAAACTAGTTTCATAAACATCGTTTTCAAATAAATATAAACCACCCCCAATAGAACATGAATGTAATACATGGATAATATCCCACATAAATCATAAAATAAGTTATGGTTGTTTATATTTATTCAAATTAAATATTATTAAAAATTTATGAGGGAAATACCCTTTTCACTTTGAAAATCACTTTGAAAAAATAAATCTAAAAGTATTGTGAAATTTATATTATTTGAAAAATATAATTTGAAACTTATAAAGGATTTTTTATACTATTTTGTGGTCATGAAGAATTAAAATTTCAGTTCATTTTTTATAAATTAAAATAAAAGTCCATTCTTTAGTTTTTAAAAATTTAAAAAGTACCACTTTCAGAAAATTAAAACTATATTCATTTTGAACCATTTCATAAATATTCCAACATTGGAAAAATGAGATTAAAAAATAAATTTTTAATATTAAAAAACTCATGAAAATGTTTTTAAAAATCATGGATATGAAGAAAATTTACTTTTTTATAACGATTGAAATGAATTTGATTTTCCTTAAAAAATCCCTTAGTATATTTATTATATAAATGGAGGAAAATGAATGTAATAAATGTAATATCATGAAATAAAAATAGGATAATAAAATTTAGGTCTTTATTCATAGATATATTATAGTATTTCTTTATCAAAAAATATAATCATAAACAATCCTGACAAACAATGAGATTATCACATAAAACAATTACCGTTTTGAAAACATTCAAATAATAAGACCCATTAAATAAAGAACCATATATGGATTTTTAAATCCACATAAATATAAAAATAATAATTAAAAAATTCATTAATATTTAGTATATACACCACATAAAAATTTTTAAATATAATATGTGTGTCACAAAAATAAAGGTTAAATGAAAATCTATCGCCTCAATTCCAACATATTTTATACATGTTATATAACATATTTATAATAAATATATAATATGACTATAAAAATATATATCATTCCATAAATGATTTTATTATATTCTTTAGTTGCACTTTTTTAACAATCCCTTATTTATATAACTATTCTGGGTGATTCCGATATTGTTTTTCTTATATGTGTTTTTGGCCATTTAGGAACATGTGACTTGGACATATTACAATAATATCAATAATAATAGTAATAATTATGATGTAAATATCATATATATTAGTTATTTATATATAGATATTCATCCACGAAATTATATATATATAAATTAATTACACATTTCATAGAGACGGCAGGTCATACATATGCATTAGTGTTATTTTAACTTTTCAAAGTATGGAATAAATGTGTTATAAATAATAATTAAACTTTAAATAATCATTATTATATCATATATAACACATATATTAATTATATATATCCTTATTTTCATCAATGTAAATTTAAAATGAAACATTACACACCTGATTTCATGGAGGCAATAGTCCATACATAAGAATGATTGGTGTTATCATTTTCCAATGGATTGGATGGTAAGAAGGTATATCTAATATTATCCTTATATAAGAATAATTATTTCATAAGTATTAAATATAATATTTAAACACACCTTAATAACCATGTAAAGACCCAGAATTTCTGCAAACTTTTTTTTAATTATATGGAATTATTAAGAGGCTACGAAAATCGATGGCACAATATCCTAAGGACTGAGGATCCCATAAAAGTATTTCAAAAAAAATTAACAGTATGTTCTGTAAATGTGCAAGGGGTATTTCTATCCTTTGAACTTGTGCTCGGATTAAAAATCTGAGGGCACCGTTAAATTCACAGTGCTGGGATTTGCTTAGGTGAGACTTAACTTCGACCCGCAAGGGTCGGATGAAAAATTTAATTTTTGGACTTTTTAAAAAATAAAAAATTAACTAAATAAGATATTTTATCCTTTTTGAATTAGTTGAGAAGAAAATTCTAGGGTTTCTGTGTAACATCGGGCAATAAATGTGGGTTATTTAATTACATTAACCTATGGTCGTGTAACTGAAATGCTAGTGGTTTATTTGGATCATTAATTGTGATACATTAATGAATCATATTAATGAACCAATGTGGGGATTTTTTTTCATTTTATTTAATCAAATCATTGGTGTGGGTATTGGGAACCCACAGGAGAACTATTGACAAAGTGCTGGCGACATGATCCTCCAACGAAGAACAGAGAATTGATGATGCCATTTGAGAATTCAATCCAGAGGTTGAAGAACACTAATGAACACCTTCGAATGTGGACCATTTTTACTCATCTTCAACATCTACCAGTGAGTTCAATGTATGGGTTTTGATTTATATTCTAAGATTTGGTGATTTTTGAATTCCTTCCCATGTTAACGCGGAGGGTGCGGGCCGAACTGAACAAGGCCCAGACCATCCACCGATCTCGGTTTGATGTGTTCCTCATGGGTGACCAAGAAAGTTTTATGGTAAGATGAAACAGAGGGTCTAGAAGTAAATTCGGCATCCCTGGAAGCCTGTAGGTGTAGTCGAGAAGGAAATCGGACCACCAGAGCTTCACTGGTGGCCTGAAGAAGCATCGTCAGCGCGACACTTCTGGCACAGCGGCATCAGTGACCGGCGATATAAAGGGGATACCGACCCACGCAGGCACCTTCGCGGGTAGGGGCAGCCAGCCTTTTCTAGAAGCATTCATGGTGGGCGGCGTGCCGTGGAGGAGATGGCGATAGCCAATGGGCTGTCGTGGAGGAAGTGTCATGGCTTCGATAGTGGTGGTGGTGAACCCGCATCCGCGGGTCCCAACCTAGATCGGTGCACCAGAACCATTATCTGGAGGGGAGGTGCCAGCTTGGAGCCCCCTTCTGGAGACCCAAAATGCATGTGTTCTATTTGGGAGGGGATTAGACCCCTCCCAGCTGGCTGATCGCGCCCAGCCAGCAGGTCTGGCTGGTCTAGTTACACGGCGGCCCTCCCCCTGTCGGGTGGTCAAACCAGTTGCGCGACCCAATGAGCTGAGCCCATGGCCTAGAAAGCCGGAAGAGGACCATCCAGACTGGCCTGGGCCTAGACAATTCGGTCTGGCCTCAGTGGGCTAGTTTGGGTTGATCTAACCATGTCGGGCCAGACCCGGACCCTTTTTGACCGAATTTCATGTAACAAGCCATATCTTCTCAACTGGATGTATGTTTGAAAAACCATCTGCAGTGCTAGAAACCAAAGTAAAATGAGGTCCTTTTGAGATACTCCACTTGGGATTTAGATAATGTTAGTGTACATCTGTGTTGGATCAGACATGAATTCAACTGGGCCCTCGGCACTAAAATTCTTATAGCTTATAGATCGGGTGTCTAATTGATGCACCTTATGTTTCTTTAGAACCCTTATGACATGGAGGTTTTTGGGTTAATTATTCATGGGAATTCATGGAGGTTGATGTATGACTGATGGATTGAGGAGAAGATCCTCCCAGAATCAATTGTGCTAGGTGCGAGAAACCAATGGCTAGTTGTGACGTGATGAAGCAGCTAGAGATCATTTGTGGGTCGGTAGTTCGTGATCCTTTGTGAGTCAGAACTTAGAGATCCACTATGGATCCATAGTTCGTGATCCTCTATGGGTCAGTACCTAGCGACCCTCTGTGGGTCAGCACTTAGAGATCCATTGTGGGTAGGCACTTAGAGATCCTCTGTGGGTCGGCACCTAGATATCCTTTGTGGGTCGGCACCTAGAAATCCTCTCTAGGCTAGCACCTAAAGACCTTGTGTGTTCTTGAAGTAAAAGGCTATCTACATAATAATATGATATAGTTTTATGAATAATCATCTTTATTCGTGTTCTTTAAGTGATATACCAAGTGTGAGATGAGTCTTTTACTTTTTGCTTTGTGATTGAGTTCATGCTTTGTGGTTTTTCCTTAGTGGAATTCTTGGAGACCATTGGGGGTCTTAGGGACCTACTAGGTATTGTTATAGTCACCCCTACAAGGGCTTCGCCCGCACCTTATTGTGTCTTATGTAGACAATGGACAACATTGAACAATTTTTGGGAGCCAGGACTAGATAGTGCACGGAGGTGACCGGTTGTCATTGAGAGATGCAGTGATGAGTTGTACCAACCATTCATGTAGTATAATTGGTAGATAACATCATGAATTTTTATTCCTTTTTTTGTGTTTTCTTTTAGGTGGGTTTTTATTCTAGACGATTCTAATTTAGTTTATACTTTTACTTTCACCCTTTATACTACGTGGTTTTTTATTGTGTGTACATAGTCTGTGTGTTTACAGGTTTAATGGAAATTCCTTCTCTTTTTGGGTTTCCCATTTCTTATGCTAGTCACCAACCTATAATATATGGAAGGTTTCCTTGGGGTAGTCACGCCACTATCCCTAGGGGACGGGTCATGAAAATTTGGTATCAGAGGGTGGTCGGTTCTACCAGAAGAACTAAGAGTCTATATTTTGAATGGAGCAATAATGTTATATGTCTTGAGTTTGGGTTTCAGTTTGGGGAGTCTTGTGTTGGTGTGGTGGCTAACGTATCCATACACTCGAACCCTGAATTATGATTTTTGACTCGGTACATGAAAAAATTATTGTCATGTGTTTTGAAAAAAAAATTACTTTTGATCTTTTTGAGTTATCTCACTAGGTATAGATTGGTTAATGTGGAGAATTTGTTTATTTACATCATGCTACCACATAGACAGCCATCCAGGATTTCAGTGAGAGATCATTATAATGGCCCACCGAGCGATGATGCTTTGGTACAGGTCCCTCATACATCGATGGTACCTTCGGGTGGTGTTCTAGTAGCACGACTACCCATAGGGCCGCATATGCGACCAGACCCACCAGAAAACTGTGCACGCTGAATGAGAATGTTGTATGAGTTCCAAAGATAGAGGCCTTTGAGGTTTCGAGGTGAGATAGATCCCCAGGCTGCTAAGGAATTTCTAGGGACTGTGGCATGGGTTTTCTGCTTGGTTAGGACACCCGCAGACCAGATGGTGATCCTAGATGCTAGCCTCTTTGAGGGAACAGTAGGGAGATAGTGGATCCTGATTCTCTAGAAACATTAGGAGGGGACACTCTCCTAGTTGGACTTTGATATAATATTCAAGGAGGATTTAGTACCAGTGAATTTACCCTCAGTGTGTATTTAGGAGCTACTGTACTTACAACAAGGTTTCCTGACAGTGGCCCATTACTCAGTGAGATTCACTAACCTCTCTTGATACTCCACTGACATGGTAAGAAACCCATTATTCTGAGCCTGGACCATCAAGAAGGTTCTTAGACAAGAGATCATAGCATCAATGATATCACTCAACATCCCGATACAACCTAGATTGCTAGAGGGGGCACTATTGGTGGAGAGATTCCTTTCTAAGAAGGCACCGATAATGAGAGTTACAATCATATGACATGCAGTCAATCCATCTATAGTAGGCAGTAGGAAGATAAAGGAGAGGACTAAATGGGCTAGATCTTCTGGAGGACGACCCCAGGACGCAGGTTTGGATGTGAGGATATCACAAGGTAGAGGAGGTTATCTGAGGATTAGAGTCTGTTACTCTTGTGGTGGAAAGGGACACATGGATCATGAATATCCAACTCCCTGCGTGGAAGATCATCAGAAGGTTGACAGAAAGCCACGTCAGAAATAGAGGCTCTTGTGAGGAGGTCCCAAGGGAAGCATATGGGGCAGAGGAGCAAGCCATGCAACATGCGGTAGTAGATGTTCTGAGGTTCTACAACCACCACCCCCAAGTGGTCCACCCCGACCACATAGAGTAGGAGGATAGGGATAATATCACCTACAGAAATATGAGGCCTATGACCATGATGCTCTATAGATTATTTGAGGTATGATATATGTCTATTCTACCCTAGCTGCAGTACTTATAGAAACAGGTTCCAGTCACTCATATCATTACGTGGCTCTTGTTCGGAGCTCGTAGATTCTGGTGGAGCGGATAGCTTGATCCTTTTGATTAAAGAATATTACGAGATAGGATTCGATGATTATGAACTAGTGTCGGCAGTGTGAACTTACTCTAGGAGGTGAGAGCTTCGAATGGGATCTATTAGTAGTGATGTCAAGGAATTACGATGTCATCATGGGTATGGACTGGTTATCCATGGTCCAAGCTCTGGTCGACTGTTTTAGGCACAAATTACAGTGTTTTCATGAATATGGGACCATTTTTTCCTTTATCAGAAAGACTAGAAACATTGAAGCTAAGGATAGACTTTATCAGAGAAGGGTGTAGCTGATCAATAATCAGTTGGCTGACCTTACCCTCAGAGTGGTTGATGAGATGAGTCTGAGCTATCCTGTAGTAGTGGACCAGTATGCTGATGTCTTTCCTGATGATGTTCTGGGACTACGTCCTCACAAATAGGTGTACATATACATCAACGTATACCGCAGGATAACACCGATATCTACATCATCATATCATATGGCTCCCTTAGATATTCGTGAGTTGAGGGTACAACTGGAGGAATTTCAGGTTTAGGGGTTCATAAGGGACAGTATTTCTCCATGGGAAACCTCGATTGTTTTCTTCAAGAAGGAATATGGGAGTTTGAGGATTTGTGTGGACTATTGGTTCCTAAACTAGGTGAACATGAAAAACAAGTATCCACTCCCAAGGATTGATGATCTCTTCGACCATCTGAAGAGAGATCACTAGTTTTTGAAGATATACCTCAGATCATGTTATCATCAACTCAGGGTACGAGATGAGTATGTACTGAAGACGGCCTTCATTTGCATGTATGGTCGTTATGAGTTCTTAGTGGTGCCTTTCGGTGAGACCAATGCTTCGGCAATGTTCACGGGACTCATGAACATGATCTTCCATCCATACCTCGATCTCTCTATGGAGGTCTTCATTGAAAAAATCTTAGTGTACTCAGTGTCAGAGGAGGACCACACCACACATTTGTAGATAGTTCTAGATATACTCCGAGAGCACTATCTATATGTAAAGATCTTGAAGTGCCAGTTCCGAATGCGAGAGGTCCCCTTTTATGGGACATGTTATCTCAATGTCCATAGTTGCAGTGGGTCTGGTGAAGATAGAGTCAATGTTTGCTTGGGAATCACCCATGAGTGTGACTGAGGTGTGGAGTTTCCTAGGAATGTATGGGTACTACCATAGACTCGTACCTAACTTTTCCAAATTAGCAGCACCCTATTCACTTTTGAAAAGGATCGGAAATCCTTTCTTGTGGACAGATAGATTTCATCATAGTTTGAAGGAGTTGAGGCGATGATTGAAAAGTGCCCGCATCTTGAGGCTTTCATAAGAGGGTGTTGGGTATGTATTCTACTTCAACGCATTAGGGATCAGACTGGGATGTGTCCTGATGTGGGATTAATCAGTGATCAGCTACGGATCACAGTAGTTGAGACATAATGAGAAGAACTACGCTACCCATGACCTGGAGTTAGAAGTAGTGGTCTCTTCCTTGAAGGTGTGGCAGCACTACTTGATGGGAGAATAGTTTATTATCTACTCTTATCACAAGAGTCTCAGGTATATCTTCTCACAAAAGGACCTCAACCTGAGACAGTTGTTATGGTTGGAGTTCTTATAGGATTATGACTTTGAGATAGTGTAAACTCATCGAAAGGGGAACATGGTGGCAGACGCACTCTACAAGAGGTATGGTTTATAATTACTGAGTGTGGAGATAGAGCAGCTAGCCACATTGCAGGTATCATTCATGGATAGTGATAGAGCACCATAACTATAGTTCATGACACTCACTTCCCAACTCATTCAGCAAATCATGGAGGCTCAGCTTGAAGACGTTGACTACGAGACCCAACGTGCTCAGATATCCTCAGGACAGGCTTCTGAAAAAGTTTATGAAGGTGGCGAGAATGTCATCCTTTTCTGAGGATGCACCATGGTACTAGAGATGCTATGGGATAAGGTGTTGAGCTGGTTCCAAATATCCCCTTTGGCGGTACATCCAAGTCTGGAGAAGATGTACCAGGTCCCTCGACGTCAGTACTGGTGGCCAGGGATGAAGAAAGAAGTGGTAGAGTTTGTTTCATGATCCCACACTGGTAAGCAAGTTTAGGCCGAGCACTAGGTTCCAGCTGGCTGGACTCAGCCATCTGAGGTTCCGGAATGGATGTGGGATTGAATATCCATGGACTTCGTGACTGGGATACCATGTATATTTAAGGGCCATGATTCCATCTAGGTAAATGTTGACCAACTCACCAAGTCAGTCCACTTCTTACCCATCTGAGAGCATGGAGTTGTAGATGTCTTGGGATTCCTCTTCATACAGAAGATAGTACAACTTTATGGGTTCCCATTGATGATAATTGTAGACACCAGAGAAGTCCGTTGTTCCCAAACGAAGCTCCGGATGCGGAAAGCGAAGTGATATTTGGAGTCAGAGGCACGTTCCGGAGGGCCCGGAGGACTTGCGCGAAATTTCAGAGCCCCGCGCGCAAAGTTGAGTCGCAGCGCGCAATCCTTCCGGGATGCGCGCAATCGGCAGGGCCGGCGCGCAATTTTGCGCGCCCCGAGCTCCCGCGACTCCCTTGCGCGCCGGGTCCGGATTCTGCGCCAGCGAAGGGAATTCCGCGCCCGTGAAGAGAATTCCGCGCCCGAGACCGGATTCCGCGCCAGGGGTTGCCTATAAATATAAGGCGACCCCCGACGTTTTGAAGGTTGCCAGAATCTGAAGCGTCGCTCGTTCGCGCAATCCAACCCCTTCCGCGTGCAATGCCGATCTTCAGGTAACCTCCTTTCTTTCGCGCAATAGAGCCTTGGGGTTCGCCTTCACGCGCAATCCCCTTGGCTCCTTTCCTTTGAATAATCCTTAACCCGAAGGCCTTTGCGCGCAAAAGAAGCCTCTTGCGCGCAATTGCCCCCGGGTGCGCGCAATCCAGCCCGATTGCGCGCACCCCCCCATTTTCAAAGTGGCCATTCGTTCGAGAATGAGCCGTTGCCCCCGCGTGCTACCCGAAGCCCGGTGCGCGCAATCTCAATCATCCGCGCGCAAAGGGCTGGCCCGATTGCGCGCCAGCCCGCCATTTTGCGCGCCGACCTGCTGTTTTGCGCGCAAAGCTCCTCTTTTGCGCGCAATCCGCCAGGGTCGCCCCCCTTGACCCCCTGAGGGTACCTGCCTGCGTGGCGCCTGATGATCTTCATCCTGGGTGCCTGCACCGCGCGTTGTCTTCCCGTGCGGCCCTCCAGGCTTGCGCGAAGTGACACGGACCCATCGGCGGCAACCAACGTCCAGCATGACGTTAAACTGCGCATACGTCCAGCATGACGTTAAACTGCGCATACGTCCAGCATGACGTTAAACGGCGCATACGTCCAGCATGACATTAAACTGCGCATACGTCCAGCATGACGTTAAACTGCGCATACGTCCAGCATGACGTTAAACTGCGCATACGTCCAGCATGATGTTAAACTGCACATACGTCCTGCAAGATGTTAAACTGCATTCGTCCGAGCTACAAGACGTTAAACTGTTCAGCATACGTCCAAGCTGCACGACGCTAAACTACCTAGCCTTCATCGTCCAAGCTACAAAGACGTTAAACTGTACAGCATTCGTCCCTCATGACGCTAAACTGCACCACGTCCGCGCTGTAAGACGTTAAACTGCCAAGCACCTTCGTCCACAACACACGACGTTAAACTGTACTTCGTCCGGCAAGACGTTAAACCGTCTGCTTCGTCCTCAACACACGACGTTAAACTGTACTTCGTCTGGCAAGACGCTAAACCGTTCGCATCACCCGATCCCGTGCCTCGCACGCAGGGTCCCCCCCCCGGTTTGGATGTGGCCCCCACCCGCTCGTCTCTGCAGGGATGTCGGGATTGCCCCTCTTTAGGGACGATTTAATGGGAGCGGCTTTTCCCTACGGGGGTAGGGTATTACAAACCCCTAGTTTCTTGTGGGGGGCTGCACATGTGTATCTCCATTGCGCTCCCCCACTGCCGAAGCCAGTAGAGGGTGTGACTGGGATCGAGGTGTCTCCTACTTTCGGTCCAAGTCCCTTCCAACTGAGTTTTGCCGCATCCGGGCTGCCTCAAGTGCGTAAGTCCTGACAGAATGAACTACGTGGACTTTGATCCCTGTCTTCTAAACAGGGTACGTAGGAAGCCTCCCTGAGGTTCAAGCCCACCACCTGGTCGTCCCGGTCGTATTCACGTCGGTTCGTCCATCAGTGGACCCCTCCAGGGTTCATGCTTGCGTCGATTCACCTATGAATCCGCCCCTGTGGGAGACTGCCCGTGTGTATCTCCACGGTGCCTCCCCACAGCCCCTTTTTCCATTTCTCCTTTTATCGTCCAGCATGACGTGAAACTGTGATCCACCCGGCCGTTCCATCCCCCTCTGTGCGAGGTGGTTCGGTTCAATCCTCCGCCCGGCGGCCTCGACCCCTTCGTGAGTCGGCTTGCCGACGTCCAGCATGACGTTAAACTGTATACCCGAACTACGCTGACTTTGATCCGTGCTAACGCGCGGTACGTAGGAAGCCCCTACGGGGTCCAAGCTCTTCACTCCATCATCCATCCTGATCCTTACCCGGGCCGCCACATCCCGGTGGGGTCATGCCACTTCTCTCCACTCCACTTCACTTGGGAAGCCGCCCACGCGCTGGCCCCAGCGTCGGAGGTTCCCCGCAAGGGGTTCTGTCATCTGATCCACTTTTTGTGTTGATCGGTCCGATGCCGTCCCCGCTGGACGTTAAACTCGCGGCATACCCCGTGTTAAACATGGGAAGCTGAGGAAAACCTCAGGGGACACAGTTCCCCGCACCCAGTGCGGGATGCCTCAGGCCATCATGCCTTTGAGAAGCCCTATTAGGGATGGAAGACAGACGTGCAGAGCCGCAGTGTTACGACACGCCCCCAGCACCCAGAGCCACCCGGCCTTCTCACCGCAGGTTGCTGCCCCGACCAGACTCCTTGGAGCGTCCGGGCGGAAGCAGCGTAATTAACCAGTGTCCATGAAGATATGGCGCCGGGAACGAGATTCACGAGCATGTCTTAAATCTATGAGGGAGACCCGGATTAGGCGACGAGTTCCGAGGAGACGTCCAAGGAAGGAGGAGCCGACATCCCATCATCCCGGTTTCGATCAAGGAGCAGACGCCCCTGAATAAGGGACGGATGCCGCCCGCCTTTGGAAAGCGGGACTGCGGGACCACAAGCCGCGCGCCCATCCCCTCGGGTTGACGGGTGCATGCGCGAACGCGTCCTGGCGGAACAGCGTAACCCGACGCACATCCGCACCGAAACAGAAAAATGATGAACCCGACGTGAATCTCTTCTCCTCGATATGAGGATCGATGGCTTTCAGAGGTGTTGGAAGACCGGCATGTTTCCCAGCCAAGCATTCAGTCTTACCCGCCAGGGGCTGGGGAAGGGACATCGGGCACTCCGTCTCGCAACGTCGAGGGCCTGGGTTCCCCCCACGGAAGGTGTCGTGGCGCTAATGGTTGGTTGTCGATTCCTTTTTCCTGTCAGTGTTAATGGGTCCTTCTCCCTGCTTTCAGAAATCAGGTCGCCCGATCCAGTGCCCGATCGCCACCCGCCCACTGGCGCAGGGGTAGGGGAAACACCGACGCAGCTACTCCGCGCGGTCCCACCCGTTCCACAGCCGTCCTAGCAGCCGCAATTGCGGGACAACCACGCCCTCTCTCCCCCTCGGAGGTCATCCAGAGAAGGGTGATCAACACCCTGGTGCGGAGATATGAGGAAGAGGGAGTCATCCCCACTAGGGACATGGCTCGCCTAGACCTTGAGGAGGCTGCACCTCGCCACCACCGCCGCCCCCGAGGGCCGCGCAGGGAGGCACCGCTGCCTATCTCAACGTCCAACCGCTTCGGGAGCTTATCCCCGGAGCGCTCTGACAGTTCCCTTCCCTATGCGGATGAGGTGGGAGATGCCCGGGATCACCCTATCCGGGATTCGCTCCAGGGATCTACGGTACGGACTCCCGCCAGGCCACAGCGACACCGCCGCCAGGCCTCTCAAGTCGAAGAGCGGGCTCTCCACCTGCCCGCGCCGCTCATCCCGACTCGTCTGTCCCGACGCCAACGTCGGGCACGAGCGGAAGAGGATGCCCACCTTGGGGCCCTAGCAACAGTGGCTGCATTGGCCCGAGCCACTGTTGGCTCCAGTTGCCAGGCCCCTGCGCATCCTGAGCAGGGGAACTTCTATGCCCGACCTGGATCGAGGCCTCGACCGCCCCAAAGGCAGGTTGGGTCGACTCTCCCGGTTGCTGGTACAGACAATAGCCACCGCGGACCACCTCGCGGTAGCGCTATTCACCAGCAGGGTCTACTCCGTGTGGCCGATCTAGGAGGCATGGGTCATCCCACCTTCCGATCCCGGCCCGGAGGCCTAGCCGGAATCATCTCTCCCCGCGTCCCATTTGATATCTGTCCCGGTGCCCCTCGCACCTTGGTTTCCAGTCCTCTTGGCCCCAGCACCAGTGCGGCCGGAGGACGCCAGGACAGAGATCAGCCCTGCCCCGAAGAACCACCCAGGGGCAGGAAGGCAAGGCGTCGACGCCGAGGGAAGAATGTTACGGAATTCCGGACAGAGATCCGACCGGTCTGCTTCTCTGATTCAGAGGCGGAGTACGATTCGGCGACAGAGCCCTTTCCCCAATCCCGCCAGTCAAGGGCAGGGGTAGGAATGCGGCACGTCAGCCTCGTGCTCCCCGAGAGCGAGATCGATGTGATCCCCGCTTCTCTCCGAAGGTATATCCGGAGTAACGAGGGCCTGGTAGACCCCCAAGGATCAAGCTTGCGGTTGGTACCGGCCCCTCCGGAAGTGCCTTCCGTCTCGGTCGGAGAAGCCGGAGACTTTTTCTGGGGACCGACGGTCGAACCACGATCTGGTGCACCCTCGGCGAGCACCGATGCCACGGCAGGATGTTCGCTCGCCGGCCCGTCCTATCGTGATGTGGTAGCCAGGGCACCGCCACCCTCAGAGGGCGGCCCGAGAAATGGAGGCCAATCGGCCTGTTCGCCGTATTCACCGCCGGCCAGCCCGTCAGCCCGGCGACCCGCCTCGGCACCACTGCCGGTTCCCCGTCCGTTCCCAGCCATTGAAGAGGACCAAGGAGATCTGGGTCCCGAGTTTGAGTCGTGGAGCTTCTGGACCGTCCTTGCAGAGGGCCACTTCCCTGAGAAGTTTTGGCCAGTCGCAGGACCGGGCTTTGATGCACCCGAATCGCTCACCCCGGATGAGTTCGAATGCTTCCGCCGAACTCTCCGGGAGACTCGCTCCTGTCATCACCGCCTACAAATGCCATACCCCGGGAGTCAAGTGCACCTGGAGGATATTGGTGAGCAGTGCCGTCAAATTGACCTGGCCATGCTCCCCGCGGTTCGGCACCCCGGGTCATTTGAGCACCACGAGGCCCTCCAACAACGATGCGTTGAGTGTTTTCAAGTACTCCGCAAAGTTATCGAGGAAGCCACTCCCCACGTGTATATCCGTGGATGGGGGAAGTACGCTGCCCTACGCTTCAGTGTGATTCACCGACAGCCCGATTCGCTGGGTGGCCCTGAGGGTATACCCCCAGGGACAGAAACGGTCAATATGGCTGACCTGTCGGGAGAGGGGAACGACTTGGAACTTCTCGACGGGGGCTTCCCCCCCGAAGACAAGCCGTCGTCAGAGCCATCGGTGAGAGTCACTCGTCATTAGAGGAACCTCCTGGGGCTCCCCGCACCCACTGAAGCACTGACGTTGAGCCGAAACGTCAGCAAAGGAAAAGAGCACAGCGAGGCTATAAAGCCCGCCGACCCATCTGCCTCCATGCAGAGGGCAGAGGAGGATCCCGAGAAGGCTACGCTACGTCAGCAGCTCGCCGAACAGAAGAGGCTGGTTGAACAGCTCCTCGCCGAGCACGCTGCAGAACGGCGGCCTGACTACGGTGATCCTAGGCCAGGACAGCAGGGAACGGAACAACCGCTCCTCGACGAGACTCTCTCGGGCAACCGTGATTACGCCGTGTTCGCCGACAGGAGAGAGGCCATTGCCTACGGCAAGAGGGCGCGGTATGTTTCGCCACACCCTCCCGAGCGGCGTGACTACCTGAGAGACCCCGCTCGGATTCCTCCCGCTGCCCCAAGGGCCGCTCCGCCCGCCATCCCACGAGCTGCCGAGTTCGACGACCCGGTCGACGACCCGATTGAAGGGCCATGCAATGCGCTCGTGGTTAGAGATCCTCGACAGGACTGGAACCCATGTCCAGACGATCCGATGGCGGCACTCATTGCCCGCTTGGAGGCCTTGGAGACTCGGCAGGTGGCGATCCCACCGGACGGCAAGCCCTACCCAGCATGGGTGGATGACATGCCGGCGCCTCCGGGATTCGGGAATCCCACTTTCGCTCCCTTCAACGGGACTGGAGATCCGCCACAACATTTAGCCCACTTCAACTCGAGGTGCGGGCCTATGTTGGGGACTCCGGCGCAGCAAGAGGCCGCTAAGCTTCGCTGCTTTGTTCAGACACTGGAAGGGCCAGAATTTGTCTGGTACAGCCAGCTCCCCGTCGGGTCGGTAACCAGGTGGGAGGACCTCCGTAGACAGTTCCTCTACCAGTTCAGTTCCACGACCCGGAAGACAAGTATCGCAGACCTATTCAAGTGCAAGCAGAGGCCTGATGAGCGAGTCGCGGACTTCGTCGCCCGATGGATGGGTCTCACGTATTCCCTTGACATGCCATTGACTCAGGAGCAGTTGCTGACAATGTGCGTCGGGAACGTCAAGACCGAGCTGGTCCCTTCCCTGATCACTCAGAATTACCCCGGATGGTTCAGGGACTTCTCAGACAAAGCTCAACGTCTTGAGGAAGCCCTGCAACAGGCCAGCCAGGCACACCCGCTGCCTCCTATGATTCCTGCAAGGAGAGTCAGCAGGGCTGAGCCCGCTGCTGTTGCCCAGATAGAGGCCCCCAGGCCGTTGGAGCTACTGCCGGCGAGGCCAGCTCCACAGCCTCACAGGAATCCGCCTCCACGGGCTCAGTTCCCGGCCCAGCAGCGGCAGCCTCAGAACCGGCCGGCCCCTCCGCGTAATGTACCGCCACAACCCAGGCGAGATAATCAGGGTCCACCTCCTCGGCCGGCCCCTCCAGCCCCTCGTCAAGACCACGCTCCCAGGGGCCCGCGACACCTGACTTACTCATCCACGAGGATCAGGTCCCCGGTTATTTCCGGTGCGCCCTGGAGCAGAGGATTGTGCGACTGCCTAAGTGTTGGAGGCCAGAGGAGGAACATCTTACGAATAACCCCCGCTACTACCCCTACCATCGGGCCCTGGGGCACACCATCCAGCGGTGCTATGTGTTTAAGGATTGGCTCCAAGACCAGATTAACAACAATGTAATCAGGTTGGGCCCAGCTCCGGCACAAGTGGCGGGCGTGTTCGTGGGATCAGATGACGATAGTGGCAACAAGGACGAATGGCAGCTGGTCTCCGACCGCGGGTCCCAGAAGTATAAAAACTGGATGGCCTGCAAGATGACCATTCGCGCCCATGGAATCATCCGTGCGCGCTTGAATCAGCCTGAGCCCCCTGAATCTGCGGGTGCTGCTTCGGCATCGTCGTCCCAGCCTGCCTCTTCCAAGAGGAGCAAACGGCGGCAGCGCAAGAAGGAAGAGCGCGCCCCGCCAGTTCCGCCACTATCCCGCACTCTCGGCGATTTCATGCCCCCGGAGATGGGGGTCCCTCCTCGGATCCGCCCGGTGATGGATGATTCGTCCGATGACGGTATTGGGTACGCTTCGGTTAACACCGTCGAGCTGGTAAATCCCTTTTCGGTTCCCGACGTTGAGGAACACCAGGTGGACCTCCCTAGTGTCCCCGGTCGTCGCCACCGTCGGAAGAACCGCAGCAGCAGGAGTCGCCTGGGCACAGCCGTTGGTACCTCCAGCCAGGCCGTGCACGCCACTGAGACTAGGCAGCAGGCTCAAAACCGAGCACAACGTGCGCCGCCCCCCCCATTCGGGGATGACGGATTCGCCTCCGCCACTGTTTGTGGTGTGGGACCGGGCAGAACCGCCTCAGCCGCGTCGCGACCAGCTCCGCCCTGCCACGAGTCCATCCCGGCCTCCTGACCCTAGCACGGTGACCATTTCCCGGACTGCAACCAGTGAACAGCGAGATGCGCCAAGTACCAGTCGGCCGCCGATCCAACCGGCGAGGCCCATCATGCCGCCAACCGCAGAGCAACCTCCTGCAACCAGGGGCTCGTGCTTGGCCAAAAAGTATGATGTCCTGAAGCACTTGGCCGACATCCCAGCAAGGCTCTCCATCCTTGAGGCTCTGCACATGTCATCTGAGATGCGCGAGGCACTCGCTGAAGCCCTGAAGAGCCCCCTCCAGTTTGAGACAGAGGTTGCGGCTGCAGAGGCCTTTCACGCCGAAACGATCGAGGACGCCGAATGTCAGGCAGTTATCTCGTTCTCTAGTAAGGATGAAGACCCTCCTATACAGGGACACATTCATCCGCTGTATGTCACTGGCCAGTTCAATGGCCTTGAAGTCCGGCGCTGTCTTATCGACACGGGGTCCGGGATTAACCTGATTCCAACTCGGACGCTCCAGAGATTGGGGTTGTCTGAGGATGACTTGATTCCCTCCGACCTCAGGATCCAGGGGTACAACCGCACCGAGCAAACCCCGGTCGGCAAGATACGTTTGAAGACCCAGTTCGGTGACTTGGTTGCCAACACTGAATTCATGGTGGTCTCTCAGGACACTGCGTACAACGCATTGATGGGCAG